>QRFJ01000347.1:231737-740824 GCA_006176705.1 Cocos nucifera | reverse complement strand
GCATACCCTTCTATCGATCTCACTTACCTGCCATATTTGTTGGCTCAGTCCTAATCAGAGGTGGTCAATAATCTGAGCTAACCCATGCCATTAAATAGTCATAATGGTTATGACTATATCAAATCTAGTTTAATGAGATCTAAATCAAATCTTCCTAAAAAAAGATTAAGTCTAAGGTCTTCCACCATTATAAATGTGCGGATCCTTTCCGAGGTTGATTGTTCTCGACTGGTTACAGTGATTCAATTGCATCAAAAAGATGCAACCATGTCTATTAGGCATTGGATGTTATGGATTGGAGGATGGATTGGGTTTAATATTCTGGATACAGTAAGAGACTCAATTAGAAATCCAATCTGTGCAAATGGTGGGTCTGACTTAACTAAGGAGTGAATCAATATTTCGGGCATGATGAGATTCATGAATTAGAGACCAAGTTTGGGTGCACCATAATTAGAGAATCATTGAACAAGAGTTGTTCACTCATTGGCTGACCCATCATCAATAACTATTAGGTGAGGTGATGAGTCAATTGGTGGGACCACACCACCCACTAGAAATCATTAATCGTGAAGATTTTTGCATCTCTATAGAGAGAGTGTAGGGATTCGAGAAAATAGTGGAAGCTAATTTATTTAAAAATAAAACTCTAATAAATGATCAAGTCTTAAATTATAATATCTAACTAGAAACTTTGACTCTCTATAGGAAAATATCTGCATCCAACTCACTAGCACGTTCCTGGACACCCATAGACTGACCGAAATTATTACAAGGATTGGCTCTGGAACTTTAAAATCATTTTGGATTTTGAAAAGTTAACTCATGTATTAGACCAAGACTCTCCCACCTTACCAGCTCATCCATCCGCTGAACAGAGAGTATCTCTTGATAAGTGGACGGACGAAGATAACAAGGCTAGATACTACATATTAGGCTCGATGTCTGATGAGCTTCAGCACCAACATGAAGATATCAAGACTATCCGCCAAATGTTGGCTCACCTACAAGAGATGTTTGGTGAACAGAGTCACATAGCCAAGTATCAAGTCACTAAACGACTGTTCAAGGCTAAAATACATGATGGGGCAGTCAATCCAAGATCATTGTCTAATGATGATCAAGAATTTGGAAGAGCTTGAGAAGCTCGAAGTGAAGTTGGATCTGGATCTATAGAATAATATAATTCTGCAATCCTTGACTGATGCATATGGGCAGTTCATCATGAACTATCATATACATAAACTTCAAAATTTTCTGATCGAGCTTATGAATATACTGGTTACTGCTGAGCTTTCTATGAAAGGTTCTAAAGGCTCAGTGCTTGCTATGGAATGAACTTCTTTCAAGAGAAAGTCTTTTAGAAAGAAGAAGAAGTCTGTGAAAAGGCAGAAGGTGGAAGGAGGAAAGAAGAAAAAGGCAGAGCTGAAGAAGAAGGCCGCTAATAAAGAAAAATATTTTCATTGCAATAATGACGGCCACTAAAAGCAGAACTGCCCTACATACCTGGCCACCCTAAAGAATAAGGAGGCAGGTCCTTCTGAAGGTATGCTCGTTATTGAGTCTAATCTTATGATTTCTACTACATCCAGTTGGGTGCTTGACTTTGGTTCTAGTGCTCATTTGTGCACTTCCATGCAGAGTCTTGAGGATACTAGGAGGCTGAGGGATGATGAGATGATTCTATGCATAAAAAATGGAGTAAGAGTTGCTGCTGTGATCGTGGGAGCATACCCTCTTTGACTACCATCTGGTTTAGACTTAGTATTAAAAGATTGTTGTTATGTGCCTACAACAAGCAGGAATTTGATTTTTGTTTCATGCCTAGCACTAGAAGGCTATATAATTAGTTTTCTTAAGGACCATTATAACATTCTTTATGAAAGAAATAAAATTGTAAGTGATTTTCTTATTAACGATCTTTATCAGTTACATATTGATGTATCTATTTTTAATATCGAGCAAAATGTGAATGCTATGAAATGACCTAGGGATAGTCCAAATGATAAATATCTATGGCACCTAAGACTAGGTCATATAGCAAAAGATAGAGTTAACAAATTGAAGAAAATCAGGCTATTGAGTCCGTTGACTTTCGAGTCATATCCAATTTATGAATCTTGTCTTCATGGCAAAATGACTAAGCTTTCTTTTGTAGAATATGGGGAAAGGGCCACGGATCTTCTTGTCCTAGCACATACTGATGTGTGCGGTCCATTTGATGTGTCGGCTAGAGATAACTTTGTCTACTTCATAACCTTTACCAATGATTTATCTAGGTATGGATATGTGTATCTTATGAAATACAAGTCTGAAGTTTTTAAAAAGTTTAAGGAATTCAGATATGAAGTAGAAAAGCAAACTAAAAAATCCATTAAGGTTCTTCAATCAGATCAAGAAGGTGAATATCTTAGTCGAAAATTCTTAGACTATCTCAAGAAAAATGACATAGTCTCTCAATAGACTCCACCTGGAACATCTCAACTCAATGGAGTTTTAGAATGGAGGAATCGAACCCTATTAGATATGGTCCAATCCATGATAAGCTTCACAGATCTTCCTAATTTTTTTTTGAAAATATAGTTTGTTAACTGCAATATACTTACTGAATAGAATTTCTTCTAAAACTGTTCCTACCACACCATATGAGATATGGCATGGTAAGAAACTAAGTCTGAGTCATCTCAGAATTTGGGATTGTCCGGCTCATGTCAAAAGACAACAAGCAGACAAGTTAGACTTTAGATCCTTTAGAGCTCGATTTATAGGATATCCTAAAGAGTCATTAGGATATTATTTCTACATTCTAGAAGATCACAATATGATTATAAGTCGATATGCCATCTTTTTTGAAAAATACTTTATTCAAGATAGTGGCATTGAAAAGCAGATCAAGCTCGATGAGAAAGTCTCACAAAAGCAATGAGCTAAGGACCAAATAGAACCAAATTAGATTGAGCCAATACAATCACTACCTCCTCCACCTCGTAGATCGAAAAGAATTTTCCATCCCACTGAGAGGTACTTAGATACTATTTCAGAGAAAATAGAAAAAATATTCCTCATAGGTAATGGGATTCATAGTGATGATCCCAAAATCTATAATGAGACGATATCGGATATTGACTCCGAGAAATGGTTAGAGGCAATAAAATCAGAAATTGACTCGATGCACTCAAACCAAGTCTGGACCTTGGTAGATCCACCAGAAGGTATAGTACCTATTGGGTGTAAATGGATCTACAAGAGAAAGATTGGTGTAGATGAGAATGTGGAGACATTCAAAGCTAGATTAGTGGCAAAAGAATATAGTCAATGCGAAGGCATTGACTATCAGGATACCTTTTCACCAGTAGCTGTGCTAAAATCCATCCGTACATTGCTTGCTATTGCAGTCTATTTCGATTATGAAATATGGCAAATGTACGTGAAAATGACGTTCTTAAATGGATATCTTAAAAAAGATATCTATATAGAACAGCCGCTAGATTTCACATTCAGTGATACTGATCACAAGGTATGAAAGCTGCAAAGATCCATATATGGACTTAAGCAAGCATCTCGGAGCTGGAATACTCATTTTAATGATGTGATCAAATTATTTGGTTTCATCAAGAATAAGAAGGAACCATGTGTCTTCAAAAAGGTTAGTGGGAGCACTGTTGTCTTCCTCGTATTGTACGTGGATGATATTCTCCTTATTGGGAATGATATTTCCATGTTGCCCATAGTTAAAATATGGTTATCCAAAGAATTCTCCATGAAAGACCTAGGAGAAGTATCCTTTATTCTAGAAATTAAGGTCTATAGAGATAGACCGGATAGGATGCTAGGACTTTCATAAAAGATGTACATAGAGGAAGTGCTAAAGAGGTTTAGCATGAAAAACTCTAAGAAGGATTTGGTATCCTTCAGACATGGCATTCATCTTTCCAAGAAGATGTGCCCTAGTACAGCTAAGAAAATAGAACGCATGAGCAAGATCCCTTATGCTTCAGCAATAGGGAGCCTCATGTATGCTATATTATGTATACGATCTGATATAGCCCATGCTGTGAGTGTCACGAGCAGATATCAGTCAAATCCAGATGAAGAATACTGAACTTCTATGAAATGTATCCTTAAGTACTTGAGAAGAACTAAGGATATGTTGTTGGTTTTTGATAATGAAGAACTCCAAGTCCAAGAGTATACAGACTTGGATTTTATGTCCAATGTAGATGATCGAAAGTCGACATCTAGGAGTTTATTTGTGTGTAATGGTGGTGTTGTCAATTGAAAGAGTTTCAAGCAGATAGTAATAGCAGATTCCACCATGGAAGCGGAATACATCGCTGCGTCAAAAGCTACGAAGGAGGCATTTTGGTACAAGAAGTTTGCCACAGAGATCGAAGTGATGCCATCAGATGCCATTCCTCTATACTGCGATAACAATGACACTATAGCTCTAGCTAAGAAGCTGAGGTCTCATTAGAAATTCAAGCACATTGAGCGGCGATACCACCTCATCCATGATTATCTCGAGAAGGGTATGTCAAGATCAAGAGAGTCGACTCCACAGACAATGCGGCGAATCCACTTACAAAGCCATTGGGCCAGCAAAAGATCGAAGTCCATCTTGAGAAGATGGGACTTAGATTTGTAGCCAATTAGCTTTAGGTCAAGTGGGAGTTTGTTAGATATGAGTGCCTTAGAAGTCAGAATTGGCTAACACTTGTTATACACTTCTAAGGGCAAAATTATAATTTTGACTATAAATAATAAAATGAGTTATTTTCTATCATAATATATATTTAGTGTCTGTGATACATCCCTTGAGTTAATGGTAATGATAATTCTTATTTTCAAGAATTGAAAATTCAAGACGTGAATTTTCATTATTAACTCATAAAATGCTCCCGACCATAGGATCATCATGAAAATAGTAATTGATCTAGAAGATCAGTGTACAATTACTTCTTTATGGTAGATGAGTCTTGAGTCTATGGTGTAGAGACATCAGAGTGAGAGTACAGGTACCGTTAGAGAACGAGAGCACTGAGCGTGACCACCTCGAGCAGTTATAAGGAAGTCTACCTATTGGTCGATGACTGGCTCGAAGCTGTAGTGGTATGTCTGATTCTTTGACTTGAGGTGCACCGATAGTTCACCTTGAGGGTGTTATAGTTTGACTACACCATGACTCGATCTCCTAGCCATTCGAAATCCTGAGGTGTATGTTGGCTATAGCATGTTCATTGTAGGAATTGGATCGCACCAAGAGGGAATCTATCTACCTTGGTAGATGAAGAGCAGTCCTATGATGATCATGAGAATCAAGTCCATAAGCCCATGTCCATGATAGTGTTAAATAATAGAAAGAGTTTCTATTAAGATTTTCACATCGGACTTGAATCAAATGATTAAATTATATGACAGAAATTAGGGTTTGATGAGTTCATCTTAACCCTAATCTGATCGGGGCTCAAGATAAAAGAACTTAATCACACATGTAACTACACCAAGAGATTCATTTTCAGTTCTGATGGATTGCCACCATATACTGCTAGGTGTCACTGGTGGATTTTGGGAGCAATTAGAATGATTTGGATGATCGATCATTCTAGTTGTCTGAATCAAAAAAGTTTTGATCCATCGGAAAGTGTTTCGGTAATGTCGATGATAGAGATCGTGATATATCTCATTATCATACAAAACTGAACCTAACTGGATCACACAAACAAGGATTTGGATCTGGATATCATTAATTGGACTAACCCAGTTTAATTGATTTGAATAAGATTCAAATAGGTTCAAGGAAATCATGCTAGCATATGATTGAGCCTAATGTTCTCCTTCAATTATCATTTTAAGTTATCTCTAATGAGCCAAATATGTTTGTACTCACTCAGGTACCTTTACTTGGTCTGACTGAAACTTATCCAAATTAGAAAAGAGTTTTCTTAATTTATGAGATAAATTTGCGAGAACATCTGCCATTTTCCATCACCTGCTAATTCTTATCTTTTGACTTTGATTAAACGTTGATCTTTGACACTTAGACATCTGTCCATGTGTCATGCACCCATAGGAGATTGATTTTAGACCAGTCAACCTGCTAGAAAGTAGATGGACCAGGGGTGCACACCTAGGGAGGCATGCGTCCATGGATAGAGGCACTTGCAGTCCCATACAGATGGGACTCCAATTACTTCGAGGTTTCTACCTAGGTGGTGCCAAAGATTAAACTTTGACCAGTCTTAGGTGCCATCTAAGGATGATTTAGAGGAGCTCTTATCTAATTAGATTAGGTGATATCATTTCATTAATCAAATTTAGATCTGATTGCATGAAGCGACATGATTGGTCGGGATGATGTGGCACTGCATGGCGCAACAGGGTCTACATAAACCCTATCTGCGCCTAGTTTCAGAGAGCTTAAATCTTTGCCCATGCCACAAGGCTACCCATCTCCCTCCTCCATGCCATCTTCAGGTCCCCTCTCTCCTCTCCATGCCCAAGGGGATTTAGGCTTCAGTTTGGTGTGATCCAGGCAAGAGAAAGGTGACAAGAAAGGAAGAAGGCAGCACTACTACAAGAGACGATACTCAATCTTCAAAAGGAGTTTTGAAGATCCTCCAAATTAAATCCAAATCTAATATTTGGAGAAGTGATAAAGAAGAAGAAGATCTCCAGATCCAACCTGAGTGGATATCGATAGAGGCTAGGCACTTGCGTGGCTAGATCCAGAATCTCAGACAATCAGTAAAATCATCATAGGATAATCTGATTACCCAACAACAAGGTACAAAATTAAATCTATTTTAATTTATTTTATTTTTATTAGATCTATAAAATTAGACCTAAAATATCTCAAATTTGATTTAAATTTAAAAAAAAAAATTTGAAATATCACTCTTGATCCAATCTAGATCTGAATGAATCTGATCCGTAAAACTAGGTTTTTCCTTCAATATCAGGTTCGTTCAGATCTAGATTGGATCAAGAGAGATATTTCAAAAATTTTTCTTTTAAATTCAAATTAGATATAAAATATTTCAAATCTAATTTTATAGATCTAATAAAAATAAAATAAATTAAAATAGATTTAATTTTGTACCTTATTGTTGGGTAATCAGATTACCCTATGACGATTCTACTGATTGCTTGAGATTCTGGATCTAGCCACGTAAGTGCCTGACCTCTATCAGTATCCACTCAGATTGGATCTAGAGATCTTCTCCTTCTTTATCGCTTCTCCAAATATTAGATTTGGACCTGATTTGGAGGATCTTAAAACTCCTTTTGAAGATCGAGTATCGTCTCTTGTAGCAATGTTGCCTTCTTCCTTTCTCGTCATCTTTTTCTTGCCTGGATCGCACCAAACTAGAGCCCAAATCCTCTTGGGCATGGAGAGGAGAGAGGGGACCTGAAGATGGCATGGAGAAGGGAGAGGGGCAGCCTTGTAGCATGGGCAAAGATCTAAGCTCTCTGAAACTAGACGCAGACATGGTTTATGTAGACCCTGCTGCGCCATGTAGTGCCACATCATCCCGGCCAATCAAGTCGCTTCGTGCAATTAGATCTAAATCTGATTGATGGGATGACATCATCTGATCCAATCAGATAAGAGCCCCTCTAAATCATCCTTAGATGGCACTTAAGACTGGTCAAAGTTTAATCTTTGGCGCCACCTAGGTAGAAACCCTGAAGTAACTAGAGTCCCATCTGTATGGGACTCCAGGCACCTCTATCCATGGATGCACGCCCCCCTAGGCATGTGCCTCTAGTCCACCTACTTTTTAGTAGATTGATTAGTCCAAAATCAATCTCCTATGGGTGCATGACACATGGGCAGATGTCTAAGTGTCAAAGGTCAACGTTTGACCAAAGTTAAAAGACAAGAATTAATAGGTGATGGAAAATGGCAGGTGTTGTCTCAAATTTATCTCATAAATTAAGACAATCTTTTTTTGATTTGGACAAGTTTTAGTTAGACCAAGTAAAGATACCTGAGTGAGCATAAACACATTTGGCTCATTAGAGACAACTTAAAATGATAATTGAAGAAGAACATTAGGCTCAATCGTGTGCTAGCATGATTTTTTTGAACCTAATTGAATCTTATTCAAATCAATTAAATTGGGCTAGTTCAATTGATGATATCTAGATCTAAATTATTATTTGTGTGATCCAGTTATGTTCAGTTTCAGATGGTAATGAGATATGTCACGATCTCTATCATCGACATCATCGAAACATCTTCCGATGGATCAGAACTTTTCTAATTCAAACAATTAGAATGATCGATCATCTAAATCATTCTAATTGCTCCCAAAATCTATCAGTGATACCTAGCAGTATATGATGGCAATCCATTAGAACTGAAAATAAACCTCTCGGTGTAGTTACATGTGTAATTAAGTTCTTCTATCTTAACCTCCGATCAGATTAGGGTTAAGGTGAACTCGTCAAATCCTAATTTCTATCATATGATTTAATTATTTGATTCAAGTCTGATGTGAAAACCTTAATAGAAACTCTTTCTATTATTTCACACTGCCATGGTCATGAGCTTATGGACTTGATTCTCATGATCATCATAGGACTGCTCCTCATCTACCGAGGTAGATAGATTTTCTCTTGGTGCGATCTAATTTCTATAATGAACACGCTATAGCCAACATACACCTCAGGATTCTGAATGACTAGAAGACCGAGTCATGGTGTAGTTAAACTATAACACTCTCAAGATGAATTATCGATGCACCTCAGATCAAAGAACCAGACACACCACTGTAGCTTCGAGCTAGTCATCGATGAGAAGGTAGACTTTCTTATGACTGCTCGAGGTGGTCATGCTCAGTGCTCTCATTCTCTAACGAGTATCTATACTCTCGCTCCGATGTTTCTATATCGTAGACTCAAGACTCATCTACTATAAAGAAGCGATTGTATACCAACCTTCCAAATCAATCACCATCCTTATGATGATCCTACGATCGAAAGCATTTTATGAGTTAATAATAAAAATTCATGTCTTGAATTTTCAACTCTTAAAAATAAGAATTATCATTACCATTAACTCAAGAAATGTATCACAAACACTAAATACACATTATAATAGAAAATAATTTATTTTATTATTTATAGTCAAAATTATAATTTTGCTCTTAAAAGTGTATAACAAGTGTCAACCAATTCTGACTTCTAGGGCACACATATCTAACAGAAAAGACAAAGAAAAAAGAAAGTTTTGATTAAGGGGGAGCAAGGCATAGAAAAGAAAAATGAGGAAGAGGAAGAAGGTATCGTCAATCATTGCCTCATGGCTAATGCAAATGAGGTAAATCCTGAAAATTCTTCCTACTTTATATTTGATGAATTATATGAAGCCTTTAATGAATTAATGGATGATTTTAGAAAATTAAGGCTAAAAAATAAAGAATTCAAAAAGTCAAATCTTCTCTTAGCTAATGAAAAGAGTAAATTATTAATTAAAAAAGAAGATATTTTGAAAGAAAATAATGCTTTAGCTAAAGAAAAGGAGAACTTCTCAAATCAAAAAAATCTTTAGTTATAGAAAAGAATAAACTCTTAATTGAAATAGAGAATTTCATGAAAGAAAAGAATTCATTTACTAAAAAAAAAAAGAAAATCATTCAAATTTTGAAAAATCTCTTATGGAAGAGAACTCAAAACTAAGAAAAGAGAATGAAAGATTGAAGCCTATGCTTAATAAGTTTATAATTGGCTCTCAAAAGCTTCATTCTATTTTGATCAATCAAAAAGCTATTTTCGATAAAGCTGGAATTGGCTATAATTTATTAAGAAAATAAAAATTTATAAATAACATGTTTAGTAAATCTTATTCTGAAAATCATAATATAGTTTGCTTTAAATGTAATAAAGTAGGCCATAAAATTTCTGAATGTAATATTAAGAAAATTGATCATACTTTAGTTAAACAAATTTGAATTCTAAAAGGAATCATGTGCTCTAACCTCAATGGATCTAAGATGGCTTGGGTACCAAAATCTAGAAAATGATTTTTGCAGGTACACTAAGGATCCAATAAAATAAAAAGAGAAGATGGATGTCTTGAAAATAAAATTAGATGGATGATGATGTTTTGGTAAAATCTAAAATTTTCTCATATCATGCCATCATTATTTAGTAAATATATTTTGATTATTAATTAGCATAATTATTGAGTATGTTTGATTGACTTTGATGATTTATTATTGCTTATAATGATCATACTCTATGAATTAAAAGTTTGAATGATTTGTTTCATGTTTTGATAAGTATGATTGATTTTGTTGCTGGCAATGATTTAAATTTTTTAGTTTTCTAAGTTAATATGCTCTCCTGTATATATCATGCTATGGATGAAATGATTTATTTTAAAATTTAGTATAATATTTTAAGTCTCTCCATATCAATTTTATAATTAATGAATTTAAATTAAAAGATGCTTATTGAATATGAATGTTTAAATTGCTAAACCAACAAGAGAAACTAATTTTTGACATTCCCCCATAAAATGCTTAGATATTGAGATTCTCCTAAGAAGTGCATGACTTAAGTACTTGAAAATAAGATATTCAATTAATACAAGATTAAGTACTTGAAGTATTAATTTGAATTGTATCTTAAGTTAACCCCTAAGGATTTCAAAACTTCCTAGTTGAATTGAACTCATGGAGCCTTCATCTAGTTTCTCCTTGATTTGATCTTATCCTATTTGATCATCGAAACCTCCTAATTGATTAATTTTTTATTTTTTAAATTGATTTGAATATCTTTCTTGATTATTGATTTGATTGCCTTTTCTTATCTTAAAAGAATTTTTTTTTAATATTTATACTTTGTTCTGGTTGAATGATTTTGAAAATTGAATTTGAGAAATAGTTGTCTTGAATCCTTTGAAGTTGATATCAAGCAAGATATTTCAAGAAAGTTATCATTTATTATTAAAGCTGAACTTTTAAAGAGGGTTTTAGTTTTAAGTAATTGGTATCAAATAGCATACTATTTGCCATGTATTTGATTGATTTATCTTTTGGCAAAAAGAGAAAAATGTCTTTGTTTCAAATCTAATTTTGCACAGCTATATGTTTGATATGATATCATTTGAAACAAATTCAAAAATACATATCCTTTCTAAACCTATAATTGCTTGATATTTCTTAAGAAAAGAAAGAGAAAGTTCCATGTAGAAATTTAAAAATTTAGGACTTTTTTCAAATCATTATCCCATACAAGAAAGAAGGACCAAGCTTCAAAATAATCATTGAATTTCTAGAGCAAGAAAGAATTTTAATTGTATAAAAAATTAAGAGATTGGGCTAAGAAATTTCATGTTCTTTTGATCTATCTTAACTCAGTTCAAGAATTTTTTGGAAAGATATTGTTTAGGATTGAAAATTTAGACTCAGAAGTTTGAAGTGTCAATATTATATTGGATGATATAAGATTAGCTCGGACACTAAGGATATTTATTAATGGGCTGAAATTTATCTACTTCTTGAATTTGTCCACCTACCTTGGATCAGCAAGAGAATTTTATAGTTGCATAAAAATGAGAGTTGAAGGTTTAATTTTCAAAGTAAAAAGGATGCAGATTGAGATGAATGTTGATAATATTGGATGCATGCTAGGAGTACCTTGAATTGTCTCAAGTAGTGATATATTTAAATATGATGTTAGTTTGAGATAATGTCAAGAGCATTAAGGATATCAATGCCAATCAGTTAAGTGTAGAAATGGGACTACTATGACCAATAGGATCTTCTTCATATTAGTCGTGCATCATATTCTTCAGAAGATTTCACTTTGCATACCTACACTCATGCTATAATAGATGTCAAGATTAAGGATCCAGTAGTTTAAACAAAAGTAACTCTTCCTCCATAGATCAATCATTCAGAGAGCTCAGATTGATTATTTGGTATATTGGATGAGAAAATATATTTATCGATAGGAATTTTATTAGAATCATTCTTTTTGTTTGTGCAAAAATTCAAAAGTTTACTTCACAGGCATAGCAGATAAGATGAGATCTGATGGAACACAATCATCGATCAGAAAGAAGTCAATCTGATTGATTCAAGTTATTACTTTAGCGAGGGAGTATATGCATGACTAAGATCAGTTATTTGGAGATACTAGACTACCCTCTCTATCTAGTCAACTTGAACTTTCTTCTTAAAGATATACCGATCTACTCTTCTTAGGATGCTAGGATTTATTTTCTTAGAACTTTACTACTCCCTAAGTAATCCATTTTTGTTAGTTATAGATATCATACATTTTGATCATCTTGATGTTTGTCATTCTTGTAGACATCCTTTTGAAAACATCCTTTATGAAATCAATGAATATCAAACTCTTATGTTCAGCATCAATTTTATTTCTGCCTTCAATTAATTTGATCATTTGTTATATTTACTTATATACATATCATGGTCATTTGTTGATAACTTAAAAAGAAAATTTCAAAACAACTCAATTTATGGCATTGACTATAAAATATAGGGGGAGAAAGTAAAACTTTTGCTCTTAAAAGGCTATTTGACTGAAAATGTCTCAACATATAAAATAAAGAGAGAGAAAAATGTTAAGCTTAAATATGTACAATTTGAAAGTAAAAGGGGGGCAAACATAAAAACACTAATTTTCTAGCATTTAATATAAAAAATAAGGAGAGTGATATTATCTAGCTTTGATTGAAAATTCTAATTACCTTATTTTGAGCCTTAATATGATGATTTCATTTTATCTATATGATTTTGATTTGATTATCAAATCATTTTTGAAAACTATTTGGAATGAAAAGAAGTTTGAAACATATTCTTACTCCAAACAAATTGATTTTGATACATTCTTATAATTTTGAAACTCGTTGATAAATATAATACTTAACTATCAAAACTTTCATAATTTCAATCAAACAACACATCATTGTCTTACACTTCAATGCTTTATCTTTTAGCAAAAATAAAAGAATATATTTATCTCAAATCTAATTTTACAAAGCTATATTCTTGATGTTACATCATTTAAGACAAATCCAAAAAGTTCATATCTTTTCTAAACTTAATTACCTGGTATTTCATAAGAAAAGGGATGAAATGTCTTTCAAAGAATAACAGAAGATCTATTTATAATTTACCTTAGATGATTTGTTGATATCAATTCAAATTAACTTATCAAGATAATTTGATCTGAATTTAAATTGATTCATCTTTTTTGACTAAAAACTTCAATGATTGATATCAAGTAGATCATTATCATCTTGTATTCTATTGCTTTATCTTTAATAAAAAGAAAAAAATATCCTTACGTATAATCTAGTTTGCATGAATATATTTTTGATATTATATCTTGAGATAAATTATAAGATTGATATATTTATGCTTCAAATTGATTGATACTACTTAAGAAGAGAAAGAGATATTTTTTAAAAAATTAAACAAATCTCTGAATGATATATCCATTTGGGATTGACAGCTTATAATATGCCTTATATTTTATTGATTTATTTTTTGGCAAAAGAATAGTTGCTTTATCTTAAATATGAATTTTCATGCCTATATTCTTGCTATTATAATATTTGAGATAAATTCTTGTGATATATTTTTGAATGATTTACTTTAATATCAAAGTGAAGAAAAGTATTTTCAAGATTATATTATTTAAAAATTTTTAATTTTTTTAATGGATTGTTATCAAAATTTTTTTGAAGCCTAAAGTTCTTTATTAATTTTTAAAAATAGCTTTGTTTGCAAAAGTAAGGGGAGAAAACACCAAAAATAAAATGATTACTAACTTGGTATCAATAAAATTTAAAAATCTAAGCTTAAAAGATAAATTTATATTAATTAAAGATTAATATGGTATCAATTAAATGTGCTTAACTTGAAAAAAAAAAGGAGGGAGTAACAAAAATTGTAAAGCTTAAGCATGCAAATTTTGAAGAAGAAAAGTGGGAGATAATGCTAAAGAATGAATATATATATATATATATATATATATATATATATATATATATATCAATTTGATAATCTAAATTTAAAATATGCTTATTTTGAAATAAAGAGGAAAAGAAAGTTGAAAAATAAATTAATCCAGCTATTAGTATGAAAAGCAGGGGGAGAGATATTTTTTAATTTGATTTGATTAAAAATATTAATAAATTTGTGATCTTAAATTCTCAATCAATTATCTTATTTTAAGCTTTATTGTATTGATTTTAAATTTTAAATCAAATGCCTTATAGTCTTTTCAATTTGTGCTTTCATGTGTTTATTCAATTTGATTTACTTGATTTAAAGTACTATAAATTTAAAGTAGTATCAGGCAAACAAATTATTCTTCAATAATTAAAAATTGCTTAAAGTGGTATCATTAATATGCTGGTTTTATATTTTGATATACATGATTTGATAGCCTAATCATTTTTGATAATTAATTGGAGTTAAATTGAATTTGAAAATCCTTATAAAATCATTTGTATCAAAGTAATTTTTACTCAAGAAATAAATTTGAGAAAGTAATTCTTATTTACTTTGATACTATTATTGATTTACTCAATACATCGATACATGTGTCTTTTCTAAATTTAAATGATGGATTTTTATTAAGAAAAGAAATGAATAAATATTGATGTGCATATTATGCTTGAATTCATGGTCAAATCTTATGAAAAGCTCTATTCCTCTTAAAGGTTAAAAGTACATCTTTGAAAATCTGATTAAAAAGTCATATTCATTCAAAAAAAAAAGGGGGAGTCTTTAATATTTAAATTCAAGCTAATTTTTGAAAAAAAAAAAATAATCATTCAAAAGGAGAGATGATTAATTTGATTTGACTTTCTGAATTTGATACATCTCTCAATTTAATGCCTTAATATTGATTTTGATGATTTTTCTTGTTCTTTTTCATGAGCTTTTTGATGTTGTCAAAAAAAGGGGAGAGGTATATTAAGTATATGCTTAAAGAATTAATACTTAAAAAACTCAATGAATTTCTTGCTTGGAACCTTAATACTCATTGATTTAAATTAAAATATTATTTTGATATGAGTATATAAATTATGCAAAATATTATTTAGAGTTTTTATAAAGTGCACATTTATATTTGTGTACATTCTCTCTTCATATTTTATACTAGCTAGTTAGTTGAAATACATTAATTTTATTTTTGTGCATATACTCAAAGTTTTATCATCATCAAAAAGGAAGAGATTGTTGACTCACTAATTAATTTTGATGATTCCAAAATATTGAGTATAAATAATACTAATCATGTATTTCAAGAATATATGTAGGTCTTTTCAGGTGTTCAAATTAAAAAAATTAGTCCAAGAAAAGATTCACACAAAAAATCACCAAGTCAAGAGCTTCAAAAAAATTGAATTGATAAAACATCCTTGAAGAAGGGTAAAATCATAATTTTATAAAGTTGAAGAAAATCTATTTTGAAAGCTTTAAAAATAAGCTTAGAAGATTTTTGATCTTTTGGAAGCAGTTCCATAATTTTTGGATGCATAAATTGGAAGAAAATCAAATTTTAGCAAAAGGATCAACCCAAGGGATGACCCCTAGATCATCCTCTTTCAAAATAGGCTGCTCGGCTCGCTTGGCACGCAAACTAGGCCAACCTAGTCTGAGATTGAGCCGACCTAATCTCAGTGGAAGCAAAAGATAGAAAGTGCAGAAAATTAATTTTTTCAAGAATCAAGGGACTGAGCTGATCCAGCTATAAACTGAGCCAACCTACTGATCGTAACGGCTAGTTTCTATAGCTTTTTGTAATGGCTAGTTTTTCACTCCAATGACTATTTCAGCCCTTCCAATGGCCAAAACTCCTTCTCCAACTATCACAAAGAGTATAAAAGGCTAGAAAAATATTTGAAAAAAAAGAAAAAGTGGATTGAAAGTAGATATCATTAAAATAGTGAGGTTCATTGAATATCAAAAGAAAAAGAGAGAAAAGAGAGGATCTTGTGCATCAAATTCAAAGAGCTTCAAAGTGTGATCATCCTCATTCATTCAAGCTTTCTCTCAACCTTCAAAGGAGAGAATACTAAGCTTCAAGAGCCATCTTTCAGCCTCTCCATAGAGCTTCAAAAGAGTTTCTTTTTGTTTTTTGTTCTTATGCTGAATTTTTATATTTGTATCTTTGTTTCTTTACAAGTTTCTTTAGGGGAAAGAAACTTGGGGTATAGGTTGGTCCAAGCTAAAAATTGGACGGTGTAAAGATTGTGATTGGTGCTCTTAGGTTAAAACCAACTGGATTGATAGTGAACCTAAAAAACTATCGGTGTAGGGTTGTGGTTGGTGAGCCCAGCAAAACCAACTAGATTTGTTTGTGATCCTGGATTTAAACAAATGCATTATAATTTAGGATTATAGTAGAATTTTCAAAAAGAGTTTGAGGAGTGGACGTAAATGCGAGATTACACTGAATCACTATAAAATTCTTGTCTGTTTGATTGTGCCTTTGCCCCCCATCTTAGGTAGCCATACCTGAGCAACAACTACAAGTAGGCCGGACATAATGTTTAGTATATGCATGTGTGTGCGTTATCAATCAAATCCTAAGAAATCACATGTATTAGTAGTTAAAAAAAATTTTAAGTATTTAATAAATACTCAAGATGTTGATTTATGGTACTCTAAACAATCTTCATTAAACTTAATTGGTTATAGTGATTCAAATTTTGTTGGTTATTGCTTAGATAGGAAGAGTACAAGTGGTACATGTCAATTTATAGGAGTGAATTTGATCTCATGATTTAGCAAGAAATAAAACTCAATAGCCTTGTCTACGATGGAAGCCGAATACATTGCTACTAGGAGTTATTGTGCTCAACTATTGTGGATCAAACAATAATTAGAAGATTATGATATTACTTATAATAATATTCCTATTTAATGTGACAACATAAGTGTCATAAATTTAACTAAAAATCCTATATTGCATTTAAGAACAAAACATATAGAAGTAAGACATCACTTTATTCGAAAGCATGTTCAAAATAATGATATACTTCTTGAATATGTGCCCACTGAAAATCTAGTTACTGATATCTTTACAAAATCCTTGAATAAGGAAAGATTTTGCACCATTAGAAAGCAATTAGGTTTATTCGATCCAATTTGTTAAATAAATATCTTGTGATCATTGATTTTAAAATGATGAGATGATTAGTTTTCATGTGATGAATCATTTGATATTTACTCATTTTTATCTCATTTAGAAGTAAAAATTAAATGAGCAAATTTTTGGACATGAAACACAAATATCAAAGTCTGTGCCAAACTGGGCCAATCAGTTTTTTTTCCTCTATAAAAACTAGGTCGTCCCAGTACTGGGCCGACCCAATTTTTCTTCATAGAAAAACTGAGCTAGCTAGGTTGTCGGGCGTCCTATTTTTTAAATGGATAGATCGACGGCTTTTTCATCTTTCATTTCTTAGCCGTCTAGAAAAACTCTAGAAACCCTCTAGCAATTCCCTAGAAACCCATTTCTACTGCTCTTAGGAGGGATTTTGGAATCATGCCACGCAGGAAACAAACCGTAACCCCTAAGATCAAGCATACATCTTTCAGTCTGCCATCTAAGAGAGGGATTCATGGAGGAGAATGGCGATCAAAGTTTCAAGAAGATCGTCCTTCACCATCTAGGTCATCTCAGTTATCCTCACCTCCTCTGAGACCATCCACTCAACCTCCTACTCCATTTTCCCCTCCATCTCCTTCTTCCACACCCGTTCCACTCTCCTCTAGGGCTGTCATAATAGGTAGAAGGGTGGATTTTGATTTTCTAGCAAGTAAGGGTTTTGAGTTTGGAGAAGGATTGAAATATCAAGGATGGGAATACCTATGCTCTGGGATTAATCTTCCAACCTACCCAAATCTAGTACAGGAGTTTTATGGCAATGCTAGGGTTAGCCCAAGATTATTTGAATCAGAAGTCAAGAAAGGTAAGATCAATTTGACTATGGAGAAATTAGGGAGCTTATTTAGGGCACCCACTGAAGGAGCCGAGAGACTAGATGATCGAGGGAGTGGGTTGCGACTGTTATTTGGTAGAGATGATGCCATGCACTTTATGGAAATCCATGCTAGAGACTTGTCCGTGGAAAATATACTGCTTCACCATATTTCAACTAGGATTCTAGTACCCAGAGTAGGAATGTTTGATTTCCTCAACAAAAATGACATAGCTATGATGTACCACATTCTCATGAGGAAAAAGTTTAACCTTCCAGTCTTGATTTTGAGGGTGATGCAAGAAGCATCCCAAAGAGGAAAACCAGCACTACCATATGGAATGTTTCTAACATTAGTTTTTTAGGATTTTGGAGTTAGCCTAGAAGGTGAACCCAGTAAGAAGCTTCAGCACTATGATACATACAATCTGAAATCAATACATAGGATAAAGTTTAAAAAGGTTAATGGCATTTGGATGAAACCTGATGAAGAAGGGGAAGAGAGACATGAGCCAGAGCCCATGCCACAGCGTCCAGTGCCTACTCCATCTTCATCCACTATCAAACTAGATGAAGATCAGATTGAGGAGATAGTGCAGCACGTACATGATAGAATATCTGGTAGTCTTCCTCAGCTAATCAAAGATGCTATGAGAGAAGTGTTCGTTGAGCAGCTCACTTCAGCACCTATGGATCCAGCCTCATTCGATCCTCTAGAGCCCAGTGTTGATTAGAATGCATTTAGGATCTATCTAGCTATACTTAGAGCATTTTGATTATAAATGTTCATGATAGGTATCAATGATATGTAATATTCAAACTTCAGCATTTTGTGTACTTGAAACTATTTGTATATATCAATGAATGAAATTTGAATTTTTTACTTGCATTGTATCAAATTTTTCATGTGAATGAATGAAATTATCTTTTTTCATGATTGATCATATCTCTCTTTACATTATCCATATACTTTTTGATAATGACAAAAAGGGAGAGAAAAATGAGTATAAAATGAGAATTGAAAACATAATTAAATAAAAAGAATGGCACACTACTTAAATGGGCACTACTTCAACAAGAATTAATTAGAGAATGCACAAGCTAGTAAAATTTAATTGAAAACTATAAGTATGGAAGAAATCAGAACTCGAATTGCTAAATTAAAACCTCAATAAGGGGGAGCAACACAAAATTTGACTTAGATAAAACATGACTATTATATTCAGTAGGAGCATACATAATTAATAAAATGAATATGATGCATGAGTTAATTGGTAAGATTGAATGAAAATATCATTTTGATATATAAAGGAAAGGTTATACTCAAAAGATTTTGTCATCATCAAAAAGAGGAAGATTGTTGACCCTAGATTGATTTTGATGATAATAAAAGCATTTGAGTATAGATTATTAAATTACTAACATTATTTATGAGGATGTGTAGTTGTAAATTTCAAGAGCTTACAAACTCCAAGTGTTTCAATTCATCTAAATGAAGATTTATTATTCAAGATTTTAGAGAAGATAATTCAGATTGGATACATCTATCAAGAGGTTTTAATGAAGGTTAAATCAAGGCAAAATGATAAGTCTAGCCTATAAAGTAATTTGGAGAAGAAAGGATCAGAAATAGTCTACGATATGCTTGGCACGCAAACTAGATCAACCCAGTCTGAGACTGAGCCATCCTAGTCTCAATGGAAGCAGAAGACAAAAAAGGTAAAAAGCTGAATTTTTATGACCCAGGGGACTGAGCTGACCCAATGGAACTAGGCCGACCCAGTCAGAAAGTGAGCCATCCTAGTCTCAAATAATAGAAAAAGATCGAAATAGTATTTCAGGATTTCTGAGACTGAGCCAACCCAGTTTGGACTGGGCCGACCTCGTTTAAAACTGAGCCAGCCCAGTGCCTATAATGGCTAGTTTTCAGTTCTACAGCTTTTTCACTCCACACATCTTCCAACGACTATTTTGGATCTTTCAATGGTTAGATCACTTCCAGAAGCCTATGATGATGACTTGTAATTATGGAAAATCTTTAGGATATTTAAGGAAGCACTTGAGACAAGAAAAATAACTTTTGAACTAAAAAGAAAGAGCTTCTAAGCAGACTTTCAATTTTTCAAGTGTATGAGCTAAATAGTAAAAAAGAAGGAATGTTTCTTAGAGCTTTTTTTGTCCTTCCAATATCCTCAATTAGAGAGAAGTCAGGCCAACACCATTGAAGATCAACTCCTACTTCTTTCAAGCACTCAAAGAGAAGAAATCAAGCCTACAAGCCAAGCCCCCAGATTTTCTTCTCTTAAGCTTCAAAGAGTTTGTTTTTGTTTTGTTCATTATATTTTTCATATTTGTTTCAACTTTCTTGGGGTGAGAAACTTAGGTTAGTCCAAGCCTAAAGTTGGATGATGTATGGTTGTGATTGGTGAGCCAAAGTAAAAATCAATCGGGGTTGATTGTTAGTCCAAAAAAATAATCATTGTATGGTTGTGGTTGGTGAGCTAAGGTCAAAATCAACTAGATTAGATTGTGAGACCAAGTAAAATAATCGGACTATAATCAAGCCTAGTAATTATAGTTGAATTCCTAAGTCGTTTACTTAAGGAGTGGACGTAGGTGCTGAGTTTGGTACCAAACCACTATAAAACATTATATTTTTTTGATTGCATATTACTGTTCTATTGATCTTCTTCACTGCACATAACATAGCTTATTTATTAGCATTTAATTAGATCAATCTACTTACATTATAAGCTTAAAATTTAAAATATCCAATTCACCCCCCTCTTGGGTAGCCATACTTGGGCAACAGGACTCCCCCTCTTTCTGCTTTATGTTGATGAGAGAGTCTAAACCTCATCTTGAACATCGGCTGCTTATGAAATAAGCCACGAATCGATGGCTCATCTGATCGAAAAAGAAAATCATATCCAACTTAAAGCTCGAGTACTAGTTTCTTGCTGCTCTCTTCAAGGTTAATGAAAATGCTCAGTACAGAATGGCGTCCGACGCGCCATGGAACAGCATCATCATCTGAAAGGCCTCAAGATGATCAACTAGATCAGAAGTCCCATCATAACTCTCAAGCTGGGAAAGCTTGAAGTTCGGTGGGATGGATTCCTGCATTATCTTAGCAGAGAAGAGGATCGGTATAGATGTCATCATAGTGGGCTGGGGCGGCATGGCAAAGCTCCTTAATCCATCGGTTCATGTCCTGAATCTTTTGATTGAGAGCATCATTTCAGCCATGGATCTCAGAGGGCCGCTAACTATAGATGGAGAAGTCTCCTTCGGAGAAGAATCATGATCGGAGTAAGGGCTCCCTGCTCTCTGCTTCTTCTTTTTGGGAGTAATGGGCCTGTTGACCTAGGTTGCCCTTCTCGATGCCGATTCTTGAGGCTCTGGCTGGGGGTTTTCTGGTAGGATTACCACCGAGGACTACTACATGGCCTGCACCATTCTGGTGAGGCCTCGAACCTGCTGCATCATAGGTTGAACTACTTCGGATCCACCATGGCTGTTGGTGGAGAAAGTTGAGGAGCCGACGGTGGTATTGAAGCAAGCAGGTTTGGCTAAAATTTGATAGTGGAGGAGGTGGATCGTCGGATGGTTGTCTTCTTTGAGAGCATTTTTGGAGCAAAAAGAGACTATAATGAAAGTTGATTCAAGAGATTAGGAGAGAAGAGAGGTAGATAGGATCGATTAAGCACTCCTTTTAAAACAAGGGCTCAAAAACTCTTTCTCTAGCACCAATCTTGTTGGTGCGGAAATCTATGAAGATGTCGGTGGAAGCTAAAGTTGGAAAGGTGAGGCCACCAATAAAACCTGCAAAATGAAGTCCAAAGTAGAGGTGGATGGCTTCGATAGGATCCTCCAACGCCCAAGTCAATTCTCCAGCCAATTAGAATGGAGTGCTCAGAAAATAGGGAGGCAGAGTGACGGAAAGGAGGAAAGAGCTTGAAGAAAAATATATCTAGAGGGTTTCTTTTATAGATGAAGCATGTAACAAACTGATGGTGATAACCGTAACTATCTGGTAGTAGGCCGTTCAGGCTATATAGAGTTTGTTATGGGACTGAGTTGTTATTTGTCACGACTTATAGGTAGTGAAAATCCCTCTGTTAGAGTTTGAATGTAAATTAGAGACTTTGGTGCATGTAGTGGACTTATGATCGATCGAGGTTCGTTGGGAGTAATGTTTGGTGGATTTAAGAAGTTCAAAAGCCTCCTAGGCCGTAGGCCATACACAAGTAGGTGCCTCTCGAATTGAGATCTAAATCTCTGCACTCTATCCTTCATGGAGCGGTTGTCATGAATCAATGATTTAGCAAGGCTTTTTTGGAGAGCTTCAATTGACAGGCGTAACATGGCTGAGTAGGGCCGCGACTAGTTGGGAGAAGCTCATCTTGAAAAATATTTGAATGGAAGGACTTTGACCAAAGATAGTACGACTGAAAGGAGTACGTCTGAAAGGAGTCCACCTGAAAGAAGCACCACCAAAAAGAGCACGATCAGAGGAGTTCATCCGAAAGGAGTACGACTAAAGGAGTTTGTCCAAAAGGAGCATGACTGGAGGAGTTTGTTCGTCCGAAAGGAGTGTGATTGGAGAAATTCGTTCAAAAGGACGTGATTGGAGGGAGCGCCACCGGGTCTTGAACCTGCTATCCATTTTTATTAAAAAATGAGGTTAGCATAACAACAGTTCTACTTTACTTTTCAAGATCATGCTGTCGGACTTCCATGTACTGTTGAGAGGTTCTGTGGTATGATCTTGTTGCTGAGGGGATCAATGGATTCCAATGGAAGGAGGGTCAGTGGCTAAGAACTTCGGCCAAGGACTTTGATGGAGGTTATTTTTTTCCAACATTAAAAAATATCACTTAATTAAGTTTAGAAAAGATATGAACATATGAATTTTATCTCAAACAATATTATATCAAGAATATAGCTATGCAAAATAGATTTGAGATATTTTTTTTTTTTTGTCAAAAGATAAAATAGTAGAATTCAAGGCAAAGATATGCTATTTGATACTACTTGTGAAAGTTATCTTAAAAATAATCTTCTTGATACTAATTATTTTTTAAATTCAAACTAAATAATAACTTTTTTAAAAATTTTCTTGACACCACTTAAAGATACCACTTGAAGATTTAAAAAGAACAATGTTAACATTCATTTCACAAAAGTGATCATTCGGAGCCAAATATTTTTCAAATTTTACTTGATACGAATGCACAACATGAATAAGCAAGATCACATGAAAGCTTAGTTATAAATGAACCAACAAGTCAAGCAACACATAAATACCTATTAATAATTTTTCATGAGATTCAAAAATCATTTCTCAAAGATTTCACTTGGAGTAAAATATTTTTCAAGATTCAGCTTGATACCAACTAATTAACAAAAATCATGATAGGATCAAATCATGCAAGGTATGAATAAATCAAATGATTAAAGATATATGCTTGCTTAATTTAAAAAAATATTTATCAATAAATTCTTTTTTAATAATAATAATTTTCCAAAAGCAAATCAGAAATGATTTCTCCCAAACAAATCAAATAAACAAAACAACACAAATGCTCAAATAAATCAAGATAAGTAAGATACACAAGTTCATCAATGATTTTTCTTTTTAAATTCAAAAAAGATTTCTCCTTTGAGATCAATAATGTTTTCAAACTAAATCAAATAAAATCACATAAAGGCTTAAATGATTGGATCAAAAAATAAATATCTATCAATGATTTCTTATTACATTCAAAGATCATCTCTCTTTATAATTTTGATTTCTCCTATTAATATTCCAATGATATTTTCTCTCCATGTTTTTATAATAAATGCAAGAAAATTTTTATTTTTCTTAATTCTCCCCCTATTTTAAATAGTAAATGCCAAAGAATTCTATATTTCTTAATTCTCCCTCTTTTTCTTTCAAAACATGCACATTCATTAATCTTAATCAAGCATTCATTTCTCCCCCTTTATTTTACATACAAGGCATGCTTTCAATTAAATAGATAGACACAAATATAAACATTGAATATACCAAATTTTCATAGAAGATCAAATTTTCATTGATTTGCAAAATAATGATTGCAAAGATGAAAACATGCAAGATATATGAGAGCTATATCTACCAAAAATTTGATTGCTAGGGTTACTAAAAGTTCTATGAACGAAATTCTAGCATCCTAGGAGAGTTAGGTCAGTATAGTCCTAAGGAGAAGATCTAGGCTGACTAGACGGTGAGGGAGGTCTGATGTTTGTAGATGACTAGCCTCGATCATGAACATCCTTCCTTGTTGACTCCTCTCTTGCCAATAATAGGACCTCCATCAGATCTCTCCTTGCCTATTGTGCCTCTAAAGTGTTCTTTTGAAGCTCTGCACAAATGGAAATGACGATCTTGGAGGAAACTCTTTTAACAAATGCATCCTCATTCAGCCTATCAAATAGTCATGAGCTACTCTCTGGATGGTTAGTCTGTGAAGGAGGAGTGGTCTTTGTCTGCTCATGTTGCTTTGCTGGTTTCTCGGTCCTGACATCTGCTATAGCATGAGTGCTAGCATGCAAAGTAAAATCTTTCGAAGAATGTAATACATTATCGATACAAAGAAAATCTTACTGATCATAGTAGCCACATTTCCATAATCAATTGGCTGGCATCAATATCCTCGATATTCATCTCAATCTAATATAAGTCTTAGATATGTCACTACTTGAGACAATCTGAGGTGCTTCCATTGGTCTGTATATGTGATATGCATCCAATGCTATCAACATCCATCTCAATATGCATGCCTATCACTTTGGAAATTAGACTTCTAACTCATACTCTTAATTTTCTAACCAATTACAATTCTTTCTTGCTCCAGAAACTTAAAGATCATTTTGATGCTTAGTCCTTTCAGGAGAATGACTTGGAGAAGCCTAAATTCTTGGATTTCTACATAGGACTTCCTCTTCCTTTAGGCGAATTGTCTCCAGAGTGCTATTGGAGAACATAGAGCATGAGAATAGGATGGAAATGGAGAGAGAAGATCCAATTTTGAAGGAAGAGAGGTTTGAAAATTAAAGGTTTCAACTCAAAAGAACTAAGAAATAATGAACAGAGCCTTAGGATGACTCTATTTAAGAAACCCATCCCAGACATAGGGATCGACTCCTGTTAAACTCAGGTCGATTTTTGATGAGGGGTCGACTCCTCATTGAACAGTTTTTCTTCAAGAAATCATGAGTCACTCCTTAGTTTCCAAAGTCGACTCCTCGACATAGAAAACTGTATAAGAAGTTTCAAATCAAGAAAAATTTGTTCAGATTGAATAGGGATCAATAGGCAATCAAATCAATGATCAAGAATGATATTTGAACCAATTTTGGGGGATTAGAATTAATCAATTTGAAATTAAAAAAATAATCAATTAGGGGTTCTAATAACCAAATTAAATCGAATGAGATCAAATCATGAAAAAACTAGATAAATATTCTATGAGTTTAGTTCAATTATGGAATTTTCAAATCCTTAAAGATCAAGCTAATATGTAATGCAAATCATCAATATCAAGCACTTGATTTTTTATAACTTGGTAACTTATCTTGAAATTCTTAGATCATACATTTTTTTAGAAATTTCAATAATTAAGCGTCTTATGGAGGGATGTCAAAGGTTAAATTATAAGTTTTGCACCCAAATAATTTCATATGCAATAAAGCTCATTTTAATTTTAATTTTTTAAATGATAACATGATACAAGGAGTTAGAAAAATATGCTGAATTTAAAGTAAAACATAAGCTTATAATAATTGTTGGGTGTGAACCCTTTCCTAGCGAAGTCCGATAGGATATCTGGCCTTAAGGAAACTCCATCCGGCGAGGACAACCACGTTGGACTCCGGCCAGTGAAGAGTTTATGCTCAGGCACTGAGACTGCAGACCTCCAACCTGAATCTATCGGTCGATCTTCTTCATTCAAATTCCTGGCTCCTTCAAATATTCTCAGAACCTATAAGGCATTGTAGATTTCGCTCAAATGAACTTGAATAGCAATGACAGCCCCCAGGCAGCTAAGTAACAAGTCTATTATGACTTGGTTTGGCCGACCTTGGTGCTTTTTGAATCTTTTTCCAACAAAAAATCATCTAAGCTATTCGATATTGGACCAACACCAGATCAATAGAACTCCTCTCCAAACGAACTCCTACAATATACTAAGAATGGCAGACCTTGGAATTCCTACATCAAGAACTCTGAACACGAAGGCTAAAGGACCTCGTCTCCTTCATATCAGCCTCTAGACGACCTCAAAAGTAGCTGAGCTTCAAAGGAATAAATAAGCAGATTCTCTCCGAGCAGATCCCCTTTCGCACCTTCCAGACAAAATTTTTCCAGCTGACATCCTTCCAGTTAATCTCCTCTTGAATGCCAAACAAACCCCCTTTGGTTGACCTCCTTCCAGTCAAACTCCTCCTGGACACCAGTTGATTTTCTTCCCACCAACCCCCATCCATCCAAACTTCTTACATTTGCTGAGAGGAGACTCATCGTTATATATTTGCTCCTCCAGTATATCTCCTTCCAGATTTTTCCAACAGAATTATTTTTGGATTTCTACTCCTTCAATCGGACTTCTCCTTCCAACAGAATTACTTTCGAATTCCTCTAGGATTTCTCCAGCCATAGGACTTTCAAACCCCTTCCGACCAAACTCATTGCAGTTGTCTAGAAAGACCTCCATGCCTATGCAAATCCAGCTATCTGTACAGCATGAACTCACTTACACACATACGATTTTGAAAGAGTCCAAGCTCCTCTAGGATTGGTGAAACTCAAAGCTCTTCACTACCAGTGCTTACCTCCTTTGAACTTCAACTATCAAGTCCCAATGGACTAGCGCATCACGACAATGGACACTACCCTCTATTACAAACTTCACGTGGCCCTGAACGACCTACTATCAGAAAATTACGACTGTCGCTATCAGTTTGTTACAGACTCTGCCTATATAAGAGACCCTCTAGATACACTTTTTTCAAAAGCTCTCTTCTCTTTCTTAACACTCTGCTACTTTCTCTACTAAGCATTCCATTTCTATTGGTCAGAAGGACTGACTTGACCATTGGAGGGTCCTACCGGAGCCACCCCTCCTCCAGTTTGGACTTCTTTTATAGGTCCCGACGGTGATCTCGGCTTCTCCAACTTCAGTCAGTTCTGACATCAATTAGATTCTGCACCAATAGGATTGACACTAGAGGAAGAAAACCTCTTACTCTTGAGATTCTCTTATTCTTAAAGGAATGCTCAACAGAGATCTCTCTTCTTCTCCCTCGGAGTCCTTCTTTCCCAGCCAATCTCACGAGGATGCCTCCTAGGAAGGCATCGACTCGACGGTCAACCACCTCCGCGGCCATATCTCACCCAGATCTACCCGCTCCTGTCTCATCCCTTGCATCTCAGGTTCCACCGACAGCAATGGTGGACGCAGAGCAATTTAACTTATTAGTCCAGCAAGTCAGGGGCCTTACTAAAGCAGTGCAGGCCATGTAGCAGCAGTGGCCTCTGATGCCGATCTAATCGAAATAGGCTTTCTTAAAATTTTAGGATCCTATCCAGGGATGACCGACTTGGGCGAGTCGGTTGGTAACTTTCGAAAAAAAGAAGCAAAGGGTAGAGAGGCCCTACCCCGATCATGATTCAACCCCTGGGAGGACCTTACCCCCATTCAACCAACAGACTTTGGAGATCCATGACCGTGAGGATCTTCTCGATCAAAAACTATAAAAAATGAACCGATGGATCGAGAAACTTTATCATGCTCCTTCCTTTCATGGTAATGACATCTGTACTAACCCTCCCTTTTCCTAGAAAATTATGTAGGAATCCATCCTGCCAAAATTCAAACTTTCTCAGTTCAAGAGCTACGACGGGACTACAGATCCGATCGATCATCTAGAGGCCTTTTGAATAATGATACTACTCCATGGCGTGCCTAATGCCATCCTATGTCGAGCTTTTCCTTCCATCCTAAAGGGAGCAGCCAGAAACTAGTACTCAGCCCTTAAGTTGGATACTATTTTTTTTTTGATCAAATAAGCCATCAATTTGTGGCACATTTTATCAGCAGTCAACGTCCTCGACGAGGCTCGGACTCCCTCATTAACATTAAGTAGAAGAAGGAGGAATCCATATGGGCCTATGTTACCCGTTTCAATGTTGCTGCACTAAAGTTTCGAAACTTGAATCAATCTATTGCAATGGCCATACTAAAGGACGGTCTTCAGAAGAATGATCTGTTGTTCTCCCTAGAGAAGAAGTATCCTAGGAATTTCACTGATATGCTGGCTCAAGCTAAAGGTTATGCCCGAGCAGAAGAGGCCTTCAAGGCCAAGGATAGTGAAGCCATCGAAGAGCGATGAGCAAGTGAATTGAGTATGCCTGAAAAGCTGGATGAAGCTCGGTCACACTCCTGAACTTCTTCCGAGCGCAAGCGAGCCCAAACTCTTCGAACTCAAAGTCAAATAAGCCCAGACAGAAGGGCATGGATAGGCTCTTCCCTCAGAAGGTTCCACAACTATGCTTCCCTCACTGCTCCAAAAATCTAAGTGCTGATGAAAATCAAGAAGCAACTACCGAGGTTGGAGAGGATGCGCATGCATTCTGGCAAACACAATCCCAATAAATACCGCCTCTACCATCGTGACCATGGTCACGATACTGAGAAATGCATTTAGCTCCAAGATGAGATCAAGCAGCTCATCAAACAAGGCCGGCTTGGCCAATTTCTATGGCATCGACTTGAGAAAAGAGAGGATCGGCCAAGGGCACTGCCACAACCTGAACCATCGAGGAGGAAGGAACAATAAGAAGATCGATCGCCTCTCGACATCATCAATACCATCTCTAGAGGACTTCGACAAGTAGACGCCAGCAGAGCTGGGGGATTGACAAAGAGATAAAGAACTGAGGAACCCCTAACTTTCACTGAAGTTGATGTACAGGAAGTTCAGTTCCCGCATAACAACGCGATTGTAATTACTTTAAATATTATAGACTATGATGTATGTCGCATCCTTATTGATAATGAAATATCGATCGATGTTTTATTTTATGATGCTTTCACCAAAATGTCCATACCTAAAAGCTGGCTTGGACCAATAAACTCTCCATTGGTAGGCTTCACTGGTGATGCAATACCAGTTGAAGGCATAACAACTTTGGTTGTGGCTGCAGGACAATATCTGAGATGGTCCAAGGCATAGGTGGACTTTTTGGTAGTAAAAGCTCCATTGGCATACAACACAATTCTCGATCGACCTGGTCTAAATGCGTTTCGATCAGTGGTGTCGACTTACTATTTGAAAATGAAGTTTCTAACAAGCTATGGGATCGAAGAAGTCAAAGGAGATCAAGCTCTAGCAAGATATTGCTATTCAATCACCTTGCAAAGGGGTGAGCAGTCAGATCCTTATTTGATTGATGGGTTGGATGTCTGTGATGATCTAATTAAAGAGTGGGGTGAGCCCATGAAAGACCTTGTTTCTATCCCACTGAATGACGATAATGCAGAGCACACGATACAGATCGGCTCCAATTTGGTGAAAGAGATACGAGAGTAGCTGGTTGAATTTTTGCAGAGGAACATAGATGTTTTTACTTTGGTCCCCGATGACATGCCCGAAATAGATGCTGAAGTCATGGAACATCATCTGATTGTTGATCCCAAACATCGATTAGTGAAGAGAAGATGTGCAACCATGCCCCAGAGAGACAAAAAGTAATTGCAGAGAAAGCTGACAAGCTTCTCAAGGCCAAATTTATTCGAGAAGTCAACTATCTGAATTGGATCTCCAACATCGTGCTCGTCAAGAAGACGAATGGCAAGTGAAGAATGTGCATAGACTTCAAAAAGCTGAATAAAGTCTGTCCAAAAGATAGCTACCCCCTATTTAGGATTTATTAGCTGGTGGATGCGACCTCGAGCCATGAGCTTCTCACTTTCATGGATGCTTTTTTCGGCTATAACCAAATTCAAATGGCACCAAAAGATAAGGAGAAAATTGCTTTTATTACTGATCATGGTCTTTACTGTTACAGGGCTATGCCTTTTGAACTCAAAAATGTAGGAGCAACATACCAATGCCTGATCAATAAAATCTTCAAGAAGTAGATTGACCGCAACATAGAGGTATATATAGATAACATGCTTAGCCGAGCTTCAATAAATCATATTGCCAACCTTGAAGAGACCTTCAACATCTTTAGGAGGTACAAGATGAAGCTGAACCCAACCAAGTGCGCCTTCAGCATGACTTCAAAAAAGCTTTTGGGATTCATGGTGTCGAGGCATGGAATTGAAGCAAATTCGAAGAAGATTCAGGCCATTCAAAAGATGACTACTCTAAAATCAATCAAAGAGGTTTAGCGCCTGACCGAAATGACAACAGCCCTGAACCGCTTCATCTCGAGGTTGGTCGAGCAATGCATACCCTTCTTTCAAATCCTAAAATAGTCAAAGAACTTCTACTAGATCACTAAATATCAACAAGCCTTTAAAGAGCTCAAGGACTACCTCTGTTCACCTTTCCTATTAGCAAAGCCCAAACCCAAATATAGATTATTTTTATACCTAACGATCTTCCTAGCGGTCCTTGTAGTAGTTCTAATCAAAGAAGAGATGAAAGTACAGAGGCCGATCTACTACATAAGCCGAGTCTTGAGGAACGCTGAGACTAGGTATACTAAGTTAGAAAAACTAACTTTTGTCCTACTGGTTGTAGCCTGAAGACTTTGACCTTACTTCCAAGGGCACACCATAACCCTCCTCACTGATCAACCAATCAAAGCAGTTCTTCATCAAACAGATGCCTCTAGAAGAATAGCAAAATGGGCAATAGAGCTCACCAAATTCGACATCAACTATCAGCCTCAACCATCGATCAAAGCCCAAATTCTGATAGATTTTATAGTTGAATACACTATTCCGGATGAAGCCGAGCCTGAATAGAATGAAGTCGGCGTTCCCTAGTTACAATCGAGTTCCTTTAAAGAAAGAGCCAATCTTTCTGAAGATTTTTGGGCCCTATATGTAGATGGCTTGTCCAATGCTTCTGGTGCAGACGTAGGGCTGATCTTGGTTAGCCCAGAAGGAGTCATCGTCGAATATACATTGTGCTTTAAGTTCCCTATTATTAATAAAGAGGCCGAATATGAATCTTTGATTATAGAATTAAGGATCGTCGAAGAATGAAAGCAGATCGACTCCAAGTCTACGTGATTTTCAATTGATGGTCGGATAAGTTGATGGCGATTATAAGACTCGAGAAGAAAGCATGATAAAATATCTTGAGAAAGTGAAGAGCTTGACTCTGGCCTTCAACAGTTTTGACATCAAGCAGATCCTAAGAGCGGCAAACACTAGGGTCGACCTTCTCTCATAGTTGGCAACATTGGCCCCTACTGAGCTGCCCAAGGAGGTCTCCTTTGAAGTCCTGAAATACCCAAGTCTGGAAGGACAATAGTCTGTAATGTAGATCGTCCATGAGCTGTATTGGATTGATCCATTGGTTGCTTATCTCAAAGATGGAGCTCTTCCTCATGATCCGAAAGAAGCTCAAAAACTCAAAAATCAAACCTTTCGGTATGTTCTGTATGAAGGCAAGCTGTATAAAAGGTCATATTTCTTACCGCTCTTGAGATATTTCAGACCTTCAGAAGCCAACTTTGCATTATGAAAAGTGCATGAAGGAATCTATGAAAGTCATGTAGGGGCTAGATCCTTATCACATAGACTACTTCGATAGGATTACTATTGACCGACCTTGTACCATGATTCTATAGAGTATGTCAAAAAATATAATCATTATCAGAGAAGTGCAAACATTCAAAGATAGCCAGCTTCTGAACTTACACCCCTGAGTGCCCCATGCCCATTTACTTAGTGGGGAATGGACATACTCGAACCTTTTCCTATGGCATCGGGACAGCGCAAGTTTCTCTTGGTAGCAATAGATTATTTCACAAAGTAGGTCAAGGCTGAACCTCTAGTAAAAATCACTAAAGCAAAAGTGTAAGACTTCATTGAATCCTCATAATAGATAATAGGCGGCAGTTTGTTGGAGCAAGATTTTCTAAATTCTATGAAGATTTAAACATCTCCCACCATTTTATATTAGTAGCCCATCCATAGGAAAACGACGAAGTCGAAGTAACAAACAGAACCCTACTGCAAGATATCAAAGCAAGACTTGAAAGAGCAAAGGAGACTTGGGTAGATGAACTCTATCATGTGCTCTGGACATACCAAACTATCCAAAGATTGCCAACTAGGAAGATCCCATTTGCCTTAGCTTTTGGAACAGAAGCAATTATCCCAATAGAATTCAAACTTTCATCAGCACGAGTCGTGGCATTCAATGAGCAACATAACTCATGGGATCTCAGGGCTAACCTTGACTTATTGGAGAAAAAATAGGAAAAAGCTCAAATTCGGATGACAGTCTATAAGCAAAAAATGGCCCATTACTACAACTCTAAAGTCAAAGGCAAAATATTTAAAGAAGAGGACCTAGTACTTCGACGAGCAGCTGTTTCACAACCTCAGAATCAAGAAAAGCTCACTCCAAATTAGGAAGGCCCATATGAAGTAGAGAAGATCGTCCAACCCAAAACTTATCGCTTGAAGGAGCTTGGAGGAACAATAATCCGACGATCTTGGAATTCAAAAAATCTAAGAATGTACTACTAGTAATTTATCTTCAATAAAACTCCTCTATTTCAATATTATTATTTCTTGTTACAAAAATCATGTGATGACAGAAAATAACTCTCCAAAATAATCAAAAGTGATCCTGTTAGGAATAGAAGGAGAACCTTATCCTAACTTGAGCAAGCTGAAGGCCTCGTTAGTCTAAAAACGAGATGAGGGGAGAGACTCTTTCAACGGCCGTTATGTGCCCCTACAATCTTATTAGGAACAGAAGGAGAACCTCATCCTAACATGAGCAAAGTCAAAGGCCTCGTTAGTCTAAGATGAGATGAGGAAAGAGGCCCTTCCAATGATCCTAATGTATTCCTACAGCCACGTTAGGAATAGAAAAAGAATCTCGTCCTAACGTAAGCAAAGTTGAAGATCTCGTTAGTCTAAGACGAAATGAGGGGAGAGGCCCTTTCAACGGCCCTTATGTGCCCCTACGGTCCTATTAGGAATAGAAGAAAAATCTTATCCTAATTTGAGCAAAGCGAAGACCTCATTAACCTAAGATGAGATGAGGAAAGAGATCCTGTCAACAATCCAATTGTGCCCCTACTGTCATGATAGGAATAGGAGGAAAACCTCATCCTAATGTGAGCAAGATGAAGACCTTCGATTACTTAAGACAGGAGGATAGAACCTTTCAACGGCCACAACAGAAATAGGAGGAAGGCCTTACCTTAGCAGAAGTAAAAACCAACCTCATCGAAAATAGGAGGAGAACCTCATCCTGACATAAACAAAGACCTCCGATTATCTAAGGCAGGAGGAAGAACCTCGTCTTGAAGAAAGGATGAAGAAAAATCAACGAAATCAAACATGGAAGGATAAACTCATCCCAACATAGGTAAAAAATCTCTGGTTATGAAAAGATAGGAGAAAAACTATTTTTTCGATAATCCTTTCAACAAAAGTCAAAGCAAAAGAGAGAAATAAAAAAATCAATAGGCACTAAATCCAAAAAAAGTAAAAAGATGATCGAAGAAAATATTTCTTCATTAAAATCGAAGTTCATTACAAAGTAAAGGTCCACAAGATCATGTACAAAAAAGGAAAAAGAAAAAATGACAAAATCCTAAAAAGGCTCGGAATGCTCAGACTTTGGACTGTCGACTCCCATCATTACAAGAGACTGCTTCAGCCTAAGAATTTTTTTTTCAAGCTCCTTCTTCTTATATAGACCATCTATGTACATCCTGTTGGTGTGTTGGAATCTGTCTTCGAGCTCTCACCGCTGCTTCTTCAAGACTTCAGACTCGACCTCCACATTCTTGATGGCTTGCTGCTCATATGATAGCTGGATCCTCAATCGTTGAACCTCGGCCTTCTTCCTCCCCACTACTTCCAAAAGCTCATCCAAAGTTCTCATTAGGGAGGCAACCTGCTATGATCCTCCGCTCGCACTAAATTGATGACTATCATCGAGTTGTTTTTAGAGCCGGGTTACCTCGCTATTAGCAGCATGAAGCCTTTGCTCAAGTTGGGATATCCTCTAGCTCCAACCCAATCGATAGGTATCATAAGTGAGCTCGGCATCATGCAGTTACTTCTGGAGTGTGGAGAACCTTCTAGACTAATCCCACTCATATCGAGCCTTATCGAAAGACCACGGCGAGCTCTTCTCCAGTAGATGGATCTTCTCTTTTGCTGCCTTGAGATTGGCTTCGAGGAAGCTGATCTTCGTCATTAGTGCCCAAGATTTATCACTGACATTTTTCTTGAGCTTGGCGATCTTCTTCTCAAAGCTATCCTTCCGAATGTTGAAGCTCACAGAATCTTTCATGTGTAGCTTTTGGAGATGGGTGACCTCAATCGTTGCCTCTGAAGCATTCTTTCTAAATCTCCAAAGTTCGTCTTCTATCTTCTTCAACTTTTTTCTTCAGGTGATGAATCTTTCTCTTTAAATTTTTAACTATGGACTTCAGAGAGATACCTTGGGATAATAGCTCAACGTCAGTTGGAGATGATGGACCCTGACTACAATCGCTAAAGGGGTTCTAAACAACATCCACCACGATATAAGTATAAAGAAAAGAAAGTTCATTTTCATTCCTCAAAATGTTCGGTATACATCAAAAGAAAAAGAGAAGTACAAATTTATAAAAAGTCTTAGACCTCAGTCGGTGCAGAGGCAGGCGATGTCGGTACATCCTTTGCAGCATCAGGCTCAAAAATAGACTCAGGAGCTTCAGCTGCAAGTTCGGGAGCACTCAGGGTAGGTTCAACGATAGGGGAAGCGACGCCAGCATTGGAGGGACCGACTCCCTCACTAGGTTCATCTGCCAAAAGGTCGAGGTCTACTCCAGGGAAGTTCTTCATGACCCTCCTCATGCAGATCTCGAATCCCTCCAAGAAGGCTTCCTAGGCAAACGCGATCTTGATGTCCTCCATTGCATTGGAGGACTTGAAGGCTTCAACAGCCCTCTCCCTCTCGACGCCAACCTCCTCTTCAGTCTTCTTCCTTTTGTCTTCGAAGAGGGCCGGGGCTACTCTCAGCCCCGCAGAAGCTTCTTTCTCTCTCTGTGACACCTCTCGAAGGTGCTTGACTTTTGCAGTTTGAATTTTTTAGGCCACCTTCAAATGGTCGACCTCGGCCTGAACCCTCTCAACCTCCGTCTGATCCTCCTGCAGGGCTTTAGAAGCCTCAGCCTGGCGAAGATTGGTGGCCTTCGAGTGGGCAAACAAGTAATGCCCCAACTACAAGATAGGAAGAAATTAAGTCAGAACTTTAAAAGCGCACCCTTCATTCAAATAAGTTCAAAAAAATGGGTTACCTCGAGATAAGCGGTGAAAGACTCATCAAATCTCTCAGCATCCTCCATCCCAACCATTTTCTCGACAATGTATGGGAGGATGCTGTCCTTCATCAGGAATTGGACGATCTTTCGATCATCCAAGAAAGCTCGCTTCTGATCGGAGCCTTCACCACTCAAATTTTCAACCACCCTCCTCATCTTTTTTTCTGACGACATCCTTTTTCTTTTTCTTCTTTTCAACGATCTTGCACTGCTCAAAAAGCATGGTGGCGGCATCATCTCGAGATGAGATCGAAGTTGGTGCGGCCGCATCAGACTCAAGGATGGGTGCTGGGCGCTACTTGGATCGGCACGATCGAGATCGGCTCATCAGTGCGAGCCTTTTTGGATGTTTTTCTCGTAGAGCTATTCTTCCTCTTGAGGGACTTGATCCCCTTGACCAGACGGTTCCACTCCTTAGGAGTCATCTCTACAGAAGAAAAGCTAGAGTCAGAAAAGGAAAGAAGACCATGCATAATTGGCAGGCTGCAAAGGACTACCTGTCGGATTGAGAGAACTGAGATCGAAGTTTAATAAGGTCTAGTCCTCCAAGAGCTTAGAGATCGGAGGAGCTCAAAAGTTCTTTAGCTTGTTGGTCGAATCTTGATCCTCTTTCTCAAGCCCAGGAGCTCGATGGACTGAGTTTCTTATTTTTCTCCAAGAAGGAAGTCCTAGTTTTAGGGAAGGATAAGAAATAAAAAAAAAATTTCTTCTTTCAGTTATGAATGGAAGGGGCATCCTTAAGCAACCCCTTCTTTTTGAAATGGGAAGACACATACCATCAGTCTTTGGCGGTTGGGTGACATTTGAAAGTGAAGAAATTACGGAATAGGAAGATGGAAGGTCGGATGTTGGCCACAAGAAGAGAAATCCTATGATGAACCTAAAAGAGTTTGGTGCCATGGCGGCAAAGAAAATATTTAAAAACTTGAACAAGTCGATTACAAAAGAAGGTATCAATAGCTGAAGTCCTGCCCGAAGGGTTTCAACATACAAGTAAGTTCGACCGAAAGAAGGAGAGCTGGCTCGATCGCTAGGGCCAGGGAGTTCAAGTTCGTGATCGAAAGAAATTTCGAACTGGATCCTAATCAATGAAAGATCTTTAGATCGAAGTTTACATGAAATGATATCAGGGACGAAGGATGGCCGAGGTACTTCTACAAGCTCAAGGTCCTTATGAGAAAGGTCCATTAAAGCTAAATGAGCTGAACTTCTAGAACCGATCGATCAGAACTCTTCAGAGGATATGAGGATCAAATTAAAATAGAGAAAATATTCAAAAAATCAAAGAAAATAAAATCTAAGACTTTCTCAAAGAAATAGAGCGGGTAGAGATGCCAAAAGACACAGATGATCAAAGAGAAAAGTTCAAGAACAGACCTAAATCGATTGAAAAGAATGAAAAAGCGGCAAGCTCGACGGAAAATGAAGGTGAGAACCCCCAAGAATCGAAGGAGTCGGCAGAAGATGCTGGTTCCCTAGAGCAAGAAGGGAGAAGGAAGCCAGAAGGAAGGAGAAGGAGATTCAGACGAAATGAAGCTCCAGTGGAAGAAGAAGAGCTTAAACAGCTGCTAGGATCCGAGATGGTTATGATTACAGATCTCTACTGACCAACCTCGAGTTGATGCATGCTCCACTCATCATAGCGACAGACTGGCAACGAGTAGGATCTTTACTGTACCGTACCTTAAGCAGCACTTCGATGAAAATTTTAGAAATTTATCTTTTTGAATCACCTTGTATTTAAGAACTTTCAGCGCCCACGTAGAAAGAGTCGGGATCAACTGCTCTGTTAGCATGGAAAAAAAAGGACTTCGACACTCATATTTCTTTACTCCATTCAAATTTCGAACTCGAGAGTGGTGGAACTTGTGTTGGGTCTGAATCCTTTCCTACCGAAGTTCGACAGGATATCTAACCTTGAGAAAACTCCATTTGACGAGGACAGTCATGTCGGACTCTGGCCAGTGAAGAGTTTACACTCAGGCATCGAGACTGCAGACCTCCAACCTGAATCTATCGGTCGATCTTCTTCATTCAGATTCCTATCTCCTTCGGATATTCCTAGAACCTATGAAGCATTATAGATTTTGCTCAGACGAACTTGAATAGCGATGACAGTCCCCAGGCAGCTGAGTAACAAGTCTAATTATGGCTTGATTTGGCCGACCTTGGCGCTCTTTGAATCTTTTTCCAATAAAAAACCATCCAAGTTGTTCGATATTGGACCAATGCCGGATCAACAAAACTCCTCTCTAGATGAACTCCTATAATATACTAAGGGTGGTAGACCTCGGGATTCCTACATCAAGAATTCTGAACATGCAGGCTAAAGGATCTCGTCTCCTTCATATCAGCCTCCAGACGGCCTCAAAAGCAGTCGAGCTTCAAAGAAATAAATAAGTAGGTTCTCTCCGAGCAAATCTCCTTCCACTCCTTCCAGGAAAAATTCTCCTGACCGACATCCTTTCAATTAATCTCCTCCTGGATGCCAGACAAACCCCCTTTGGTTGACCTCCTTCCAGTCGAACTTCTTTCGGACACCAGTTGGTTTTCTTCCCACCAACCCCAGTCCATCCGAACTTCTTACATTAGCTGAGAGGGGACTTGTCATTATATATTTGCTCCTCCAACAAATCTCCTTCCAAATTTCTTCAATAAAATTATTTTTGGATTTTTTTTCCTTCAATCGGACTTCTCCTTCTAGCAGAACTACTTCCAAATTCCTCCAGCAAACTTCCTTCAAGATTTCTCCGATCACAGGACTTCCGAATCCCTTTCGACCGAACTCACTGCAGTCGTCTAGAAAGGCCTCCAGCCTATGCAAATTCAGCTATCCATATAGCATGAACTCACTTACATACATATGATCTTGAAAGAGTCTAAGCTCCTCTGAGATTGATGAAACTCAAAGCTCTTCACCGCTAGCGTCTACCTTTTCCAAACTTCAACTATTAAGTCCCAACGAACTGGCGCATCTCGATAATGGATACCATCCTCTGTTACAAACTTCACGTGGCCCTGAACTACCCACTATCAGATAGTTATAGCTGTCGCTATCAGTTTGTTATGGGCTCCATCTATATAAGAGACCCCTTATATACGCTTTCTTCAGAAGCTCTCTTCTCCTTCTTGATACTCTGCTATTTTTTCTACTGAGCATTCCATTTATGTTGGTTGGAAGGGATAACTTGACCATCGGAGGGTCTTGTCGGAGCCACCCCTCTTCCAATTTGGACTTTTTTTGCAAGTCCCGATGGCAACCTCGGCTTCTCCAACTCAGCTAGTTTCAGCATCAACCAAATTTCACTCTAACAATAATTAAACATAATACACAGAAAAAGACCATGTTGATTTTGAATTTAAAGTAAAATCAATATATTCAAACATTCAAATCATAGAGTATGATTATTATAAATATTGATAAATTATTAAAATCAATCAATTGCTCTAAATAAATTCAAAAATTAATGATGGTAGGATCTGAGAGAAGTTTAATTTTTACCAAACATCATTATCCATCCTTTTAAATCCTAAGCACCTAATCTTTAAGAATTTGCCCCTTTCATTCCATTGGATGCTTGGCATACCTACAAAATTACTCTCTAATTTTTTGGTATCCAAGCCATCTTAGATCTATTGAGGTTAGAGTACATAGTTCTTTTTTAAACTCAAATTTGTTTAATCAAAGTATGATCAATTCTTTTAGTATTATATTTAGAAATTCCATGGTCAACTTTGTTGTATTTAAAACATATGATAGAATAATTTTCAAGTGAAGCTTTTCTAAACATATTCTTAATAAATTTTTATTTTCTTGAAGGATTGAAATCAATTCCAGCTTTATTAAAAATAACCTTTTGATTGTTTAAAATTGATTGAAGCTTTTGTAATCTAAAAGTAAATTTTTCAAGCATAGGCTTCAGATTATCAATCTCTTTTCTTAGTTTGGTATTTTCTTCTATAAGAATTTTTTCAAATTGTACAAGTTTTTTTCTTCAGCTAAAAGTTTATTTTCTGTTAAAAGATCTTCATTTTCAATCAAGAGCTTATTCTTTCTTCAATTAGAATCAAGTTTGATTTCTTAAGCTTTTTGTTTTTCAGTCATATCTTTCTGAATTTATTCATTAAATCATTAAAGACTTCAAATAGTTCATCAAATATAAATTCTGAAGAATTTTTATTATTTACCTTATTATAGTGAGCTATAAGGCATAAATTTGCAGTGTTTTCTTTTTCATCCAAACTAGAAGTATCACTATCTCCCCAAATTTCCTACATTGCACTCTTTTTGCCCCTTTTGGGGTTCTTTTTGAGTAAGGGTTATCCAGCTTATAGTGTCCCTTTTTATTACACTTGTAGCAAGTGATATTTCTTCTTTCTTTTTCTTCTTCATTTTTCTTGCATCTTTAAGCCCTTCTCCATGAGAAATTGCTTGAATCTTCTACTGAGAAGCACTATGTCCTCATCTTCATCTTCACTCTCTTCTTCATCTTCTTTTTTCTTCGACTCATCGCTTGTTTCTAATTTTGCAGCTAACTTGAAGGTGATGATTCTCTTTCTTTTTTATTCTTCTTCTTCCTCTCTTTGATACATGTGCAACTCATGAGTCATGCATAAACCAATTAACTCCTCCATGGATAGCTTTATGAGATCTCTCGCTTCTAGTATGGCTATCACTTTTGCTTCACATTCTTTTAACAAATACCTTAAAATCTTGCAAATAAGTTTATACTTTGTATAGATTTCGTCAAGATTATTTAAAGTATTAATAATATCAATAAATTTAAAAAATATATCAAAAATTGATAGATATTGTTTCATTTTAAATATTTTATATTTATGAATAAGCAAATTAATTTTGGATCCATTAACTTAGCTTGTTCCAGCATAAGTAATTTTTAATTTATCCCAAATCTCTTTTTGCTGGTGTACAAGTAGAAATTCTATTAAATTTCTTAGCATCTAATGCACAATATAAAATATTCATAGCTTTAGCATTTAGCTTAACCATCTTCATATCATGCACATCCTAATGTGCTTCGGGTTTGGGGATGTCAAATCTATCTACTTTAATTATGGGAGTGTGTGGGCTATTGATTATAACTCTCCAAAGTTTATAATTTAGTGCTTGAATATAAATATGCATGTGTGCTTTCCAATAGATTTAGTTTGTGACATTGAATAGTGATGGTCTCGAAGTTGATTGTCCTTTGGCAAATAAGGAACCAACTAGGGTTGCCATAATCTTTCACTCAAGATAGCTAAGTCACCAACAAATATTAGAATATCTACTCTAATACCAATTATTGCCCAGAAGGTAGCAACCTAAGAGGAGGGACAAATTGGGTTCTTTAAAAATTTAGCCAGAATAATAATCTAAACAATAATATACTTCAAATTAAACTTATTTGAGTGATTGTGATGTGATCAGTATATGCAGCAGTAGAATCAAAATATAAATGAAACTATGCAATAATTAAGCTAATGCAAAGTAAAGCAAGAAAGTAGAGTACAACATAAATACAATAAATTTTATTATTGCTTGATGCAATCCGTACCTACATCTACTCTCCAAACTTCTCTTAGAAACTTTACTATAATTTTCTAATTACAGCATGTTTATTTTATCTAGGCTCATAAATAAATCTAGTTGATTTTTCAAGATCATCAACTAAAACTATACATCGATTATTTTTTAGACTCACAATAAATATAGTTGGCTTTATGAGCTCACCAATCAAAATCTATAATATCCAATTCCAAGCTTGGATAAATTTTTATCCCAAATTTTCATGGCAAATAATCAATTATTTATGATGAAAAAATTTTGTCACTAATAAACTATCATTAATTAATCATTTTAAAAATTAAAAGGTTATTTATTAACGATGAAAGTTTTTCATCATAAATAATTGATTATTTATGATGAAAATTTATTTTTCATCATAAATAATTGATTATTTATAACAAAAAACTTCCATCACTAATAAACTATCATTAATTAATTATTTTAAAAAATAAAAAAATTTATTTATTGGTGATGAAAATTTTTATCATAAATAATTAATTATTTATTATGAAAAACTTATGTCACTAATAAACTATCATTCATTAATCATTTTAAAAACTTTAAAAGATGGATTATTAATAATAAAAATTATCCATCATAAATAATCAATTATTTATGATGAAATAAAAATTTTCATTATAAATAATAGATTATTTGTGATAGAAAATATATGTCACTAATATTCCATCATAATTAGCTCGACCAAAATTTTAAATTATAAAAAAAAATGTGGACTACTTTAAAAATAAAAAAAGGGCAAAAATGAGCCATGCATGGTTGATGCGACAGGATCGAGGGGTGCAAGCGCATCCACTGTTAGCTCACTCGCAAGCAAAATAATAGTTTTTTTATAATTTTTAAAAATTAGTATTCTTTTAAAAAAAATCTTTTTCTTTAAATTTTATATATTTTTTTAATTTAAAATCCATCTTCATCATTCATTATTTAAGTAGTTATCGTGCAATCACCATCATAAAATATCACCTCGATCTAGTAGCTCTAGCTATACAAATCAATAAAATTTGATTTCAACGGTCATGAACGATCGTATGATGTCTGATAGATAAAAATTACTGATGGATCTAAAAACTTATAATGATAATTTCTATAATATTTATAGTATATTATTAATATTTTACTTCAATTGGATATAATTATGATAGTCAATTTAGTATGGGATAATTTGAATCGTTAAATAAAAAATGAGTGATCAAAAGGACAAACGACATTCGATTATAAGATAATTTTTTGACAAATAATCTTTGCTAATATTTTAATCATCTGTACAGTGGCGATTGTAAAACCTAAACTTTGCATATATGAATCATTTATGTTAAGTATATTTTATAAAAATATAAGTATAATTACTTAAGAACTTTAAGAATGTACATCAGAAGAGGTGTAGTTTTAGATAATTTATATATACATGATTTACTTTTTACGATCACCACCATAGAAATAATTAAACTATCAGCAAAGATCATTTATCTAAAAAAATTATCTAATAAATACATGCTAATTGACATTTTAATCACTCTTTTTTTATTTAACGATCCAAATCATCCCATACTAAATTGACTATGATAATTATATATAATTAAAGTAAAATTTTGCTAATGCGCTATAAATATCACAGAGATCATCATTACAAATTCTTGAACTAATCGATAGTTTCTATCTTTTAGATCATCATACATCATTTGTAACCATCAAAATCAAATTTTGTCGATCTACATAGTTAGAGCTCCCTGATCAAGATAATATTTTGTGATGGTGCTTGCACGGTAATTACTTAAATAATGAATGGTGAAGATGAACTTTAAAATTCAAAATCATGTAATATTTAAAAAAAATAGAAATTTTAATTTTAAAAGAATATTAATTCTTTAAAAATTAGAAAAAAAATATTAATTGACTTATGGGCTAGCTAATAGTGGACGCGCTCGCACCCCTCAACCCCATCGCATTGGCCATGCACGACGCATTTTTGACTTTTTTTTATTTTTAAAATAGTCTATATTTTTTTAATTTAAAATTTTGGTTGAAGTATTTGCAACAGATTATTAGCAATGAAAGTTTTCTATCGAAAATATTTTTTTTTGCAATAAAAAAAAATTTTCATCATAAATAACTAGTATTACGATGAAAATATTCCATCATAAATAATCTAATTTTTTTATGATTTATTCTTGGCAGATTAATAGTGACAAAATTTTTTATGATGAAAAAATTAGTTACAAATAATTAATTATTAGCAATAAAAAATCCTTTCCATCAAAAATAACTTATTTTAATATTTTTTTAAGAAAAAAAATTTTTAAAAAAATATTTGGTGGGAATTATTAGTGATGAAATTATTTATGATGAATATTTTATCATAAATTATTAATATTAGTGACAAAAATATTTTTTCCATTGCTAATAATTATTTTAGTGATAAAAATTTTGTTGCAAATACTTTCATCGTTAAAATCCTTTAAATATCCCCCCACTCCCGCAAAACCCACTCTCTCTCAGCCCGAAACCCTCTTCTCTCCTCTCTCTCTCCCCTCCTCATCCTCTCTCTCCCTCTCCTCCTGGGCTTCCACCGATCGGCGACCGCATTTTCCACTATCGCCACCATTGTCACCGCCATTGCCACTACCACTGTGCTTGAATCGATCAAAGGTAACTTAATTCGATCCCGACCGACCATGGGTTAGATTTTTTTTAAAATTTATTCTTTCGATCTAGGGGCCATGTGTGTTGCCGTGCGGTAGTCGGTGGCGGACGGTGGGACGTGGAGGGTGGGTGTCGACTGCAAGCCATGCATGATAGTTGATGAGCCTGGTGGAGGCCATTAGGGTGGGAGCAGAGAGCTAGCACCACAAGGGCTAGGGGGCTATCGGGGGTGGGGCGCCGAGGGTGGTGGTGACGGGACGGGCAGTGTGAGGTGGAAGGGGGTGCATGGAGCATGAAGCAGCATCGATGATGGGTCGGATGGAGGGCTGCGAGTGGTGGATGGCGGAGGGGAGCCGTAAGGGGTGGGGGGTTGTGATGGGTACATGGGCGACGTAGGGGCTAGGGGGCCACGATGGGTGGGGGCCAAAGGAGGGTGCATGGGGCATGGAGGGGTGGCGGGTCAGATGGGGGGGCATGGGTTATGGGTGGCGGAGGAGAGCCGCAGGGGGTGGGGGCCGTGATGGATACGTGGGCGATGTAGGAGCTGGGGGGTCGGGAGGGGGCCACGATGGGTGAAGGGCAGATAGAGGTGCATAGGGCATGGAGGGGCGGCAGTGATGGCTCGAATGGGGAGCCACGAGTGGTGGACGGTGGAGGGGAGCCTCAGAGGGTGGGAGACTTCGACGGTTGGGAGACAGAGGGCTCGTAGGAGGTTTAGTTCTTAGTAATTTTTTAAATTTTAATAAATAATAAAAAATAATAATAAGCATAATAATAATAGTAATAATAATAATAGTAAAAATGATAATTATAATAATAATAGTAGTAGTAGTAATAATAAAAATAGTACTATTGATAATAATAAAAAAATATTATAATAATAATAATAGTAATAATAATAATAGTAATAGTAATAATAGTAAAAGTAAAAATAGTAATAATAATAGTAATAGTAATAATAATAATAATAGTAATAGTAATAATAATAAAAGTAGTAGTAGTAGTAGTAATAATAAAAGTAAATAATAATAATAATAATAGTCGTAGTAATAGTAGTAATAATAATAGTAAAAGTAGTAGTAATAATAATATTATTATAATAATATAAATAATAATAATAGTAATAATAATAATAGTAAAAGTACTAGTAGTAATAATAATAGTAATAATAATAATTAAAAATTAGATAATTTTTGTAATTAAAATAGTTAGATTTTTAATTATATTTTTATGCTTTTACTTGTTATAGTTTAATCTTTTTATTTGTTTAGTTTCTATATTTCATTATAATTATGATTTAATATTTTAATTTGCATCAATCAAAGGTTTTAATTTTTAATGCATATGAACTATCCGATCTAGGATCCGGATCAAGTTTCGATCAGGGATATGAGTCGGGATCCTGTCTGGGATTTGGATCATGGTCCAGGTTGGATCTCGGTCTGGGATTCAGATCAAGTTTCGATCAAGAATATGAGTCGGAATCCTATCCGAGATTCGAGTCATGATCCAGGTTGGATCTTAGTTTAGGAGCCTGTCCGAGATTCGATCTGGGATCATGTTCGAGATCCGATTTAGGATTCAAGTCATGATCATCCGACAAGTCGGATCTCAATCTGGGATCTTGTCCGGGATCTAGTCTGGGATTCTGTTCAGGATCTGGTCTAGAATCTTATCTGATAATGATTTAATGCATGCTTTGATGTAACCTTAGACTCCTATTCAAGAGTCAGTCCCAAGATCTCTAAAATGGACTCTATGAATAGTTCTTGGATGCCCTGATTTGGATAGTTCAAAAATGCATCAATATTTTATTGTTGTCATAGTATTCTATATTCTATTATGAAAAATTTCATCATAATTATCTCGTTTGTTCTCCGAGTACATATTAGATGTGGTTAATATATGATCTATCTATATTAGGTACTTGGAGAACTATAGGAATATACTACCGAATTTTTTCTAGATATAGAACAAAGAATAAAGCTGTGGCAATAATAAAAGTGATGCATTTTTTAAAGGGATAGGACCACCTCTATATTCTTTGTTGAATCTTCTCTTGCAATAATGGTATGCAATACAAATCTATTCATTAGCATTTATGCATTTTTCACTATTATTGTTGATTATTACATTCATTTATATATCAAGTTAATTATATGCATAGTTTAAGCATTGCAGGTATGGCACTAGGAGGGATACGACGATGTTCGACTTTTCAGCCTACCCGTGAGCCTTCCTCCATTTCCACTACTGCACCATTGGAGTTGTCGGAGGGCCCTGTATAGGTGGGTTCGACTGAGGTGGATTTGAGTGATCAGACAGGCCTGAGTGATATTTTAATTTTTTTTACATAATAAAATTTAATTTTAATTTATCTATTAGATTTATAGATGGCTATTATACTAATAATTTATTCATTATTTTTTTAGGCCATTCTCTTTCGGTGGTGAGACGAGGGTGAGATCCATCGAAGAACCTCATCCTTGAGCGTTGGAGATGCGAGCACGAGGGACAGCATCTTCGCATCAAGATTCTGCTAGGCTATACCAAGCCTATTAGGAGATGGTGCGAGCCATGGCAAACTGAGCTGGGCATCATTTACCGCAACTATGCCCCGATGATGCTTTTCGATTGACATCAAGTTACACGACCTTAGAGAAAGGTCTTCTATAGCCACTTACAAGTATAATAATATTTATTTAAATATTTAATTAGCACTGTATTCTTATAATATTTATTATTCGTAGGTTATTTTTGATATTATTAATTTTGAGCACGATCATGTGCGGCGAGCTGTAGATGATCATTTATGCTCGCATTTCAAGGAATACCGGCATCGCATTTATTACCACTGATATACTGTAGTGTACGATCAGGGGGTGGAGGCAGCATAACAGCAACCATATGATAGCATCACTATGGAGGACTAGGCTATCATATGCCGCACGTATAAGGATCCGACATATCAGATAATTTTTTTATTTAAATTTTAATAATTAAATATTATTTATTTTTAAATTTAGTTATTTACTGACTAATTTGAATGTTAACTATGCAGGATTGATGTGCCAAAAATGCCGCAAATCGGGCAAGACAGACAATCTCGCATTGTAAGGATTCAAGACCATTCGTTCGTCATATGAAGCAGATGGTAAGTATTTTCTATTTATTATATATTAACTTTTTAACTATTTAAAAAAAATTATTAATTATTTTTAAATAGCAAAAAGATGTAGAGAGTAGCGAGCTTCCTAGTAGGACTGAGATCTACCAACGGACACATCAACGACAGTCAAAGGGCTGGACGATCGGGAGTAGGAGGTTTATGTGAAATTTTTCAACTATATTTTTATTTACATTTTGATTTTCAATACAAACTTAGAATAGCTATAAATTTAATTTTCAGAATCGTATGATAGACATTAGATCTCAGCCTACCCCAGAGGGCTCAACCATATCCACAGATGATGAGATCTATGATCGAGTGCTTGGTATGAGATCCTGTTATGTTAGGAGGTTAGGACATGGAATCAAAGCTCCTACATCTTCATGCCCATCCAGGACTGACATCCATGCTACCTGTAATGTCTGGCTGATGGAGATACAGAGATAAGCTGCTGAGTTAACTGCATATGTCGATGAATACCAGCTATTCTAGATGCAGATAATGAAGCGAATGGCACAGATGGAGCAGATGATAAGACAGCAGCAAGCTAGTCCGAGCTTCTTTGAGCGCTCTCCTCCTTCAGCCCATTTTTCTTCTTCAGATACTGTCGGTGCTTAATGGTCGGCTATCTATTTTTGTATATTTTTATTTTTATTTTGAATATTTTATATTTATTAAAAAAAACTTTTTATAATTATAACTTTATATAATGAAATAAAATTTATTTATAGATGAATGAAATGATGAAATTTATTTATGGATGAAATGATGAAATTTATTTATAGATTTTATTTTAATTTTTTTAAAATTATAATAATTAATATAAAAAATATAAAAATATATTTTTTATAATTTTTAAAAAATTAATTTATAATGAAATTATTTATGATGGATATATTTTCATCATAAATAATAAAATTATCTGTGACAAAAATAATCCATCATAGATAATTATTTATTCATGATGGATTTTTTTTCGTTAGGAAAAATGTTATTTATGATATAAAAATTTTCATCGTAAATAATTTCATCATAGATAATTTAAGGAATAAAAAAAATTTTCAACAAAAATTTTTCATCATAAAAAAATATTATTAGCGATGAAAAAAAATTATTATTGCTAATTATTATCTGCAATCCCATTTTTTGCAATGAAATATTAGCAATAGAATTTTCATTGCTAATAATTATTAGCGATAAAAATTTATTTTTTATGATAAAATTTTTGCATCGTAAAAAATTTATTTTGTTATAGTGAATCCCGCACCTACATCCACTCTTCATGCTTTCCTTAAAAATGTTACTATAATTTTTTGATTATAGCATGTTTATTTTATCTAGGCTCACAAACAAATCTAGTTGATTTTTCAAGATCACCAACCAAAACTATACATTGATTATTTTCTAGGCTCATAATAAACTTAGTTGGCTTTACGGACTCACCAATCAAAACCTACAATATCCAATTTCGAGCTTGGACAAACTTTTATCCTAAATTTTTTTCTTCCAAAGAAACTTATAAAAAAAATAAAATACAAGATAAAATTTTTAGAATAAATTAAAAATAAAAAATTAAAACTCTTTGAAGTATGGAGAAGAGGCTAAATGATTGCTCTTTTGAAGCTTTATCTTCTCTTCTTTGAAGCTTGAGAGGATGTGGAAAGGATGAAGATGATCTTTCTTGAAGGCCCTTTGAATTTCCTACTTAAATCCCACTCTTTTCTTTTCTTTTAAGGATATTCAATGTACACTCAATAGATGAAGTGTTTCCTTCTTTTATTCTCTTTCTCTTGCTTCTTCAATGACTTTGGTGAGAGCTTAAAACATTTTGGGAGGCCAAAAAATCATTTATGATCGTTAGAATCTAAGAAATAACCGTTAGAATAGAGACTACATAGTTCTAAAAATTTTACAGAACTAGCCGTAGGGCTTCAAGTCGACTTGGATAGGATTTGAGTCCACTCAGCCGACTGTGAGTCCACTCAAATCCTTTTTTCCAAAAATGTGACCTTCTATCTTTCTCTAAGAACTTCGACTCGGATAATTCGAGTCGACTCGAGCCATCTACAAGTCCACTCGGATTCAACGGGTCCACTTGATTTTCTGCTAATAAAAAAAGTGCTCTCTATCTTTTTCTGTAGGATCGAATGAAATTCAAGGCGACTGGAGTGCATGTCGGCCAATACTTCAGCATGCTAGAATTGTCAGCTTTCTTTTTTTATTCAAGTCCACTCGAATAGGATTTGAGTCGACTTGAATAGCTGCCAGCTAAAATTTTCTAAATATTTCTTACCATAAGGGGCTCTTTGATTTCAACATTTAAATGCCTCTTCCATCTTGATTTCTATAGCCTTTCACTGCATGTAGGCTTCCAAAAATTTCTTATTTGAGTTTTATTTAGGCATTTAGATCCATTCTTTTAATACTTTAGAATTTTTTTGAAACTTAAAAAGCTTCTATTTTCAACCTATTTCAGTGCATGGGCTCCTAGCATTCTGGTGTCGACTCCACTAAGTCTGAGACTTGAAAATTTAGTCTTGAATTCATTCACTTAGCTTTTTTCAAGAAAATTTTTTATAGATGAATTCTTCAATTTAAATATCTAAAAAATTCTACATTCATTCTTGAAATAATGATTAGACTCATAATTACTCAAAGTTTAGTAATCATTAAAATCAATCATAAGGTCAACATATCTTTTTTATAGTATCGATATAAAAAATCAATATACTATATTAGAATTCATTACGTCCAGTATTGTAGTATTACATTTAAATTTGGGTACCTATACTTTTAGCTCTATAGCCCATACTGCAGCACATTTATATCTCTACAGCTTAGATATCACCACAATTATCCCAATGGTGGGGTTACCATGATATCTCCCGTGGTAGGGATCACCACAATCACCCTTGTAGTTGGGTTGCTGCATTATATCCCAGTGAGTATCACCACAATCACCATCATGGTGGGGATCTCTATACAATCAAGTTTAAGCTCAAACAATAGGGCTAAGAGTAAAATGATATATTTATATATATACACACATATTTAGTTTATGCATTTTTTTCTTTTAGATATAACAATGAAATATATAGTCAAATAGACGGTATTCAAGATTTTGCATGCCCGATCCAATCATAACATATATTACTATCCAATTCAATTCATAAAATTCAAATTACTGATTAATTATCCATATTTATAAGAATTCATGCATGTCTAACTCTAGATTAATACAATAATTGTATCATTTCAAAAAGATGAAATAATGTCCAATTAATTTTGATTAATTAATATAAAATATAAATATTACTTATCTTGCAATACCCACAACAGGTTCTCCAAAGCTTCGCTTGGGCTCTTCTAAACTTAATAATCATGAATGTAATCAGTGCCATGCTATAGCTTAATAATAACATATAAAATTTTCTTTAAACTCTAAAATATGAGTTTCTAGCTAATTGCCATTTCCTGCACATTAGTTCTATTCCATAATTTATTTACCCTAACTAATGATCCTGAATCAAACCAAGGAAGTATCTGTTTGCTTTATATTAACCTTAAGTGACTTATCTTTTTCTCTTCTAAGCACAACAGGTATTCATTCCACCATTTCCGATTGCTTTTTTGCTTTTGATTATTATGTTACTTGTGTAAAACAAGGGGACAGGATGTTTAGTTCCTGTTTTCTAGTCTCATATTTACTACATGCTTAGCAATTGATGCATCACAAATTTGAAATGTGATGAATTTAATAACCAAGTAAAACTGCTAAATTAATGCTTAACAATTTAAAGGATTGGTATATGTTCATAAGTGGTAGACTTTGATTAGATTTCTATAATTAAGCTCCAGACAGTTGTCTACTAAGTAGAAATGAAGATCTGGACGGCAATTGGGACAAAATAATTAAGACAACATAGAAAGAAATCCGAACCCTAGGGAGGTACTGATGCCCGGAGAAAAGAAAAAAGAGCCTGATAAGGCTCCCAAAATATAAAATGGCCTTAATCCCTCTCTTCTACAAACCAACATAAACGGAGAAAAAGAAACTTACTAGAGGCTTATGGGGAAGAAGGGAACAGGAGCATAGCAGCCTTGAACACTTACGAAGAAGGAAAATTTGGACATGATAGGGATAAGAGGCGTGAGAGAAAGATGGAGAGGATAAGAACGAGTAAGAGAGAGAGGGGGGTTGCGGGCGCGGGAGATGGAAGAGAGTGAGAGAAACGGAAAAACGGTGCTCTATTCTTTATTTTTTTTTTTTCAAGTAGAGGTCGCTGCCTCACCCAAATACGATGCCGGCCCCCGCCCACCACACCCCCCTTGAGTTTCTTGGTAAATGAGCCTTGGCCTGCATGTTTCTAGGATACTAACCTAAAAGTGGGTGGCTCGCCTTCTATGGTATTGACTATGGGGTTAGATTAAGGTTGGTTCTTGGGGTCATTTAGTTAACATTAATCAGATATAGGAAAATAAATTTTATATCGGATAACCATGTAGTATAAAAAATGAAAAATGGAGATAGTAAAAGAATTTGATGGATTCCATATTTATTTTTTGAAAAGAGAAGATAAAATAAATATCATAAAATTTAGTATTTGATAAATTCTCGAGTGGGGATAATCCATACTTGATAAAAATATCATGACAATAAAAATATCAAAAAGAATAAAGCTCAGAAAATAAAATGCATATGTAAACATTAAATTTGTTTTGATGTCTTTCGAAATTCATTCAATAAAGAGCTTTTGCCCAAAAAAATTAAAATGCTGGCGGTATTATGCAAAAGGCTATATAATTATAGTCATTATATAAAAGCTAATTGGAGATGACAATACTCTTTTGATATTAAAAAATTATTTTTATGTTGATAGATATATTTATAAATTTGATCATATTTTTATATAGGATTATCTCCAATCAAACATAGTAATCTTTTTTTATATAATTTTTTATAGTAATTTTTCTACCAATCAAATATAATAAAAAAAAAATTTGTAATCATTTTTTCAAATAAATGATTCATAGAAATCATTAAATCAATTATATGTATAAAGTAGTAAGTCTAATCTAAAATGTTGTCATTTGTCATTCTCTCGTGTCTTTTGTTTTTTCCTCCAAAACATAGATTTTATAATGAGTGGTTGAAGTCTTTGGTCAACAAAATATTAATGCAGCACCATCAAATAGAAATTTTTGGATCAATAAAATATTATCATGTCTTTGGTCGAAATAAAAATTTTTGTATGCTCATTATATGAAAAATAAAATTTAAAATATTATATGCTACTATTTTTGTGTGTTCATTTATTAGCATCTGCACATAATTGCTGGCAGTGATTTTAAATTTTAAAATTTAAATTTACTCTCAACTCTCAAGTGTCCAACCTTACATCTGATGGTCTAATAAATCAATTATCAATTATACCATGTTATACTGCAAAATCATTGAAAATAAGAAAAATACATTAATAGGTACTATATATGCAATTTTCAAAATTTCCTCTAGAAATCCAAAAATGCTTCAAAGATGCTCAATTATATAATACCTCATTTGCATGTACTGAATGCCTCCAGGCCATTTTTCTTCCTCCAGTCCATCCTTCTTCCTCCCTTCCTTTCTTCTGTATAATCCATTCCCAGGTAATTAAGAGACTAACACATCTACTCCTTCCATTTAACTATTGATTTTAATCCAATCTCAGTTTCTTGACTTTTTTTTTTTTTTGTTCCTAATGCTTTCATCTTAATGGGAGATTGATTTATCTTTTCTTATGAGATCATAGGAGGATTTGTCGTTAGATTGGAAAGGCATTTATGTATATGTATATTTAGATAGAAATTTTGGAATGATCGGAAGATGCAAAAGATTTTTTTTTTGATAGAAAAAGAAAGCCAGCATGTTCTTTGATTTTGTTGCAATCATTAATAGTAACGATCCGATCACATATAATAGTTCACCAGCATCATGGATCATCATCTCAAATATGGTTGTTAATTTTATTATAGTTATTAGTAACTATAAGGCCCATGATATGTTTTTATTATGCAATGCCTTCTACCACAACTCTTATAGTTATGTTAAAGATACAGATTGTTATCTTTGTTTTATTTTGATGCCAGGTTAACTATAATAATGACTTCGAGATTGGATTTTATTGATCAAATCAATACTGATCAAAGAACAGATTGGAGGTTAAAGGTTCAGGTAATACGAATGTAGGAAATGCCAAGGTATGTGAATCCTCAAAAAATTAACAAAATAGAGATGGTTGTTATGGATGAGCAAGTATTACCATTACTGCTACTTCTTTCATTATCCTCCTTTTGTTTTTCCATAGGTTGTGATATTATTTGATGTTATATATTATCATATCACATAGAGAAGATATATGCTACAATCAAGAGGCAACTGTTGAACATGTTCAGATTAGTCCTAAAAGAGAAGGTTGCCTATGTGATGTCAAATTTCATTATTAGATACAATAATGGCAAATATAAAATAATTAAGCACAAGTACATGTTGAACTTTATGCTAAAAACCTTTGTAACTGTTTGTAGTAATGTTAATATTCCAACAGAAGGGTTTGTATTTATGCCTTTTGCTGAGATAATTTTAACAAAAGATGAAACCCACTTAATTGGTGAGTTCTTATGATTAAATTCTTATAATGTGTTTAGGACATTACAAATTTAAACAATGTTTTACTGTTGTAGATATAATTGCTAAAGATGTTGGAAAAGATAGTATCAAAGAGAATGGAACTGAGGGAAAGATGACTAGAAGAATGAAAATTATGCTTGAAGACCTAGAGTATGCTATGATATTCCACTACTATAAAAAAGGGCTACGGCAGTAGTTCGTAACCGCTGCCGTAGCCCAAAAAACCACTACTATAGACTATGGCAGTGGTTATTTAACCGCTGCTACTGCAGCCATCGCCGTAGCTCTATGGCAGCGGTTATTGCAGCGGTTGTTTGAACTGCTGTCATAAATAGCCTATTATAGCGGTTTATAAATTATTGCAATAGATCGACCTATAGCAACGGTTACATAACCGTTGCCATAGATAATCTATAGCAATGGTTTCTTAACCGCTGCCATAGGTCTAATGCAGCGGTTGGCATCGTTTGCACCAGAAACCTATAGCAGCGGTTGGTACGGATATGGCAGCGATTATAAATCATTATCGTAGATCTTGAATAATTAAAAAAATTAAAATTTTTATTTTTTTATATATTTTACTTGATAAATATAGATATATAACATAAGAAAATATAATAAACATAAAAATTATTCTAAAATGCTAAAATTTTATTATCGATTAAAATTTATTATAATATTTTTTAAAAAAATAAAATATATCAAAAGTCTCCTAAATCTACATCATCGTCGTCGTCGTTAGGAGCCGAAGCTGGAGCTGGAGCTAAAGCTGGAATGCAAATCAACATATCCTCGAAGCCCATGACTCTAAAATACGTGCTGAGCGTCGACATCATGTCTCTCATAATGCCCTCCAGATGAGATGTGCGCTCCTCAGCCTGATCTGCTCGCATTGCAGCATGATCTGCCCGTGCCAATGCCTCCTCAAGCTCCTTCCGACTGACCATACTGAAAGTCTATGAAAAGACGCTCGCCTTGGATCAGTAGCTCATCGACATGTATCTAGATCTACATTGGATCCTCCCAGAATGCTTAGGCCCCAAGGCTTGAGACAGATGGTCATGGGGCCCAAAGGTATCTAGGCCCTCATGAGCGAGTGCATCTAACTGATCCAGTAATTATAAATTAAAATAAAATTTTATAAGAAATGCTATAATACTAATCATATATACTAATATATTTAATACTTATAAAAATACATCCGATCGCGACGTTCATCGATTTGCTCATCTTGTCCATGCAGTTGGATTGAAAGATCTCGCTATGATTGGGTATCACTCCATCTCTCATCAGCTATAACAAAGAATAAATTTATCAGAAAGATGATAAAAATATGAATTTAATTTATCTAGTAAGATTTAGAATTAATTACCTCTCTATGCACACGACTGGCCATAGACTCGTGACCTAGAGTGTGCGTATACTCCTGGGCTGCATGGTTCTTTCAATTTTGATGGAAGATAGCCTAACAAGTATTCAAATAAATAATAAATATTTAAAAAATATTTAAATAAATTTTAAGCATATTAAAAAATTTAAAAATTAAAAATTTTACCTCGAACTCCTAGCTCCTTCAATGTCTAACCATCCTCCCCACTGACTCGGAGGACAGTCCTGTATCTAGGAAACAAACTCCTCCATAGTGTCTCGTCAGTGCTCGAGCCATCCTCTATGGAGCTTGACCTTGTAACCTTGGTACAACTCTCCGATCTTCCTCAGTTAGGCATCTCGGGCATTTCAGACTTGCCTTAATGTTTGAATCTAGAAAATTTTTATCAACTCTCATAAATATTGTAAAAAGTTATATTGACATCAATGTTGTTTTAGGAAGAATAAACTGTCTTGCACTTTGTATGGTGACTTTACTAATAAAATGCATTCTTATTTGGGGCATGAAATAGCAGGACCAATAATAGTGATCCTACAATTTTGTTGTATGAAGACATTTAAAGGTACCCTATTTTTTTATTTGATAGTTGCAAAATTTTTATTTACCAATATATATTAAACATCTTGATATTGAACAAAAACATGATTTTTTGCATGGTTTCATAATTTTAGAAGAGGTAAAGATATCAAATGCTTACTTTGGGATGAAATTGTTAATCAATCTAGATGTTGCGGATGCTGTTCAGTTCAAAAATAAGTAACTAATGCATCTTAACTCTTTTTTTTATGAAGACTTTTGTTCAATCATTATATCGATGGATGAATAAATATATTTAAAATAATTTGCTGATATATGTATTTCTATACTCTATTTCTCTTTCCAAGCTTTTTAATGGAAAAGAATCCTACTCTCAGAGAATTAGCCAAATATTGAGTCAATCAGCTTATTCAATTTCAAATGATTTCCTAAACCTGACTAAGAGGAAGATGATTGATGAAATACTTGAGTCTATTGAGGTAATTATCTAATAAATTAAATTATTATAATAATAGTTGATTTTATGAATAATTATATTTTGGTATTAGTGTTAATATATTAATGTTTGTTATTTGTTTAGCCTTGCACATGTATCACTTTGGCTACAATAATGACAATAGATACAAAATATGGCTGGTATTATAATTCTTGCAGAAAATATCCAAAAAAAATTAGAACAAGTTGGTGCAAGGTTTTTTTGTGAAAAGTGTGATAAGTTTTATCCATATGGTATTGCAAAGTAAGTTGTTTATAAATTTGGATATATAAAGTATTCTTTCATATGTAAGTTTTGTAATTGCTTTAATGTATAATATTATGTTGTAGATTTAAGGTTCAAGTGAAGGTGGGTTTTGAGACTGGCACTACTTCATTTTTGGTATTTGACCGTCAAGTAGTGCAATTTTTGGGAAAGATCGTTGTTGAAATATTAGACAGAACTATTGAGGCAATATCTACTCTATAACCTACTACTACTTTTAACTTAAAATCTGAATAATATCGCTTGATGTAGATTTAAATTTGTAATTATAATTTCTTTATTACACTTTTCATAGGTTGGAGTTGATGACACCTATTTTGAAGAGCTAAATGATTTACCAGAAAAAAAAATTGTTATTCAAGACAAGCAATTCAACATTGAGATGAAGAATCGTTGGCAAATTTATCTAGTTGTGAAGATAATAGATAATTTTAGAGTTAATTGATAGATTCATAGCAACTTCACTACCTGAACTGGTTCTGTATTCTTTTCATAATATGAATAGTTCTTCTAATTTGTAATACACCATAAAATGTCATTAATTAGAATGTATATTGTAGGACTATGTTGATCAAATGACTGAAAACTTAGTGGTTTCTTCTCCGCAAATTGATGATAACCTTAAGGTGATAAATTCTTTGACTTCATGTATTACTCTTCCTAAAACAATGCTTGGTTGACTCTATTTTTTATATTAAATTATTAAATACTATATTACTCAAATGACTGAAATGAATCCTACATGTAATGGCTGCACGAATTGGTTTCTAATGACACAGAAGTTATTACTTCTCCAAACAAGACATTGATAAAGCGTATAGCAACTGAATGTGTAGGTAAAATTGTTGGTGATGAAGATTCATATGAACAACTATCAAGCAACAAGATGAAAGGACAATAAAAGTTGAGAAGGATCGAGTCCAAAAAATCATATCTAATGATCTTGAACATTTGAAGTCTCTTAATATTTTATATTTATTTAAGAATATTAAGTATGTTTCCTTTGATATTTGTTGTTTTATCTTTTGCTTCTACTATTTGAAACCTACGAAGGAGTTATAAATTTTGAAAATGTAATATATTTAGTTTTTTGAATGTAATAAATCAAAATATATATATATGTGTGTGTGTATGTATACATATACATACATACATACATACATATACAAATACATACATACATATATATATATATATATATATATATATATATATATATATATATATATATATATATATATAAACACACATATACATACACGCACACATACATACATACATACATACATATATATACATATAAATACACACACACAGATATATATATATATATATATATATATATATATGTTTTTATAGTTATCTAATTTATCTTGAACTTTAATAGAATCTTTTAAAATTTAAAATTTAAAAATTAAAAGATATTAAAATTTAGAATAGATTTGAGATTTAAAATTCAAAAGATGTTCAAATTTAGAATGAATTTAATATTAACTATATATATATATATATATATATATATATATATATATATATATCTCTGTGTGTGTGAGAGAGAGAGTTTTTTTAAGTATCAAATCTATCTCAAACTTTAATAGAATCTTTTAAAATTTAAAATTTTAAAAACATACAAATTTAGAACGGATTTAGAATTTAAAATTTTAAAAATGTTCAAATTTAGAATGGATCTGATAATTGCTTTCATCAAACTTCCAAGACTAATTCTTTTCTCCTAAAATGCAAAAGGGAGTGGCAATCAATTACTTAAAGAATTTGGCCCTCATAAATAAAAAAATTGCTTCACAACAACCATAATAAAAAAAAAGATTTTGGACTGGTACATAAATAGAAAACCTGAGCTCAAAAAAAATTACATAACAGCTTTTATTTAAAAATTCAAAAAATAAAAAGAGATAAAATAATGAATAACCATATTTGCTTGAAAATACAATGAGTCAATCTTGCATCAAATGTTATAATAAGCTCAGGGATGGTTGTTAGGTGAGTTTTTTCTGGTATCCAATCTATCTTGAACTTTAATAGAACCCTTTGAAATTTAAAATTTAAAATTTAAAGGACATTCAAATTTAGAATGGATTTAAGATTTAAAATTTAAAAGATATTCAAATTTAGAATAGATTTAAAATTTAAGCAATTATATATATATATATATATATATATATATATATATATATATATATATATATATATATATATATATATATATGCGAGTTTTTTCAGGTATCCAATCTATCTCAAACTTTAATAAAATCCTTTAAAATTTGAAATTTAAAATTTAAAAGATATTCAAATTTAGAATGGATTTGAGATTTAAAATTTAAAAAATGTACAAATTTAAAATGGATTTAAGATTCAACCAATTATATATATATATAGGTGAGTGTTTTCAGGTATCCAATCTATCTCAAACTTTAATAGAACCCTTTGAAATTAAAAATTTAAAATTTAAAAGACATTCAAATTTAGAATGAATTTGAGATTTAAAATTTAGAAGATGTTCAAATTAAGAATCGATTTAAGATTAACCAATTATATATATATATATATATATATATATATATATATATATATATATATATATATATATAATTTGCTTGAATAATGAATAACCATATTTGCTTGAAAATGCAATAAGCCAATCCTATATCAAATGTTATAATAAGTTCAGGTATGGTAGTTAGACCAATTTTTTTAGGTATCCAATCTATCTCAGACATTAATAGAATCCTTTAAAATTTGAAATTTAAGATTTAAAAGGCGTTCAAATTTATAATGGATTTGAGATTTAAAATTTAAAAGATGTTCAAATTTAGAATGAATTTAAGATTTAACCAATTATATATATAAGTTATAAAGTCTAACGATATTTATAAGGATGTGTAGTTTCAAAATTTTAAGAGCTTATAATTTTTTAAAATATTTTTCAATATGTTAATGAAGATAAAATCAAGTCAAGAAGGCAAATCTAGCCTATAAATCAAATTGAAGAAGAAAGAATCACAAATAGTCTTTGACATGTATGGCATGCAAACTGGGCCAACCTAGTCTGAAACTGAGCTGATCTAGTCTCAATAAAAGCAAAAGATAGAAAGCATAGAAAGTAAAATTTTTAAAATCTAGGAGACTGAGCCAACCCAGCTATAGACTGAGTCGATCCAGTGGGACTGAGCAAATCCAGTCAGAAACTAAGCCGACCTAGTGTCTATAATGACTAGTTTTTAGATCTACATTTTTTTCATCTATGAGCTTTTCAACGACTATTTTCTCATCTTCAATAGCTAGATCTCTTTCTGAAGATCGTCTAAATATTAAAAAATGATGGATAGCCTCAAGAATATATATAAAAATCCTTGGAGTATTAAAAATATATTTTTGAGAGCATATTGAGTATTTTTTGAGAAAGCTAAGGAGTGAGCTGAAAAGAGAAGAGAAAGAGTTATTTTTAGAGTGATCTTTTATCCTTCCACTATAAATCATCCTCAAGTAAGTGAGAGCAAAAATGAAGAGAATCAAGAAGCCTTACAATCTCTCAATCATTTAAGAAGAAAAAATCAAGCCTACAAGCAAAGCAACTTAGATTTTCTTCTCTTATACTTCAAAAGAGTTTATTTTAATTATATTTTTATATTTTATTTTAAGTTTTTTGGTGTGAAAAACTTGGGTTAGTCTAAGCCTAAAGTTGGACGTTGTATAGTTTGATTGGTGAGTCAAAGTTAAAATCAATCAGAATTGATTGTTAGCCTAGAGAATACAATCACTTATGAGATTTTGGTTGGTGATCCAAAAAAAATCAACTGGGTTGATTGTGAGTCCGAAAAATAATCTTGTATGATTTTGATTGGTGAGCCAAAAAAAATCAACTAAATTTGATTGTGAGTCCGAAAACAATCGAACTGTAATTCTAGTTATGAATTATAGTTGAATTTCCAAAAAGTATACTTGGAGAGTGAACGTAGGTGCTGAGTTTGGCACCGAACCACTATAAAATTATTATGTTTGTGATTATGTATTATTGTTCTATTACTTTCATTCACTGCACATTTCATTGCTTATTTTATTTAAACACATAACTAGTTTAATTTGCTCATATCTCAAGTTTAAATTTTAAATACCCAATTTACTCTTCCTCTTGGGTAGCCATTCCTTGGGCAACAATTGGTATCAAAGCGGGTGCTCTAAATTTTTCTTTATTCTAGAGCTAAAGATCTTATGGCTGACCTATTTGGTTCTTTGTTGAGTGAAGGACACTCAACCATTAGATCTCTTTTTTCCAATGGCACCAACTATACTTATTAAAAAACTAAAATAAGAATTTTTATTCAAACACAAGATCATGACATGTGGAATGACATACTTAATGGTCCTCAAACATCCATAATGATTGTCGATGATATGTGTGTACCTAAATCGAAAAAAGATTGAAATGAGCTAGATAAAAGCTAGCTCAATTAAATGATAAAGTTATTAATATTCTATATTATGCTTTAGATTATAATGAATTCAATAGAATATCAACATGTTTATCGACAAAAGAGATTTGGGATAGACTTAAAGTAACCCATGAGAATACAAGTCAAGTCAAAGAATCTAAAATAAACATGTTGGTTCATAAATATAAGTTGTTCAAAATGAAACCTTATGAGATAATGAGTGATATGTTTACAAGATTTATTAAAATTATAAATAAATTAAAAAGTCTTGGAAAAGACTATTCTAATAGTGATCTTGTATGCAAAATTTTTAAGTCCTTACCGAAAGCTTGGGAAGCAAAAGTAACAGCAATTCAAGAAGCCAAAAATCTTAGCAAGTTTTCTTTGGAAGAATTAATCAGATTACTCATGACACATGAGCTCAATATGAACCAAAGCATGGAGGAGGAAAAGATGAAGAAGACAACTCTTGCACTCAAGTCATCGGCTATTGAAAAAAGTTCAAATGACTCTATCGAGGATTCGAAAGATGATGAAGAAATGGCAATGATGATAAGAAGGTTCATGAGATTCATGAAAAAGAAAAAAAAATTTTGAATCAAGAAGAAAAAAAAGAAAAAAATCAACTTAGAAAATATAGAAAGGATTATCTCCTATTAAAAAAGAACTTAAGAAAATTAAGAAGAAAAGTTATATTGGTTAATTGAAAAAGTAGTGAGAGCTCAAATTCTGAAGAAGAGTCATCCTCAAGTGAAGAAGAGATAAACCTATGCTTGATGGCTCACAATGAAGAGGTAAGCTTAAATCAATCCAATGATTTTACTTTTGATGAACTATATAATGCATTTTTTGAATTATTTAATGATTTTAAAAGGCTATCTAAAAGGAACAAAGAGCTTAAGAAGGATAATCAAAATTTAAATAAAAATAAAGATAGATTAGAAGAAGATAAGAAAGATTTGCAAACAAAACAAGATGACTTAATTAAATAAAATGAGTCTACAAAAAGAAGTAGATAGATTAAAATCCATAGTAGGTGAAAAGAATAAATTATTGAATAAAAAAAGATATTTTAAAAGAAAAGAATACTTTGGCTAAAGAAAACAAGTACTTCTTAAATCTGAAAAATCTTTAGTTGAAAAAAATATTAAGCTAAAAATAAAGTTTAAAAAATTAAAATTTTATATTGAAGAAAAAGATAACTTGTTGAAAGAAAACAAGTCGTTTTTGGAAAAATATACTAATCTAAGAAAAGATATTGAAAGATTGAGGCCTATGATTAACAAGTTTACAATTGACTCTCAAAAGCTTCAATCTATTTTAATCAATCAAAAAACTATTTTCGATAAAGCTAAAATTAGCTATAATTCATTAAAAAAATAGAAATTTATGAATAATATGTTTAGCAAAGCTTATTCTAAAAATCATTCTGTAGTTTGCTTTAAATATAATAAAATTGATCATAAAATTTTTGAATGTAATGCTAAATGAATTAGTCATACCTTAATTAAGCAAATATGGGTTCCAAAAGAAACAATAAGCTCTAACCTCAATAGACCCAAGATGGCTTAGGTACCAAAATTTAGTAAATAATTTTGTAGATTCACCAAGGATTCAATAGAATGAAAAGAGAAAAATATTATGAATGGATACCTTGAAAATGAAAATGGATAAATGATGCTTTTGGGTAAAATTTAAACTTGTCTCACATCATACCATCAATGTTTATTTGATTGATTCTATTAATATATCGATATGATTTCATATCATATTCACTTGCTTGAAATACTTTTCATGTTTTGATAAGATTAATATGAGTGATTGATTTTAATATTTGAAATGATTTGAATACTTTGATTTTTAAATCAATGTGCTCTTCTATAAGTATCATGTTTTGAATCAATATGAAATTAATTTATCTTAAAATTTAGCATGATATCTTAACTTTTCTATATCAATAATATATTTAAGAATCTTCGATCAACAAAAGTTAAATTGGGTATGAATGTTTTAATTGCTAAACCTACAAGAGAAACAAATTTTGACATTTTCTCATAAGATACTTAATTATCAAAATTCTCCTAAAAATTTTCTGACCTAAGTACTTGAAGATTAGACACTCTAGTCATTAAAGATCAAGTACTTGACTTTGATAATTTATATTATATCTTAGCTTGATCTTTAAGAACTTAAAAATTTCTTAGTTGAACCTAACTTTTGAAGCCTTTATCTAGTTTTCCTTTGACATAATCTTAATATGATCTTATTTGATTTGATTGATTATCATACCATCAATTGAATATCAAATGATTTGATATTTTATCTTATTAATTTTGATAATGTTATTCTAATTGACTATTATAATTGATTATGGTTGAAGATATATTGAACAAAACTGATTTATGAACTTTCATGATTAGAGTTTAAGAATAATTTAAAATATTGACATATTTATTTGATAAGCTAATTTTTTTTAAAAAATATTTTCAAATTCAATTGATATCTTGAATTATAGTAAATACTATTGATGACAATAAGGGAAAGAAAATTTAGTAAATGAAGAAAATAAATTTAACATATCTAATTACATTGAAATATTGCCATAATAGGATATTTTTCATAATATGATTTTAATTTGATTATGAAATATAAAATTGATCAAGAGTAAGCAAGAAATAAAACTAAGAAATATGGCATATAGTAAAGAAGAGCAAATTTTGAATAAAAGTTAAACTCAATATTAAGGGGGAGCTTAATATTTTTAGATTATTTTACTTTCCTGATTTTATTAATAACCTCCATTTAGAGTTACTCTTTTTGACTCTATCAAAAAGGGAGAGAGTTATTATTGAGTATATGCTTGAGCTTAACTAGAATGAAGTATATTCTTATTGTTTAGTAGTTTCATGCATTTAAATATATAATTATTTAGAAATCCACTATATATTATTTTGCATATACTCAAAAATTTTGTCATCATCAAAAAGGGGAAGATTGTTGACCTAAAGATTAATTTTGATGATGATAAAGAGTTTTGAGTATAAGTTATAAAGTCTAACGATATTTTTGAGGATGTGCAGTTTCAAAATTTTAAATGCTCATAATTTTTTCAAATATTTTTTGATATATTAATGAGGATAAAATTAAGTTAAGAAGGCAAGTCTAGCCTATAAATCAAATTAGAGAAGAAAGGATTACAAACAGTCTTTGGCATGCATGGCATGTAAATTGGATTAATTCAATCTAGAACTGAGCCGACCTAGTCTCAGTGGAAGTAAAAAATAGAAAACATAAAAAGTAAAATTTTCAAGACCCAGGAGACTGAGCCGATCCAGTCAGAAACTAAGCCGACCTAGTATCTATAATAGCTAGTTTTTATATCTACAGCTTTTTCATCCCATGGACTTTTCAACAACTATTTTCTCATCTCCAATAGCTAGATCTCTTTCTGAAGACCCCCTAGATGTCAAAAAATGGTGGATAGCCTCAAGAATATATATGGAAACCCTTGGAGCATTAAGGATATATTTTTAAGAGCATATTGAGTATTCTTTGAGAAAATTAAGGAGTGAACTAAAAAAAAACAGAGAAGAAGTTATTTTCAGAGTGATCCTTTGTTCTTCTACTATAAATCATCCTTAAGCAAGTGAGAACAAGAGTGAAGAGAATGGAGCCTTATAATCTCTCAATCATTCAAGGAGAAGAAATCAAGCCTACAAGTAAAGCAACTTAGATTTTCTTCTCTTATGCTTTAAAAGAGTTTATTTTAATTATATTTTTATATTTTATTTCAAGTTTCTTGGTATGAAAATTTTGGATTAGTCCAAGCCTAAAGTTGGACATTGTATGGTTTGATTTGTGAGCCAAAGTTAAAACCAAACAGAGTTGATTGTTAGTCCGAAGAAAAATAATCACTTATGAGATTTTGGTTGGTGATCCAAAAAAAATCAACTAAATTAATTATGAGTTCGAAAAATAATCTTGTACGATTTTGGTTGGTGAGCCAAAAAAAACCAACTGAACTTGATTGTAAGTCTGGAAAATAATCGGACTGTAATTCTAGTTATGAATTATAGTTGAATTCTAGATATACTTGGGGAGTGGACGTAGGTGCTGAGTTTGGTACCGAACTACTATAAAATTATTATGTTTGTGATTGTGTGTTATTGTTCTATTACTTTCATTCACTGTACATTACATTACTTATTTTATTTAAATACATAACTAGTTTAATTTACTCATATCTTAAGCTTAAATTTTAAATCTTAAATATAAAACTAGTTTTTTAGGTATCCAATCTATCTCAAACTTTAATAAAATTTTTTAAAATTTAAAATTTAAAAGATGTTCAAATTTAGAATGGATTTGAGATTTAAAATTTAAAAAATGTTCAAATTTAGAATAGATTTAAGATTTAACCAATTATATATATATATATATATATATATATATATATATATATATATATATATATATATATATATATATATATACACAAGTTTTTTAGGTATTAAATCTATCTCAAACTTTAATAGAACCCTTTTAAATTTAAAATTTAAAAAACATTCAAATTTAGAATAGATTTAAGATTTAACCAATATATATATATATATAATCCTTTAAAATTTGAAGTTTAAAATTTAAAAGATGTTCAAATTTTGAATAGGTTTGAGATTTAAAATTTAAAATACGTTCAAATTTAGAATGAATCTGATAATTACTTTCATTAAACTTTTAGGAGTAATTTTCTTTTTTCTAAAATATAGAAGTGAGTGGCAATTAGTTACTTCAAGAATTTGGCCCTCATAAATAAAAAAAGTTACTTCAAAACAATTACAATAAAAAAATCATTTTTAATTGGTACATAAATAAAAAATATCTGAGGTCAAAAAAATTGAATAGCAGCTTTTTTTTTAAAATTCAAAAATAAAAAAATAAAAATAAAAACTATGAATAACTATATTTGCTTGTCTAAGCAAGCAGCCGCAATCTTTCAACACAAGAAATAAAAACGGATGCCAAGTATTGTAATGGAACAATAATTGCCACCATAAAATCTTCATAATAATATAAATATAATCACATTACCCATATGGAGCTGTTAGTATAATAATATAAATTATAATACAATCTATATTTATTTTTTAAAAATGATTGACCTTTAAACTCTTAACACAAAATCCAAGACTCCGTCTAAGCTTTCCATTCCACCGTCCCAAAAGTCTCCCACCCGATTTAGAAACCCAAGCCACCGTTTAAGCTTCCAATTCCACCATCCCAAAGTCTCCCACCCGATCCAGAAACTTGATGATAGAAAATTAGAGAAAAACCGCTAAGACTTTTGTCACGCTAAGCTTCCACCATTTAAGCTTCCAATTGCACCATCTAAGCCCCTAGCCACCGTATCAGCTTCCCAATTCAGCCATGCTAAGCGTCCCCGGCTAAGCTTACCTATCCGACCGGTCCAAGCCTCCCACCCGATAAACAGAAGAAAAATCCTTACCTATCCAGCTGATCCAAGCCTTCCACCCGATCGAGACTCCTAAGGATGGAAAAAAATAGAGAAAAACTAGGGGGAAAATAAGGCAAAAATGGATGAAATTGATAGGTAAGCTCTTTTCGAGCATAGATAAGCTATTTTTTCTTCTACTATTCTTTGTCACGCGTTAGTTTTATTGTAAATGCTTATAATGTAGAAGCTACATATAACTGTTCATCAAGAGGTAGCTGGACTTTTTGTTGAAGCTTTTTTATATCATCAAATTATTTTAGTTCAAAACTAATGGGTCCAGCAATTTATCAATAGAAAATTGATTAATGGAGCATAAAAGTCCAAAAGAAACAAGGTTAAGGAGGGCAATGATCAGGAGCGAGAAATGTATATGCACGGTATCTAGATTTTAAGGAATAGAGAACTTATCTATATCTAATGAAACCAAAAGTCCAACATCAGTGAATAGATCAAGGACTCCTTTGACTCATGTTTCAAACAGTAAACACAAACTTTCTTATGAGATTGTTCATCAATAACATCATTGTGAACGTTAGTAACATATGAATCTATGAAATTTCATGTAGTTCATTCTTCTTTGATAAATGAAGTCAATTGTGTTACTAAACCCATAGAAGTTGGAAATAAATCAAGAGAAGATGCAACTGCGAAAACTCATAATCGCCATTTGTCATCTACAACATGTGCATCGAGTGTGTTTTTTAACAGGATGCAAGTTTCAACATTATCTCACTAATCATTGATGGATGCTAATCTTCATATTTCAAGTCAAATGAATTAACAGCTATATTTAGAGACTCTGCTTTCCTCCAAAGACAATTTAATCAAACAAAGTAGCATTCCGATGAGCTCTAAAAAGTACATTATTAAAGAAGGAAGGATGTTGTGTATTTACAAATGTAATGGGGATAATTTGAGACCTATTACTGAAATCGTAATAGAAACAAATAATGATCATAATGTGAATTTGGATAGCAGAGATATTGATTTATCTTTACTCGATATTAAAGATTCTATTATTGAAACTCTTTTTTTGTCCCTTTTTTATTTTTTTAAGTATGGAAGAATAAAAATCTATTTATCGTATTACTCTAATACTATTTTTTTGATTGCATTGTTGTGCAGGAAATAAATAACATATGGAATCAGTAGCATTAGCACAATTGTTATTAACCAAGGTAAAAAAATTAAATCTCATGATTGTTGACTATAATCAAATAATGATTCCCATAAGTCAAAGGTTCATGTGATAATATTTCTGTATCCAGGTGAAAGTGATGATGGCCATATTGAGAATAATACCAATGGTGGAGCTGTACAAGATTTAGTCGGTAATATCATTAACATCGATCTTTACTTATTTAGATATAATCTAGGAACTATTTGCAAAATTATGATTAAAAAACTAACACAAAGCAAACCATTATGTTCTTTATCATAGAACATCCATTAATGGAGTACACGACTCCAAAAGAAAAAATAGGTTGAAAAGGGCAATGATCAGGAGCGAGAAATGTATGCAAACAATATATAGGTTCCAAGATAGTGATGTTTATATGTGTTCATGCTTTATACCAATAAATCATATAAAAATTTTTAAAAATATTATCCTTCATGTACATAGAAAATGAAAAATCTACAAGTCAAGGAGTAAAAAATTTATCTATTTCTGAATGCAGTCCAAGTCTGACATCAGTGAAGAAGAGATCGAGGACTCTTTGAGGGATGTTTATAATGGTAAATGCACAAACTTATTTATGAGATTATTCTTCAATTTATTGGTATTCCATACATTAAACTCCCTTCTACCTCACAATCCAAGGCACCTAAATTTTGCCAAATTGGCTCATTTTCCATCTATTTATACTTTACTTTCAAATAACATTATCTTTTCATTAGTCAAAGGTTAATGTGATACAGATAATGCATCTAGGTAAAAATAATAATATTGAAGATGGAAATAAAAGCAATGGTAGAGCAGTACATGATGCATGTAGTGGGTAATATCTTTAACACAATTACTTACTTTTTAATTTTCAAGTTTATTCATGAATGAATGCTATTTATTTACTAATTTTAGTTATTTTCTCATATCTCATTATTTTTCAAAATTATAAAAGATGAATTCGACTTTTTTGGTGTTCAAAATGAAGGTATCTCATCACTATCACATTAATTATCCTTATTTGCAAATAAATCATAACATATCATGTGATATTAACATTATTCTATTATTAAACAAATAGAGTATTGGGATATTAGAAACCCTGAATAGGAATGTGAATTTTGCAAAGCATTGATGTGGTATGAGGAAAGAATAATGAAGCAATACAATGCAAAGAAACCAAAGCTTTCTTTATGTCGTATGCAAGAAAAAGTTCAGCTTCCTTTATTATGAGATCTACCTACAACTTTGAGGGCTTTTATGCAAAATAATGGTGATTAGAGCAACCATTTATTGAAGAATATTCGATCATATAATATGATGTTCTCTTTCACATGTATGGGAGGAAAAATTGATAAAAGTATGAATGTTGGAAATGGTCCCCCTGTCTATAAATTGAGTAGCCAAAACTACCATATGATTGGAAGCTTGCTACCTACTCCAGGATCATCTCCCAAATTTGCTCAACTATATATTTATGATACTCAAAATGAAGTTTTACATAAAATGAAGACTATGATGTACATACTATTTTAGAATATATTATTTGATACTCTTTTTAGCATAATTATGGCCTTAAATCTAATATTATATTTGATTTTTTGTATGCCGTGATTCAAATTCATTACATATTGAAATTATTACTAATGTGAAAGAGATGCTTGATGACTACAATGTATTGACAAAATCATTCAGGATGGTTAGAGATAGGTTTCAGGAGGAAGACTACTCCAATGTAAAACTATGGCTCATCAAAAAAAATGGTCATGATGGAAGGAGATATAATCTTCCCACTACATCTAAAGTAGCTGCACTAATTGTTGGAGACTTTGAGAGCTCAGCTGGTGATAGGGATATTATAGTTGAAACACAGTCAGGGTTATTGAAGCGAATCATTGAATTAAATCCTTCTTATCTTGCTTTACAATACCCATTACTATTTTCTTATAGGGAGGATAGTTATAATGAGAATATCCAATTTCGAAATTCGGATGGTAGTTCCTCTAAAAAGAGAATTAAATTATCCAGGGAAAACTTTTTTGCCTATAGGATTCAAAATAGGAAGAATGAAGCTCCAACCATACTCTATTCAAGATGGTTATTTCACCAATTTTTGGTTGATGCATATACAATGATTGAATCATCCAGATTGTAGTACATTCGATTGCATTAAAAGAATTTAAGAAAAGAGATGTACAAAGGACTTACAGAAGCTATCTTAAAAGGAGAAATAGATCCTTCTTCAAGAGATAAATGTATAATTTTTCCTTCATCATTTACAGGTGGTGCCCGATACATGATTCAAAGCTATCAAGATACCATGGCTATATGCAAGTGGGTTGGCTATCCTAATTTATTTATTACATTTACATGTAATCCAAATTGGTCAGAGATTCTCAAATTTGTTCAAGAAAAGATCTTAAACCTACTGATCGTCCAGATATTCTTTGTAGGGTCTTTAAGATTAAACTTGATAAGTTCATCAAAGATTTGAGATAAAAAAAAATATTTTTGGAAGAGCTAAAACTGGTATGTCTAACCTCCTCCTACTTTCCCAAGTTATCAATTATTAATGAAAGAGCTTAACCCTTTTTTTTTAATTTGTTGCATTATGAATTGTAAAGAATTATACTTCTAAACCATTTATTATGACATTGTATTAACTTTTTTTATATTTTTTTAATATTTGATGATGCAATCAGTATATATAGAACCAAAGTTTAATGCAAATATAGAGTAATTAGTTGACATTTGTGCCTTGCCTTCCACCACATTACTTATTGTGACGTGATGTAAACTCTTTTCTTTTATTATTTTTTTTGCCATATAATGTTGTCGTGATCTAAACTATTCTCATACCTATTTGTTTATTGAGTTTTTGAATTGTTGATATATATTCATGTTGTATTCTCTTATTTTTAATAAAAATGGTTGATTAGTTAATAATTTTATATAATTGAGTTTCATTTTAATATTTATGTGTTAATTTACAGTGATATATACTATTGAATTCCAAAAGCATGGTTTGCCACATGCACATATTTTAATCTTCCTGCATTCTAAAGACAAATATCCTACTCAAAAGGATATCAATAAAATCATATCAACTGAAATACCTGACTAATAGAATAATCCAAAGCTGTATGAACTTGTGAGCAATTTTATGATCCATGGTCCTTGTGGTGTTTTCAATCCACGTTCCCCTTGTATGAAGGATGGAAGATGTTCAAAACATTTTTCTAAACAGTTCAGAAGCGAGACATCTATAGATGAAGAAGGATATCCTATTTACAAAAGAAGAGAAAATGATAGAACTATGGAAAAGAATGGTGTTATTCTTGACAATAGATGTGGTTTCATACAACCCATATCTTCTCCTGAAGTATCATGCACATATCAATGTTGAATGGTGCAATCAAAAAAGATCAATAAAGTATCTTTTCAAATATATTAACAAAGAACATGATCATGTTACTATAGCTTTTTATCGAAGTCTTATAAATCAAGAAAAGAAAGATATCGATGACATAAGCATGTATTATGATTGTAGATACATATCTCCATGTGAGGCTATTTGGAGGATTTTTGGCTTTGATATTAATTATAGAGATCTTCCTATTGAACGACTCTCCTTCCATCTACTAGATGAGCAAATGGTTGTATTTAGTGATGACAATCCAATTGATCCTATTCTAAACAAGTCTAGAACCAATCAATCAGTGTTCTTAGCATGGATGGAGGCCAACAAGAAGTATCCGAAAGCAAAAGAATTAACTTATGCAAAATTTCCTACTAAGTTTGTATGGAAACAATCTTTGAGTCAGTGGTATCCAAGAAAAAGAGGGTTCTCTATTGGTAGAGTCTTTTATGTACCCCCTGAAAGTGGAGAAATGTACTATAAGAGAATCTTACTTAACATAGTAAAAGTTGCCACATGTTTTGAAGATATAAAAACTGTCAATGGGGTTAAATATCCTTATTTTAAAGAGGCTTGCTATGCATTAGGCTTGCTTGATGATGATAAAGAATATATTGATGGCTTAGCAGAGACAAGTTTCTGGGGTACTGCAAATTACTTCAAAAGACCATTTGCAATGTTATTATTGTCAAATTCTATGTCAAGACCTGAATTCATTTGGTAGAAGAGTTGGCAATACTTAATCGATGATATTCTGCAGAGGTAAAGGACTCTTTTACATCATGATAGTATGGCATTGTCTATTATTTCATTAATTATCTTAATTTATTTTTAAAATTTATTTTGTATTTTTGTTGCTTTGATTATGAAGAATCATGAAAAATCTTACATCCTTCAAGAATTCAGATAAATGTCATTTAAAATACTGCTGTGATATGTTTATATTAATTGCTACTATTTTTGAATGGTTGATCCTTTTATCACATCATATCTCATTAGTATGCTTTTGAATAGGATTACTGCTTCCTATTATTTGGATTCATAAAAATAGTCTTTCCATTTTTTGTTGCTTGGATTATATGGTTACATACCCAAAAACTGAAGATATTGTTGCTTGTTAATTTTATCATTGGGTTTAATATTGAACTTATGTTGTTACCAGTTAATTATTATTATTTATGCATTCTTTAATAATATATATAATCTAAAAGAAAATATATTATTTGAATATTTCAAGTTTGCATCTGAGTGATGATGACTTAAAAAATCATGCACTCACCAATATTGAAAATCTTTTTCGAAGTAATAGTAAAAGTCTTCGTGACTACCCTCCGATGCCATTTCCAGATGAGATGATCCTTTTAGTTACTTGGAATAGGCTTATGAAGAAACCAGATCTAGGATTTCAGGACTAGATCTCGAAACTTTTTCAAGATCAGACAGCGAAAGACTAAAATAAATTAAAATTTATTTATAAAAAGTAGAGAACTTCTAGATCTAAGATCATATTACATGATTATAGCATGAGATTAAATTAAAAATTAAAAATATTAAAAAGAAAAACATGTTGATCATATCAACATGCATCAATACTACTTCTAATGCAGGTATATAATAATATATCAGATCTATATTACTTATGCAAGTTAAACATTCTAACTTGCTGATCCAGGCTGAAAGATGAAGCTCCGAGTCGTACATACATTCGGCCTTTAAGAGATGTTCACACAAGCCCACAAACCCTGATCAGAAGTTTGATGTAGAAAATCAGTACAGTATGCTAGTACTGTGCTGATCCTTCTTCGACGATTGATCCGGTGCTTCCTTCTTCAAGATTTGAATACTCCAAAAAATTAGCAGGAAGGAAAAAGATTTTTGATCTGAAACAACACTCAAAAATCTTTATGAAAGAGGAGGAGAAAGGAAGAGCAAAAGATCCTAGAAGAAAATCATCATCTTCTTCTCTTTTCTCTCACCTAGACACCTAGATTGGTATCTAGAAAATCTCTAAGCCCAAAGAGTCTCTCTCTTTGATTTTTACAGACCCAAGAGTCCTCTCAATGATCTAGAATCAGTGCAAAATTTAGCCCAAAAAGACCTCCATATAAAGAGATATGGAAGAGTCCGTTGGATCAAATTTCTATATAAGATAAGAACACATATGACAGGTTGTTGGGGCGCCCAACACTTGGGCACCCCCTCCTTTGTTTTAGACGTGGACCACCAGGGTAGGCGAACAAAAATTTCTCCCTTTAACCATGGAAATTAGAGGAGAAATCAGGGTGGGGCGGCACACATGAAAAGAGACCAAGTTTATTGGGATTCTATCATATAGAGTCCAACAAACTTCAACAACTTCCCATCTATTGATCCGGTCCACAACAAGATGCCGTATAGAAAAGAGAGGAGAAGGATGGGTGTGCGTGATGATCAGGGAGAAAGAAGATTTATCACCAAAAATAAGAGAGAAAGGGCATGGGGGGCATGGGATATAGATGGCGCAAGCAAGATGGATCCTAGTCTTACTATGATTCTATATTTGACTTGGTCAAATATGATTTCTCAAACCAAATCAAACCAGAAGTAAATCAACCTAATTAAATTAGGCCCTAACCTAATTAAGAATTAAATTAAATTAAATTTTAATTTAATTTTTTAATCAAATTAACAAATTGGATTGACCCAAGTCCTAGTTGAACTAGGACTAGTTCTTCCTTGCACTTGGCTTATTCAATAAACCAATTGAACTTGATCCAATCAAGTCCAAACCAAATCTAATTAAATCATATTTAATTAGACTTAATCTCAATTTTTTAGTTTAATTAAATTAAGCTAATTAGTAATCAAATTTCTAATCGATCCTCCTGCAATATTTGCACTAGGTTAAACATCAATCGTATTGATCGTTTAACCTTAGAATGATTCTCAATCATTGATCAACCATCCGATCGGATCATGAACTCTAATGTATATAACCCTATAGGTCCGAACCTAAGTCGGTAACATGAAAATAAATTTTTATATCAATCAAAGTGACTATCTAGCAATGATACTTGATAGCCGGATAGATCGAATGTGTAGAACAACATCCTTAGAACCCATGTGGATATAGTTTCCATATAATTCATCTCCTTGATCAAAATGCTCGTAGGACACCTCAGAGTTAAATTGTTAACTCTGATTAGGCTATCCATATTGTATTTCAAAATACCAAATCCATCTCATGAATTATCTTGACCAAGGTTTTGCCATATTGAAATAGAGTGATACATTATTCTCTAACTCTTGAAGTGGTCAATTCTATCTTGATCACATACCGACTTCGCAAGTATTTAACTATGCCTAGAAGCCTTTCGTTACCGAATTAAAAATTTAATTAGTTCAATACCAAAGCATAGTGAGTTGCTTGCAAGCTACTGAGGTGATCTCAGATCTAAGAAACAGTTATACCTATATCCCATCAGAAATATTCTCGATAGCAGAATGCTCTGGAGTTGATCACGTTCAGTGACGATGTATCCCTATATCTCACCTGTATGCCATATCAGTATCTCTACACTCCTTAGTTAAGAGGATAATCAACCTATATGGCATACAGTGACCTATGCTCGATAGATGCTATCATCCTTATTAATAGCCTATCATTTGATCGTGAACAGTTTTAAGGACTAATCAATAAATTCTCTCTTTATCGAACCTAAATAGTCCTAAGGACTTCATCACAACAATGGAGTTCATTAGAAGATGAAAACTTCTGATGAAAAATATCAAAAATATATTTTATTAATTAATAAATTAATTATAATAATATAGCTCAATCATCAATAGGTTGATGATTAGCTTTGGAACATATTTTTCAACAACTCCCACTTATCCTAAAGCCACTCGATACGGTATCTAATATCCATCTTCGACTTGTGGTTGTCAAACTTCTTTATTATCAGGGCTTTAGTAAAGGGATTGGCCAGGTTCTTCTTTGCATCAATCTTTTGAAGGTCGACGTCATCTCGATTCATGATCTTCTAGTGCCTTTGGTTCTTTCACCTAAGCTATGGTACCAGTGTTGTCATAGTAGAGCAGGACTGGACCATCAAGGAAGAGTGTTACTCCAAGCTCGGTGATGAACTTTCTCAGCCACACAGCTTTCTTTGCAGCATCTGATGCTGCGATGTACTCTACTTCATAAATAAAGTCTGCCACAGTATGCTGCTTAGAAGTCTTCCACCAGATGGCTCCACCATTCAAAGTAAAGATATATTCAGATACGCTTCTACTGTTATCATGGTCAAATTGAAAGTTGAAGTCTGTAAATTCCATAAGTTTCAGATCTGACTCATCATAAATCAATAATTGGTCCTTAGTATTTTTCAAATACTTAAGGATGGATTTAATTACTTTTTAATGATTTTCTTCAGGATCAGATTGGTATCTACTCACTACTCCTAGTGAGTATGCCACGTCTGATTTTATACATGTCATGGCGTACATGATAGATCCCACTATCGAAGCATATAGGATTCTACTCATTATACTCTCTCTTTTCAGGAGTTATCGGACAATCCTTCTTAGAAAGAGAAATTTTATAGCCTATCGAAAGATAGCTTTTTAAAATTCTCCATACTGAATCTCTTCAGTATAGTATCTATGTATGTGGACTGGGATAACCCAAGCATCCTTTTAGATCTATTTCTATAGATCTTCATCCCTATGATGTAGGATGCTTCACCCAAGTTCTTCATGGAGAACTGAGATGACAACCAAATTTTTATTTCCTACGGTGCAGGAATATCATTTTCGATTAAGAAAATATCATCTACGTGCAAGATAAGAAATACCACTGCTGGATTATTTATCCATTTGTAAATACATGACTCTTCTCCATTCTTAATGAAGCCATATATTTTGATCACCTTATCAAAATGCATATTTCAACTCTGAGATGCCTACTTCAATCAATAAATAGATGTCTGAAGCTTGCACACCTTAGACTCATTTATGGATGTGAACCCCTTAGGTTGTATCATATACACCTCTTTAATTAGCTCTTCATTTAGAAAAACTATTTTTATATCCATCAGTCAGATCTCATAATCCAGATGGGCAACTATCGCAAGCATTATCCGAATAGATTTAAGCATTGCCACAGGGAAGAACGTCTCGTCATAGTCAATACCATAACGTTGACGATACCTCTTGACAATCAAACGGGCTTTATAGGTCTCCATCTTTTCATCTACATCCCTCTTCCTTTTGAAGACCCACTTATACCCAATGGGTTTAACTCCTTCGGGTGGGTCAACCAATGTCCACACATCATTGATCTTCATGGACTCCATTTTGGATTTCATGGTCTCAAGCCATTTCACAGAATCAAATCTTTGCATAGCATCCATATAAGTGATCGGATCCTCATCGTTCTCATCAAGTTCGATGGGATCATGATCCCGGATTAAGAAATGGTAGTATTTATTTGGATGATACGGTATTCTACCAAATCGCTTTAATGGTGCAGGTACACTAGGCTTCCGATCTGATCTAATCAAATCTAACTCAGGTTCAGCTATAGATGTCGATTTTTCTATTTGTTGAACTTCATCAAGTTCAATCTTAGAGGCAACAGTTTCTTCACTAAGAAACTTCTTTTCCAAAAAGGTTGTCTTAAGACTAACGAACACCTTTTCTTCATCAGTATGGTAGAAATAGTATCCTTTGGTCTCTTTTGGATATCCTACAAATGTGTACTTGTCAGACCTAGGTCCAAATTTATCTGTAACTAATCGTTTGACATAAGTCGGACACCCCCAAATCCTAAGGTGTGAAAGTGCTAGCTTACATCCTATCCATATCCCATATGAAATCTTAACTATAGACTTACTTAGAACACTATTTAATAGATAGCAAGCGAATTTGAGTGCATATCCTTAGAAGGATATCGGCAAGCAGGCAAAATCCATCATGGATCGAACCATGTCTAACAGAGTCTAATTCCTTCTTTCAGATACACTATTATACTGTGATGTTCCTAGAGGAGTCCATTGGGAGAGAATCTCATTCTCTCCTAGATATATGAGAAACTTATTGAAAAGATATTCTCCTCCTTGGTCAGATCGAAGAATTTTAATACTCTTTCTACTTTATTTTTCTAGTTCACTTTAGAATCATTTGAATATTTTAAATAAATCTGACTTATGTTTCATCAGATAGACATGTCCATATCTAGATAGATCATCTGTGAAAGTGATAAAGTAGAAATATCCATCTTTGACACTTGTGCTCATTAGTCCACATACATCAATATGTACTAGACCTAAGAGCTCATTAGTTCTCTCACTTTTTTCAGTAAAAGGTGACTTAGTCATTTTATTAAGAAGATAGGACTCACAGATTGAAAGTGATTCATAATCACTGACTTCGAGGATTCTCTCTTGAGTCAACCTGTTTATCTTGTTCTTATTTATATGATCTAGCTTATAGTGCCATAAGTAGATATCTAACACACTATCTAATTTAGGATGCTTGCCAGTTGAATAGACTATATTAATAGGTTGTGATAACATATACACACTATTGTTCAAATATCTAGAGAAAATAGTAACACCATTCATAATGATATTACAAAATTATTTTTTTATTAAAATTTTATAATTATTTTTTATCAAAAAATCTATAAAAATAATATTTTAAAAAAAAACTTAGACAGAAATGATAATCATCAAGAACAATAGTATGGAACTCAAATACAAGTTTCAAGATTTCTAAAGCTAGAATTGGAACTGATCTTCCATCTCCAACGTTCAGGAATCTCTTACTTTGCTCGAATCTCTTACTGACCTGCAATCCCTACAACTAATTGCAAATATGGTAAGAGCTATCGATATCCAATACCCAGTCAGCATAATCATAAATAGAGAAATTGCAAGAAGTTATCATATAAATACCTTGTCCAACAACTGCTTGCTTCTTTTTCTGCCTGTTCGGATTCAGGAAAGCAATGTACTAAGGATAGTTCCTCTTTCAGTGCCCCTACTTTTTGTAAAAGAAGCATTCAGCTTGACTCTTATCGGACTTGATCTTTCTGATCTGGCCCTGCATAGATGTCCCAGCCTGAACTTGCATCTTCTTGTCCTTCTTCTTCTTATTTTTTTCTTTCCTAAAGGGTCGAGAATTAGAAGATGAACCTCTTACTAAGTTTACCGACTCCTTGTGGAGTTGATCCTTTTCAAAGTTCTGAAGCAATCTCAGTAATCCATGGTAGTCTACTTCATGCTTTATCATTCTGAAATGAATGAGGAATGGGAGATAGGACTTAGACAGCGAGCTTAGTATTGCATCTTTTCCAAGCTGTTTATGCAAGAAAAAGTCGAGCTTGCTCAATTGCTCTATCAGCTCGATCATGTATAATACATGATCAGTGATAGAGGCTCTATCTCACATCTTGGCATTGAAGATGGCACAACTAATCTTGTGCCTTTCAACATCATCGGATGTGCCAGAAGAATTCTTCAACACTTGAAGCATATTTTTTGGCTGAGCTATCTCGAATCTACGATTGAACTTGTTGCTCATGATAGTCAGTATAATACAGCACATAGTAATTCGATCACTGAGTCACTTCTGATAAGTATCTCTGACTGTTCTACATACATTGGAAGCTAGATCCTCAAGTGCAGAATCCGTCATTACATACAGGATCCATTCATGCTCCACGACTATCTTTAACTTTTGATACCAGCTATCGAAATTAGGTCCCACCAACTTATTATTGTCCAACAATGATTGAAGCGATAGAAAAGTGGCCATATCAACATAAAAAAAAATCAAAAACCTAATTAGTAATTGATTCATTAAATATAAAGATTTGGACTTTAATCAAAAGATTATTCCATCATTTTATTCGAATTGGTAGCTTCTACCTTCAATTCGAGAAATTATCCTAATTTCTTAGTGGATACTAGAATCCACATAGACTGTACATGAGCCCAACTTTGGTTGGCCAACCCATATATATATAAGGATAGGTTCATAATCAATTATTTCTCTAAATAATTTCTAGTAATTAAATGTTTGCCCTAGTTCCTAATCAATAGGCTTTAGCCTCTATTGAAAAGGTCCGATTAGGTCCAACCATTAACATGACCATACTTGGTCTATCAAACGAATGAATGATTAGGCCCAACTTTGGTTGGCTAACCTAACCACCATTTAGAAAGGTGCAGTCAAGAAATCATATAATGAATGATAATTCTATTAGCCGATAAGCATCAAGCCTGTTGGTGCAGAAATCCGTCGCCGTCGGAGGTCGCCGCAATCAAGGCCGCTGGGCGCCGCCGGGGACCTGCAAAACGAAGTCCCGTCCGGAATCGGTGGGGTGGTGGCTCCGGCAGGACCCTCCGACGGTCAAGTTAGTTTTCGGCCAACAGTAATGGAGTGCTCGGAATGAGTTCCGGAGCTTAGAGATGTGGAGGAGAGCTTAGAGAGTCGAGAGTTCAGAGTGCTTAGCCTTAGTATGTCGGGAGGGGTCCTTTTATAGCGGAGCTTAGTTGATGGTGACGGTTGTGCCGTCTGGCAGAGAGTCGTCGGGCAGCATGGAGTTTGGTACGGAGAGGAAGGCGTCGTCCGGTAGATCGTGGGAGCCATACCGGCGAGTCGTGGGCCGCATGGAGTCCGGTACGGAGAGGAAGGCGTCGTCCGGTAGATCGTGGGAGCCATACTGGCGAGTCGTGGGCCGCATGGAGTCCGGTACGGAGAGGAAGGCGCCGTCCGGTCTTGCTGCAGGCGACAGTTCGTCCAATGGAGTTCGGACTTGTAACAGAGTTCGGCCGAGGGGGAAGCTGGGGGAGTTCGTCTGGCTGAAGGGTCGGCCATCTGTAGAGTTCGGCCGCGGGACGGTTGCCGAGGAGTTCGACCGCTGAGAGGCCCGAAGAAGCTCGGCTGGCCAGTTGAAGGACTTCGGTTGCTAGTTGGTTCGGCCAGGGCTCGCTGAGGAGTTCGGTCGCCTAGGGTCGGTCCGAAGGGGTTCGGCCACTTGGGCTCGCCTGAAGTCGGTCCGAAGGAGTTCGGCCGTGGGGTCCGAATGGGTTCGGGCTTGTAGGAGAGTTCGGCTGAAGGAAAAACCCGGGAGGAGCTCGGATGGCCGAACGGGCGTCTGGGAGGAGTCCGTCTCCCGAAGAAGTCCAGCCGCTTGGAGTCCAAGGAGCTCGGCCGTCAGGAAGTTCGGCTGGCGGTGGGAGTTCGTCCTCTAGGCAGTTTGGCCCGGACCTTGGCGCAGGGGAGTTCGGCCTCTAGGCAGTTCGGCCCGGACCTTGGTGCAGGGGAGTTCGGCCTCTAGGCAGTTCGGCCCGGACCTTGGTGCAGGGGAGTTCGGCCTGGCGCCTGGCGCTGAAGCTCTTCAGCGGCTACTGGTTACATTGGGCTGAGCGTCGGGCCGGGCTTCGGCAGGAGCGGGATTTATCCCCAACAGTAGCCCCCCCACTCCCGAGTTCAAAAATTGAAGGAAGGGAGTACCAAAACAGGCGACTGCCGAAGTCTTCTTCCAGGCTCCGCATTTGTTGCAGCTGAAGCTCGGGGGAGATCTCATCTCCAGCCAATATTGACGCTGAAGTTGAAGCTGAGGCTTGGGGGAGACCTCATCCCCAGTCGATGTTTGGAGTTGAAGTGGGACTCGTTTCCAGCCAAAATTGGTGAAGCCGATGTTGAGGCCGGAGTCAATGTCGCCCCCCGTGATCAGGGTCGGAGTCGACATTGCCTTCAATCAACCGAAGTCGATTCGGGGGAGACCTCCTCTTTTGCAGTCAAGGTTATGATCGCTTGGGGGAGATCCCGTCTCCCGCTGATGCTGACACCGAAGTTGAAGCTGAGGTCCGAAGGAGACCTCGTCTTCTGCAGTGAAGCTTGCCGTAGACTCTGGGGCTCGGCCTTGGACCTTGCTCACGTTAGGACGAGGTTCTCCTCTTGTTCCTAACGGGCTGTGGGGGCACATGGGGACCGTCGTCCTCGCCTCTCCCCCCATCCCGTCCTTGGTGGACGGGGCCTTCGACTTTGCTCACGCTAGGACGAGGTTCTCCTCCTGTTCCTAGCCGGCTGTGGGGGCACATGAGGACCGTCGTCCTCGCTTCTCCCCCCATCCCGTCCTTTGTGGACGGGGCCTTCGACTTTGCTCACGCTAGGACGAGGTTCTCCTCCTGTTCCTAGCCGGCTGTGGGGGCACATGAGGACCGTCGTCCTCGCTTCTCCCCCCATCCCGTCCTTTGTGGACGGGGCCTTCGACTTTGCTCACGCTAGGACGAGGTTCTCCTCCTGTTCCTAGCCGGCTGTGGGGGCACATGAGGACCGTCGTCCTCGCTTCTCCCCCCATCCCGTCCTTGGTGGACGGGGCCTTCGACTTTGCTCACGCTAGGACGAGGTTCTCCTCCTGTTCCTAGCCGGCTGTGGGGGCACATGAGGACCGTCGTCCTCGCTTCTCCCCCCATCCCGTCCTTTGTGGACGGGGCCTTCGACTTTGCTCACGCTAGGACGAGGTTCTCCTCCTGTTCCTAGCGGGACATTTCCGCTCGCTTTTTTTTTCCAGCGACCCTGAAACGATAGTGTCGAGCAACAAGGTTTTATTGAGGGAAACTATTGGTAGTACATTCTCAGGTTTTCTGAGTTCCAAGGTCGGGGAAGCGCTAGTCCTCCGAGCTCCTTTAGGCGATAGGTTCCAGGTCGGATGACCTCTACCACTTCGTACGGACCTTCCCAATTTGGGACGAGCTTCCCTTGACTCTGGGGCTGAGAGACGGCTGCTCGTCGGAGCACCAAGTCCCCAACTCTGAACGCCTTGCTTTTGACTCTGGAATTGTAATACCGAGCCACCTTCCGTTGGTAGGTGGCCATCCGGATGCGGGCCGCCTCCCTCTTTTCTTCTAGAAGGTCGAGGTTGGCTCTGAGGTCCTGGGGGTTGAGTTGCTCGTTGAAGCCCACGATTCGAGCAGATGGAAGTTTGAGCTCGATCGGGATGACTGCCTCGGTGCCGAAGGCCAAGGCGAAGGGCGTCTCGCCGGTCGGTACCCTCTGCGTTGTTCGGTATGCCCAGAGGACGTGGTAGAGTTCGTCTGCCCAGGCCCCTTTTGCCCTGTCGAGCCTCGTTTTGAGGCCTTGCAGCAGGGTCCGATTGGTCACTTCGGCTTCCCCATTGGCTTGCGGATGAGCCACCGATGTGAAGTGGTGGGAGACGTTTAGTCCTTCGCAGAACTCGGCAAACCGGGCTCCAGCGAACTGTCGCCCATTATCGGTTATGAGGGCTCGGGGCAGACCGAACCGGCAGATCAGCATCTTCCAGACGAAGTCCTGCACCTTGGCCTCGGTGATCTTCGCTAGTGGTTCCGCCTCGACCCACTTGGTAAAGTAGTCAATCGCGACCAGGAGGAACTTCCGTTGTCCGGACGCCGTTGGGAAGGGGCCGAGGATGTCCATCCCCCACTGCGCGAAGGGCCAGGGTGCAGTGAGCGGAGTGAGTTCGGACGCCGGCTGCCTTTGCACGCTGGCGTTCTTCTGGCAGCGGTCACATTTCTTCACGTATTCCGTGGAATCACGAAGTAGGGTTGGCCAGTAGTACCCTTGCCGAAGTAGTCTTTGCGATAGGGATCTGGCTCCCGCGTGACTCCCGCAGAGTCCTTCGTGGACATCCTGTAGCGCGATGCAGGCCTCAGAGGGTCGGAGGCACCTCAGCAATGGGAGGGAGTACGACCTTTTATATAACCTGCCCTCGTACAAGACGTAGCGGGAGGCTTGACTCCTGAGCTTCCGAGCTTCTCTCCGGTCGTGAGGGAGGACCCCTTCTTCGAGGTAGGCGATCAGCGGATCGATCCAGCTGGGCTCGAAGTCCGTCCGCAGGACGGCCTGAGGTTCCTCGGTGGTCGGGCACTTCAGAGTTTCCAGAAACACTTCTTTTGGTAGTTCGGCCGGGGCAGAAGTGGCCAACTTGGAGAGAAGGTCGGCCCTTGTATTCCCGATCCTTGGGATGTGCCGAATGTCGAAGCTGTCGAAGGCTGGTATTAAGTTCTTCACCTTCCCGAGGTACATCACCATGCTTTCCTCCCGCGCCTCGTAGCTGCCGCCGACCTGACCGACCACCAACTGGGAGTCGCTATAGACTTGAAGCCGACCCACCTTCAATTCCCTGGCTATCTGCAGCCCGGCTATCAGCGCTTCATACTCGGCCCCATTGTTGGTTGTGGGAAACTCGAAGCGCAGTGCGTACTCGGTGACGATCCCCTCGGGGCTAACCAGGACCAGCCCTGCGCCGGCCCCGCTAGAGTTGGATGAGCCATCCACGTGCAGAACCCAGGCGCCTTCAAGAAGGTCGGCCCTTTCTTCAGGGAAGCTCGACCGCCACAGCTCGGCTTCGTTGGGGCTTGGTCTCCCTCCGATGATAATCTCGCTTGATTCAAGTTCGGCTTCAACTGGTGCGGTGCATTCCAGCACGAAGTCCGCCAGTATCTGAGCCTTGATCGATGGCCTGGGCCGGTAATTGATGTCGAACTCCGTGAGCTCGATCGCCCATTTGGCGATTCTTCCTGAAGCGTCTGCTCGGTGGAGGACGGCTCTTATTGGTTGGTCCGTGAGGACCGTTATGGTATGCTCCTGAAAGTAAGGTCGGAGCCTCCTGGCTGCGATTAGAAGACAGTAAATTAGTTTTTCTAACTTGGAGTACCTGGTCTCCGCGTCCCTCAAGGCTCGGCTCACGTAGTAGACTGGTTGTTGCGCCTTCGCATCTTCCCTGACCAGGACAGCCGCCAGGGCCATTGGAGAGACAGCTAGGTATAGGAGCAGCCCTTCTCCAGGTTCGGGCTTCGCCAGCAGTGGGGGCGCGCCGAGGTAGTTTTTGAGCTCCTCGAATGCCTGTTTGCACTCCGCTGTCCAGCAAAAATCTTTCGGTCGCCTGAGGACCTGGAAGAAAGGCAGGCACCGCTCGGCCGACCTCGAGACAAAGCGGTTCAGGGACGCCACCTTCCCAGCCAGGCGCTGAACTTCCTTAATTATTTTCGGGGCAGTCATCTCCTGGATGGCACGGATTTTCTCGGGATTTGCCTCGATTCCGCGTCTCGACACCATGAATCCTAGGAATTTTTCGGAGGTCACGCCGAAGGCGCATTTGGTCGGGTTCAACTTCATCTTGTGCCTCCTAAGCGCACCGAAAGTTTCTTCAAGGTCGGCGAGGTGGTCTGTCGAGGCTCGGCTTTTGACTAGCATGTCATCCACGTACACCTCCATGTTGCGGCCGATCTGCCCCTTGAAGACCTTATTGACCAAGCGCTGGTAGGTGGCTCCTGCATTCTTGAGTCCGAAAGGCATGACCCGCGGGAGGAAGGAGTATGACGAAGTTCTTCTATGCGTCGTCCCATCTCCAAGAGCCTTTGATCCAGGAAGTCTTCGCGATCCTTAATCCCCAAGGTCTTCTCACGGAATAGGTGTGAAGCCTCTCCCTGGGTCGAGCCGCGGTCCGAGCAGGGGCTCCTTGCCGGCTGCCCTTCTCTCCCGAGGGCCGGAGGTCGGGTAGCCCACATCGGTCGCTCCTGGACTGGGTTCCCGGGCTCCGGGGAACCCCGCGCCGGTCGAGTGGGCGTCGGACCTCGCGAATGCGTGGCCTGCACCGCCCGCACCGCCTCCGTAAGATCGCGGACCTGCTGGGCAAGCAGGTCGAACCGCTCCGCATCCACCGTGGGTACGGAGCGGGCCCGTGTCGCCGGGGCCGGAGTGGGAGCGGACGGACCCGAACGGGATCGGGCCGCGGAGGCTGCCGACCTCCGGGTCGAGGCTCTTCTGGGGGGCATTTTTCTTTTCAGAAAAGGAATACTGAAGAGGGAGAAGAGAGATCCGGAGCAGGGGAAGGAAATCGTCGCCGAGCACTCCTTTAAGAACAAGGGAACCTCGAAGGTTCAAGCCCTCCTTCCAAGAGCCTAGGAAGTCGCCCTTAATCCCCAAGGTGCGGAATTGGTGCAGCCGCGGTCCGAAGGGGCTCCTTGCCGGCTGCCCTTCTCTCCCGAGGGCCGGAGGTCCCCACATCGGTCGCTCCTGGACTGGGTTCCCGGGCTCCGGGGAACCCCGCGCCGGTCGAGTCGCCGCCGGAGGTCGCCGCACCGCCTCCGTATCGAGGCCGCTGGGCGCCGCCGGGGACCGGACCCGAACGGGATGCAGGCTGCCGACCTCCGGGTCGAGGCTCTTCTGGGGGGCATTTTTCTTTCCAGAAGTCTGAAGAGGGAGAAGAGAGATCCGGAGCAGGGGAAGGAAATCCGGAACCCTTTAAGGTGGGGTGGTGGCTCCGGCAGGACCCTCCGACGGTCCCGTCCGGAAGTTGGTGGCTCCGGCAGTCCGACGGTTCCGGCCAACAGTAATGGAGTGCTCGGAATGAGTTCCGGAGCTTAGAGATGTGGAGGAGAGCTTAGAGAGTCGAGAGTTCAGAGAGCTTAGCCTTAGTATGTCGGGAGGGGTCCTTTTATAGCGGAGCTTAGTTGATGGTGACGGCTGTGCCGTCTGGCAGAGAGTCGTCGGGCAGCATGGAGTTTGGTACGGAGAGGAAGGCGTCGTCCGGTAGATCGTGGGAGCCATACCGGCGAGTCGAGTCGTGGGCCGCATGGAGTCCGGTACGGAGAGGAAGGCGTCGTCCGGTAGATCGTGGGAGCCATACTGGCGAGTCGTCGGCCGCATGGAGTCCGGTCGTGGGCCGCACGGAGAGGAAGGCGTCCGGTCGTGGGAGCCATACCGGCGAGCCGTGGGCCGCATGGAGTCCGGTACGGAGAGGAAGGCGTGCCGGTCTTGCCGCAGGCGACAGTTCGTCCAATGGAGTTCGGACTTGTAACAGAGTTCGGCCGAGGGGGAAGCTGGGGGAGTTCGTCTGGCTGAAGGGTCGGCCATCTGTAGAGTTCGGCCGCGGGACGGTTGCCGAGGAGTTCGACCGCTGAGAGGCCCGAAGAAGCTCGGCTGGCCAGTTGAAGGACTTCGGTTGCTAGTTGGTTCGGCCAGGGCTCGCTGAGGAGTTCGGTCGCCTAGGGTCGGTCCGAAGGGGTTCGGCCACTTGGGCTCGCCTGAAGTCGGTCCGAAGGAGTTCGGCCGGGCTGCCTGGGTCCGAAGGAGTTCGGCCGTGGGAAGTCGGACTTGGGCTCGCCTGGGGTCGGTCCGAGGAGTTCGGCCGTGGGAGTCCGAAGGAGTTCGGCTGCATGGGCTCGCCTGGGGTCGGTCCGAAGGAGTTCGGCCGTGGGAAGTCCGAAGGAGTTCGGCTGCATGGGCTCGCCTGGGGTCGGTCCGAAGGAGTTCGGCCGTGGGGCCGAAGGAGTTCGGCTCGAACGGCTGCGGGAGGAGCTCGGATGGGAGGAGTCCGTCTCCCGAAGAAGTCCAGCCGCTTGGAGTCCAAGGAGCTCGGCCGTCAGGAAGTTCGGCTGGCGGTGGGAGTTCGTCCTCTAGGCAGTTTGGCCCGGACCTTGGCGCAGGGGAGTTCGGCCTCTAGGCAGTTCGGCCCGGACCTTGGCGCAGGGGAGTTCGGCCTCTAGGCAGTTCGGCCCGGACCTTGGTGCAGGAGAGTTCGGCCTGGCGCCTGGCGCTGAAGCTCTTCAGCGGCTACTGGTTACATTGGGCTGAGCGTCGGGCCGGGCTTCGGCAGGAGCGGGATTTATCCCCAACAAAGCCTTTGGGCCTTTAATGATTATCCAACTAATGGACCTATTATCATCCACTTAATGGGAGGCTATGATCTAGTTATCACAATAAGTATTTCATTTTAAGGACCTAATAATTTTAGAAGATTTTAATTTTTAAAGAAGATGGAAGGTCAGATGAACCAGCTTATCACCAAATCAGCTTAAGAAAGACTATTAATAGGCTGGTCTAGGAGCATCTAAATCAGTCACACTGATTTACCTAGCTGATATGGGTCAGCTCGAATAGTCAAGTGATTCGATCAAAATCTAATTTCACCAAGAGATCATGTAAGTTCGATCAATGGGAGGGTCTGCCAAAGCTTGCCTTAGATACTATCAAAAATGGTCAGGTAAGCGGGCTGTCAATTAAAGACCACCGATCTAATTTATCTTAGACATCAACTGGTTTAATTAGTCTTAATTAGATTAACATAATAGTTCGTACTAGACCGTGTAGCTAAGAATGAAGTCTATCTTGGATCTTGTTAAAAACATGGACTTGACCAACTATAACTATTGTAATTGATCTAGAGAATCCTTGACCTAATCTAAGATAACAATTGATTAGATTTAGTCAATTCTCTAATTAAGTCCATTCTTTAATCTAATCCTAGGTCTAACCTAATTAATGAACGTAATTCCCACTAACCCATTTAATCCAATGTGTTATGATTTATGTCTTAGGATCTTCAATTCATAATTTTAGATCCTAATCAAACAACTTCTTAATTCTTAATTAAGTTTTGGACTGAGAGTTGGGATTCGACTTTTCAAAAATAATTTTTATATTTATAAAATATTTTTATAATATAGTTCTATCAACCAAGTTGCATGGTTGATTCATAATCAATATGCAAGTAAGATAAGCATGAAACTATTTTGGATCTAATCTAAACATATTTATGTAATTGAAATAGTTTCAACTCTAATCAATCATAAATTATCTTGGATCAAATCTAATATATTTATGATGATTAAAATTAGATTAAAATATTTTTAATCAGATCATAAAATTTTTTAGATCTAATCTAAAATTTTATAATCAATGTTTTAGATCAACATGTATTAGGACAACCTCTCCACTATAAGGGGCAAACCTTACAGCAGGACAACCTTATAATCAATCCATACAATCTAAAACTTTTATTTTTATATCTAAAACTCTTTTAAATCTAATAAATTATGAATAAAATTAGATCATATCTAATAAATTTATGATAAGAAATAAATCTACATGAACTAGGACAATCTCTCCACTGTAAGGGATAAAATATATAGCAGGACAACCTTATAATCAGTTCATATGATCATTATTTTTAATTTTAAATTTAATAATTAGATTATAAATTAGATCTAATCTAAGAAATAGTCTAAATAAGCATATATAATTATGTAATAATCAACCTAGGCTCTGATACAAATTGAAGGAATCAGATCTAGGATTTCAGAGCTAGATTTTAAAACCTTTTCAAGATCAGGTAGTAGAAAACTAAAATAAATTAAAATTTATTTATAAAAAATAGAGAACCCCTAAATCTAAGATTTTATTATATGATTATAGTATGAGATTAAATCAAAAATTAAAAATATTAGAAAAAAAATATTGATCATATCAATATGCATCTACACTATATCTAATGTAGGTACGTAATAATAGATCAGATCTATATTATCTGTGCAAATTAGGCATTCTAACTTACTGATCCAAGCTGAAGGATAAAGCTCCAAGCTGTACACGTGTTCAGCCTCTAACAGATATCCACATGAGCCCATAAACCTCGATCAAAATTCTGATGCAGAAAATCAGTATAATATGCTAGTATACTGTGCTGATCCTTCTTCGACGATCGATCCGATGCTTTCTTCTTCAAGGCTTGGACACTCCAAAAAATTAGAAGAAAGAAAAAAGATTTTTGATCTGAAACAATACTCAAAAATCTCTATGAAAGAGGAGGAGAAAGGAAGAGCAAAAGATCCTAGAAGAAGATTCTCTTCTTCTTCTCTTTTCTCTCACCTAAATACCTAGATTGGTGTCTATAAAATCCCCACGCTTCAAGAGTCTCTCTCTTTGATTTTCACACACCCAAGAGTTCTCTCAATGATCTAGAATTAGTGCAAAATTCAGTCCAAAAAGATCCCCTTATAAAGAGATATGGAAGAGTCTTCGTTGGGTCAAATTCCTACACAAGGTAAGAATACATATGACAAGTTGTTGGAGCGCCCAACTCTTGGGTGCCCCCTCCTTTGTTTTAGGCATGAACCACTAGGGTAGGTGAACAAAAATTTCTCCTTTTAAGCATAAAAATTAGAGGAGAAATTAAAATGGGGCGGCACACATGGGAAGAGACCAAGTTTATTGGGATTCTATCATATAGAGTCCAACAAATTTCAACAACTTCTCATCTATTGACCCGGTCCACAATAAAATGCCATATAGAAAAGAGAGGAAAAGGGTGGGCATGCATGATGATCAAGGAGAGAGGAGATTTGTCATCAAAAACAAGAGAGAAAGGGCATGAGGGGCGTGGGATATAGGTGGCGCAAGCAAGATGGATCCAAATCTTACTAGGATTTCATATTTGACTTGGTCAAATATGGTTTCTCAAACCAAATCAAATCAGAAGTAAATCAATCCAATTAAATTAAGCCCTAATCTAATTAAAAATTTAATTAAATTAGATTAAATTAAATTTAATTTTGATTTAATTTTTTAATCAAATTAGAAAATTGGGTTGACCTAAGTCCTAATTGAACTAGGACTAGTTCTTCCTTGCACTTGGCTTATCCAATAAATCAATTAGACTTGATTCAATCAAGCCCAAACCAAATCTACTTAAATTATATTTAGTTAGACTTAATCTCAGTCTTTTGGCTTAATCAAATTAAGTAAATTAGCAATCAAATTGCTAATCGATCCTCTTGTAATATTTACACTAGGTTAAATATCAATCGTATTGATTATTTAACCTTAGAACGATTCTCAATCATTGATCAACTATCTGATCGGATCACGAACTCTAATGTGTATGACCCCATAGATCCGAACCTAAGCCGATAGCATAGAAAAAAAATTTTATGCTAGTTGAAGTGACCATCTAGCAATGGTACCTGACAGTCGGATAGATCGAATGTATAGAATAACATTCTTAGAATCCATATGGATATAGTTTTCATATAATTCATCCTCTTGACCAAAATGCTCGTAGGATACCTCAGAGTTAAACTCTCAACTTTGATCAGGCTGTCCACATTGTATTTCAAAATACCAAATCCATCTCATGGATTATCTTAGCCAAGATTTTGCTATATTGAAATACAGTGATACATTATTCTCCAACTCTTGAAGTGGTCAATCCCATCTTGATCACACACCGACTTTGCAAGTACTTAACTATGCTCAGAAGCCTTTCATTACTAAATTAAAAATTCAGTTAGTCTGGTACCAAAGCACAGTGAGTTACTTGCAAGCCATTGAGATGATCTCAGGTCTAAGGGATACTTATACCTATATTCCATCAGAGATATTTTTAACAGCAGAATGCTCTAGAGTTGGTCACGTTCAGTGATGATGTACTCCTACATCTCACCTGTATGTCATACCAGTATCTCCATACTCCTTAGTTAAGAGGACAACCAACTTATATGGCATACAGCGACCTATGCTTGATAGATGCTGTCATCCTTATTAATAGCCTATTATTTAATCATGAATAGTTTTAAGGACTAATCGATAAATCTTCTCTTTATCGAATCTAAATAGTCCTAAGAATTTCATCACAACAATGGAGTTCGTTAGAAGATGAAAACATATGATGAAAAATATCAAAAATATATTTTATTAATTAATAAATTAATTATAATAATATAGCTCAATCGTCAACAGGCTGACGATTGACTTTGGAACATATTTCTTAACAACTTATTCATGATGAGCTTCGTTATGATAGATTTTTGTTGAAGAGCACAAAAGTTCTATTTTTAGTCTTACAAATGAGCAAAAATGTGTCTATGACATGATTATGAATGCTGTTACTAGAAATGAATATGGTATTTTCTTTATTTATGGTTATAGTGGCATTGAAAAAATATTTATTTGAAAAATTCTATCTGCTGCTTTACAGTCAAAAGGTGAGATTGTGCTAATAGTAGCCTCGAGTGGAATAACATCTCTACTTCTTTCTGGAGAGAGAACAGCACACTCCAGATTTGAGATCTCTTTGAATATAAATGAAGACTCAACTTACAATATTAGATAGGAAAGTCTATTGGCTAACTTGATAGCTAAGACTAAGTTATTATTTGGGATGAAACTCCTATGATTACAAATATTATTTTGAAGCTTTAGATAGGACTTTAAGAGATATTATCATATTCACTAATCCAATGAGTTTGGAATAGCCTTTTGGGAGTAAAATTGTTATTCTTGGAGGTGATTTTAGACAAATTCTCCCTGTCATTTCTAAATGTAGTAGATAGGATATTGTTCTCACTACCATCAACTCATCATATCTTTGGTCTTTTTGTAAGGTGCTGACTTTAACAAAGAACACGAGGCTCCAAACAAGTTGTTTTAATTTTGATTTAAATAAAGTTAAAGAATTTGCAGATTGGATACTGGATATTGAAAATGGTTCAGTTGGGGGCTCTAATGATGATAAAGCAATTGTTAAAATCCTAAATTATATTTTGATAAAAAAAATTAAATAATCCACTTTCAACCATCATAGATAGTATATATCCATCATTTTTGGAGAACATAAAGGATCCGAGCTATTTGCAAGAAAGAGCTATACTTGCTCCCACTCATGATGCTGTGGACATGATTAATGAATACATGCTTTCTTTGGTTCCTGGTGAGGCAAAAATGTATTTAAGTTCTGATAGCACTTGCAAAATAGATACAAATATGGATACCCTTGATGATGTTCATACATCGGAATTTTTGAATAGTATTAAATGTTCTGGTCTTCCAACTCATTATTTAAAACTCAAATGTGGAGTTCCTGTAATATTGTTAAGAAATATTAACCAGCCTTCTGGTTAGTGTAATGGCACTAGATTGATGATCACTCAATTAGGCACTCATATAGTTGAGGCCAAAATTATTTTGGGCAACAATATAGGACAAAAGATCTTCATTCCTTGCATGACTTTGACTCCATCGAACTCAAAACTATCTTTCAAATTTCAATGGAGACAATATCCTTTAACAGTTTCATTTGCTATGACCATCAATAAGAGTCAAGGTTAATCTCTTTCTCATGTTGGATTATATCTTAGAAGACCTATCTTTAGCTATGGACAGCTTTGTGTTGCAATTTCCCGAGTTAAAAGTCGAAGTGGTTTAAAAATATTAATCTGTGATAAAAAAAGGGAAGATTTTAAGTAATACAACTAATGTAGTGTATAAAGAAGTCTTCAAAAATTTAAGTTGGGCAAGTATCTTCTGACACCTCTACTAATATATTTTTAGCATTTGGTAAATTATGTTACCATTTATGAATAACTCTTTATTTATTATTTATGTTAGATTAGTATTCCTACATCTACTTTGATATTAGCATTATTATTATTTGAAATGAGAGAATTCTTGGCTGTCGACTATACTTTAAAATACACTTTTGAATCTTAGCTTTAATTTGCTAAAAATGGGTGTTGATTAATGCATCTTGGATGTTTGATTGCTGAAAACAAACTATTTATTCCCATTTATTTTATGTCAGATTTTTTAGTTTTATCATTAATTCTTTGTTATTGTTGTAATTGTCCAGTGTTTATTGCTAATGTTTTGGCTTTCAGTACCGGTGCCTTTCAACATTGAAACTGAAATTTGAACTAGTGCTGCTCCTGCTATTTGTGGTAGCCAGTGAGGTTGTCCCTCAATTTTTTTTCTATTGATATGGTGAATGATTATGGTTTTATATTTGGACAACTAATTCATTGATAATTGCTTTGGCAACCATCTAATCTTTTTTCTTGATGCTACTCTTCTTTCATTATCTCCTTTGCAAAAATAGGATATCAATATGAGAAGTTATGATAGCACCAATGATGATGCTTATGCTTGCATCTTTGTTAAAATAAAATAGACCATTACCTTATGGTATTAATAGAGTTACCAATCTCTTACATTCGACACAATTATAAATTAGGGTCATTGGCTATATTACAGACTTTTCTAATTCTGCATTCAGATGTTATTATTAATCTATCATTTTTTTTAAATGATCTTAAATAGTTAAAAAATTACTCTAACTCCTCTAAAATTAGTTCAGATAACACAGAGAACTCAATATCATTTAAATATAACCTTGCAGTTGTTATTTCACAATATAAAAAATTCCAAGATAGGCATCCATATAATGAATAGTGTAAGAGATTACTATTAATACTACTACAAAAAAAAAACTATGGCAGTGATTCGTAATCGCTGTCATAGCCCAAAAAATCGCTGCCATAGGCTATGGAAGCAGTTTTATAACCACTGCTACTGTGGCCATCGTCGTAGCTCTATGGCAATGGTTGTTGCAGTGGTTGTTTGAACCGCTGTCATAGATAGCCTATTGCAGTGGTTTATAAACCGCTGTAATAAATCGACCTATAGTAGTGGTTATGTAACTGCCGCCATAGATTATCTATAGCAGCAGTTATTCATAGATAATATATAGCAGTGGTTTCTTAACTGCTGTCATAGGTCTAATGCAGCGGTTGGCACTGTTTGCATCAAAAACCTATGGCAGTAGTTGGTACGGATATGACAGCGGTTATAAAATTACTATCATAGATCTTAAATAATTAAAAAAATAAAATTTTTATTTTTTTATATATTTTATCTGATAAATATAGATATATAATATAAAAAAATATAATAAACATAAAAATTATTTTGAAATGCTAAAATTTTATTATCAAATAAAATTTATTATAATATTTTTTTAAAAAATAAAATATATCAAAAGTTTTCTAAATCTACATCATCGTCATCGTCATCGTCACCGAGAGCTGGAGCCAGAATTAGAGCCGGAGCTGGAGCTGGAATGCGGGCCAACATATTCTCGAAGTCCATGACTCCAAAATGTATGCTGAGCATCGACATCATGTCTCTTATGATGCCCACCAGATGAGATGCAGGCTCCTCAGCCCGATCTGCCCATGTCGTAGCATGATTTGCCCGTGCCAATGTCTCCTCAAGCTCCTCCCGGCTGATGACATCGGAAGTCTATGAGAAGATGCTTGCCTAGGACCAGTAGCTCATCGACGTATATCCGGACCTACATCGGATCCTCCCAAAGTGCTCAAGTTTCAAGCCTGAGATAGATGGTCATGGGGCTCAAAGATATCTGAGCCCTCGCTCGCGAGCGCATCTAACTGATCCTGTAATTATAAATTAAAATAAAATTTTATAAGAAATGCTATAATACTTACAAAAATATGCCCGATCGCAGCGTTCATCGGCCTACCCATCTTATCCATGCGGCTGGATCGAAAGATCTCGCTACGGCTGGGCATCACTCAATCTCTCATCAGTTATAACAAAGAATAAATTTATCAAAAAGATGATAAAAAATATGAATTTAATTTATCTAATAAGATTTAGAATTAATTATCTCTCTATGCACATGACTGGCCATAGACTCGCGGCCTAGAGTGTGCGTATACTCCTAAGCTGCATGATTCTCTCGATTCTGACGAAAGATAGCCTAAAAAATATTTAAATAAATAATAAATATTTAAAAAATATTTAAATAAAATTTTAAGTATATTAAAAAATTTAAAAGTTAAAAATTTTATCTTGAACTCCTGGCTCCTCCAGTATCTAACCATCCTCTCCCACTGACTCGGAGGATAGCCCTGTATCCAGAGAACAAGCTCCTCCAGAGTGTCTCGTCGGTGCTCGGGTCATCCTCTATGGAGCTTGACCTTATAATCCCAGTACAACTCTTCGATCTTCTTTAGTCGGGCATCTCGAGCCCTGTCGTGATCGGGAAAGTCGTACCTTCTCTGCATAAATTTATCAAAAATTAGTTATAAAATTATTCTAATCAAATATATATAGTGTAAACATATAAAATATCTAAATATAACTAAGATGCATGTACTTATCCATATCTCCTTCCATATCCGATCCCTGACGGCAGCATCTATCAAACACCAGTCTCTAGGCTCTACAAAAATGATGTCCGACCGCCTTACAAGCACTCCAAAAAAGAAATGCATCTCCCGCACGGTCTCCCTTACCGGCCTCTCCTTCGCATCGTAATAGACCATCACTTGATGCTGACGGTTCCATATGTGTGCCATACGTGTGGGATCGTGAAATGTCCGACTAGATGATGCATCTGCAATACAAATACGTTATACAAATATATAAGTATACAAATACTATATAAAAAATAAAATTATGTTAATATAATAAGAACATACACTCAGATGCCTACGTAGTAGCATGTGTCTCAGATATGGACGATGGTAGAGTACATGCCGACGGTAAAGGTCCCTGAGCAGCTGATGCTGAGATGGATGGACTATGCTTCGATTGCTCCTCGGATGCTGAACTATGCGTAACCCATCGAGGGGCAGGGGTGAAAGCTAGATGGCATTTCGATGCCATCATGACCTGCAATGTTAATGAACATTAATTAATATAACATCATGACATATCAAATTCTATTTACTCGAAAGCTGAGCTGGCTCCATGCCTGAGACAGCCGACTCCATGCTTGAGACATTCGGCTAGGGTCCTCCCCCAATTGGCTCGATCACGGCCCGAGCCAACTCAGCTGTGTGCCATCCCCTCAATTACTCTCCCTCTCGATCTCTCTCGTCGACAATGGTGGCAAGGCCGAACCCCTTCCTCCCAGCTTTTCTATCTCTCGATCTTCCTCTCTCCCTCTCTTGATCTCCCTCACTGGCGAGGCCGAACCCCATCCCTCCCTCTCTCACTCTCTCGATCTCCTTCGTCGGCAAGGCCAGACCCCATCCCTCCCAGTGATGCCGACGAGGTCGGACCCCCACCCTCCCTCTCTCGCTCTCTCGATCTCCTACTCTTCCTCTCTCGATCTCCCTCCCAATGATGGCGGCGAGGTCGGACCCCCTCGCTCCTAATGATGGCAGCGAGGTTGGATCCCTTCCTTCCTCTCTCAAGTACAGATCCGTTGGGTATTCGAATTCGAATCCAACAGTAATTAAAATTGGATCCAAATCTGAATATCCAAATTCTGATCCAAATCCAATCCATTGATAGATCTAGTCCACAACCGCCGACATGGCACGGCCCAAGGCTACCGCCACGGCATAGCCCAAAAACTATGGCATGCAGATAATTATAATATTCATAATAAATATTTATAATATTTATTATAAATATTATAAATATTTATTATAAATATTATAAAATATTTTATAAATTATTATAAATATACATAATTAATAAATAATATTATAAAATTAAAAAAAATTATGCCTGCGGCTATAAAGAGTGGATCGCATCGAAAGCTTCGAGGGTCGCTGACGATAATGCTAGAGGAGGACGACGGCACTAGAGGTAATCTGCGAAACAAAAGCAAGATAGTAAGATAGAGGAGAGAAAAAGAGGAAAGAGAGAGAGAGCAGGGACGATCGGGGATGGGGGGCACAGTGACGAGGAGGCCGAAGGAGGCTTCGCACTCGATCGGAGGAGGGTCAGAATGATGGTGGTGGGGGGAGGGTTTCGCGGGGGCCGAAGAAGGGTGGAGGGGGGGCTCGTCGGAAGGGGGGTTTGGTTTCGCACCGGGGGTCGAAGGAGGATAGAGTGTGGGGGAAGGATTTCATGAAGGGCTGACGGAGGGTTGAGGGTGGATGGGGGTTCACTGGAGAGGGATTTCATAAGGCGTCAAGGAAGGGTTGGATGGGGGTTCGTCGGAGGGAGGTTCGCTGGAGACTAAGGGAGGGTTGGATGGGGGGCGGGGGGGGTGGGGTTCGCGGAGGGGCGAGCGAGGGTGGAGGGGGGTTCGTCGGGGGGGGTTCGCGGGGGACCGAGGGAGGGTCGAATGGGGATTCGCCGGAGGGAGGTTTCGTTGGGGGTCGAGGGAGGGTCGGATGGAGGGGTGGGGGGTTGGGTGGGGTGGCAGGGAGGGGCGATCAGGGATAGGGGTCGGAGGGGGAGGGGGAAGTAGAGGCGGCATCGATCGAGAGGGAAGGAGGGGCGACGTCGGTCGAAGGGGAAGGAGCCTCACCGACGAAGAAGAGGAGAGAGAGAGCGAGAGAGATCGAGCGTGCACGGAAGGGAAGAAAAAATTTGAAGATTTTTAACCTAATCTACTACAGCGGTTATCGAACCATTGCATAGATCTACGGCAGCGGTTATTGAATCATTGCCATAGATCTACGACAGCAATTATCCAAAACCATTGCCATAGATCTACGACAGCGGTTTTATAACCGCTGCTGTAGATTTATAGCAGCAATTTTTGATAACCACGGTCATAGATTGAAAATAATTTTTTTGTTATTTTTTTTCTAAATATTATATAATTTAAAAATTTAATATCCATTTTCATCATTCATTATCTAAATAATTATCATTAGAGTGTCGTCGCAAAAGATAGCCTTAATCTGATGGCCCTAGCTTCATCGATCAGAAAAATTTAATTTCGACGATCATGAATGATAATGCGATGATCTGATAGATGAAGATCTTCAATGGATCCAAAAATTTAAAATGATGATCTCGATGATGTTTGTAGCATACTATCAAAGTTTCACTTCAATCGAATATCGTTATCATAATCAATTTAGTACGAAATGATTTCGACCGTTAAATTAGAAACAAGTAATCAAAGGATTAAACGATATCCGATTATGAGATAATTTTTTAGTTAAAAGATCTTTATTATAATTTTGAATATTTTATATGACGATGATGGTAAAATTTAAATTATTTTTGTATAAACTATTCATGTTAAGTAGATATTGCGAAAGCACGAGCATAACAACTAGTGAAGTTTCAGAATGGTTATCAGGAAACGTATAGTTTTAAATCATTCTTCATCTCACGAGTTGAATTTTATAATCACCACCATAAAAAATAATTAAAGTAGTAGCCAAGATCATTTATAAAAGAAATTATCTCATAATCGGATACCATTTGGTCCTTTGATTACTCGTTTATCATTTAACGGCCGAAACTAACATATATTAAATTGACCAAGATGACCAAGATAACGATATCCGATTGAAATAAAATTTTGATAATATACTACAAATATCACCGAGATCATTGTTGTAGGCTTTTGGATCCATCGGAGGTCTTCATATATCAGATCATCGCATCATCGAAATCAAATTTTTTTGATCGACGAAGCTAGGGTCATCGGATCGAGGCGATTTTTTGCAACGACACTCTAATGATAATTATTTAGATAATAAATGGTGAAGATAGGCATTAAATTTTAAAATTATATAATATTTAAAAAAATAGATGGCAATGGTTACAATTAACCGCTGCCATAAATCAGATTATAGCAGCAGTTCCTACTAACTACTGCTATAGATCTGACTTATGGCAGTGGTTCTAATGAACCACTACTATAGATCGACTTATGGCAGTGATTTTTTGTAACTACTGCTATAGGTCAGACCTACGGTAGTGGTTTTCTATAACCGCTGCTATATATCGGACCTATAGCAGTGGTTAACGAAAACCACTGCCATAGGAGCTATGGTAGCAGTTTCGAAAATCATTGCCATAGTAAGTGCTATCATAGGCCATTTTTGTAGTAGTATAATCATTAAATTTGAAAATTTTAATATAATAACATAGTTTATCTTAGAAGTTAACGAAGAATGTTTGATACATTTAGTTTGTAATTCAGAAAGCTCAATAATTTCATAAAAAATATATTTATTTAAAAAATATTTTAAAAAAATTTGAAATATGAATCTTGAAGCAAATCTAATATCCTGATAAGCACAAAATTATCTGAGTAAAAATAATTCTTTTCTAGCAATAGAGATTATCCTTTATTAAAGAAGTTATGCATTATGTACTTTGACCAAAGTTGACTGTTTGGACAAAAGTAGCAAACTCGACCTACTTGGCAAATGTACCACCATTATGTCAGTGATAAAATTCTAATTAAGTGCCCACAAAAAATAAAAAATAATGGAAAGAAATGGGTTAAATTAATTAAAAAATAAGTCAAAGACCAGCATGTTGTGCAGGATAGGTAATTATAATTTATGATTATGAAATTTTTAATAACAAATATTTATAATAAATATTTTTTAATTTTTTATTTATTTATTTATTATATATTATATTTTTTATTATTTTATAAAATAATATTTTATTTTATATTTTTCTTTTTGTTCTCATATCTTCTATGTGCTCATTGGTACCACTGCACCTCCTATCGCCCCATCACGGCTTTTCTTCTTTCTTGGCAAATATCGATCTCAATCGCACCCCCGCCCTTTCTCCTTCTCATGCCTTCTCCACGTCTGCCGGTGCCGTCCCACAACTGCTCCTCTTTTCTCTCGATAAATGACTAGCCCGATCGCACCCTCCGATGCTTTTGTCGATACCGCCACCCTCGATACCATCATTAAAGAAAGAAAGAGAAACTCTCTCTTCTCTTCTTTTTTTTCTTTTTTTTATAAAATAATATTTTATTATTATTATTTTTCTTTCTTTCTACTCTCATATTTTTTCTGCGTCCATTGGTGCTGCCCCACCATGGTATCCCTTCTCTCTCGATAAATACCGATTTTGATCACAACCCCATCCACTTCCTTTTTTTATACCTTTTTCAAATTTTCAGAGGCTATTAAATACAGAGATTTGACTTTCAAATTGATGAAGTACTATGCTTTATTTATGAATAATTTATTAAATTTGATCTGATCTGATCCGATGGATCAATTCAGATCTCAAAATATATTATTTTTTAAAAAATAATAAAAATAATATTTTTAAAAAATAAATTAATATGTTATTATTTTAAAATTAAAAAAATGATATGCTATCTTTTTAAAATAATAATAAATTAATATTTTTAAAAAAATATTATTACTATTTTTATAATATTTTATTTTTAAAAATAATAATTTTTAAAATACTTTTCATTTTTATCCCTTTTTTACTTTTATTTTTAAAATATTATTTTTTAATTTTTTAAAATACTATTTTATTATTATTTAAAAATAATATTTTAAATTATTATAGATAATAAAATAGTAATCCATGTGGCAAAATTAAAATTATCTAAGATGTTGAGATGGCAACACTACAATACTCCTCCATAAAATATTATTATATATATATAATAGATATGTAAATAAACATTATTGAATCCAATCAGCTAGCCACTGATATGCAATTGTTGTATTTTAAAAATACAACATGATGCACCTTGCTAAGCTATATTTAAACAAACTAATTATAAGTTATTAAACGTAAAATTAGAGAATATCAATTTTCAACAACTGGCATGATTTAAGTTGATTCCTTGAATAATTATATAATATTAGATGTTAAATGCTTATATGCCCTACAAATCTAGAATTAGGAAACAATTAAGGTTTAGCCCCAAAATCGACTTGGTAAGTTTTTAAATAACATGTTGCTAGGTATTATCAAGAAGATGCCAGCCTACCTAGCCTCACATATTAGACTATAATGACAACAAACAGCGATTAGTGCAAAGATTAATAGAATTGAGCTCATTATTAACATGTTAGTGTAACAAACTATGCATGAAGTGAATGCCCATGGTTGCAAGACAGGATGATAAAAAATCACATAATAAACTAAAACCTACCATCTATTATGGAAAAAAGTGAATGTTGATATATACAAGTGCAAAGAGACAATAATACAAATGTGTTTAGACCATGAATACAATATCTTTTTGTGAATTAGTGAGTTGTTGTGATCTGTTGCTGTAAGTAGAAGATAGATTGCTGCCTCAAGGGCTAGAGAGAGATGAAGATGTAGCATGTGATGTATTTGAGAGTTGGTTTACTTAAGATCCTTGTGATCTAATTTGCACTCTGCCATGTACTGGAGAATGACTAATTATATAAGGACTTTTTTCTCCTATAGATGATAACTCAGATCCAGATATATCATGAGATGTAATCTTATTTATCATTTTTACAATAGTTCATTGACTTCTAACCACACGTTTGATAGTACCCACTTCACTTGGATTACAAGAATGAAGAGATGACATTAGCACAGGGTCTGATGATGAGGTATATACCTCATATACAGATGCGATCTTTGATGGCATAGATTGACTTGAACTTGGCACAAATTGTCTAGATGCTGAACTAGTTTTTAGATCATTGGATATCAATGTTATTTTCTCCATCTTATTAGTTCCAACAGCAGAACTTTCTTCCTTTGGATATCATTCTTTATTATTGATGTAATTGTCCATTATTTATTGCTGATATTGTTGGCCTTCAATATTGGTCTCTTTCAACATTTGAACTGGTGCTGCTTCTACTATTTATTGTAACAGTGAGGTTGTCCTTCAATTTTTTGTTTTTCTATTGATATGGTGATCGATTATGATTTTATATTTGGACAGCTAAATATTATAAGAATTGCTTGAATAACAAAAGTTTATATTGGTAAATTTTTTCTTATTGTATAACTCTTATTTCTATGGTAAGAGTAGAACTTGACTAATTCTTTCTTAATTATAGTTCGTAGGAAAGAAGATTGCTTATGTTCTAAGATAGTGATATGTAAGTTTTGAGTTTAATTAACTCTATGATTAGAGTTGAGTAAGTGTTTTCATAGGACAGATGAAGCAATGAATAGTTTTATTAATTTTGTAGTAGCTTTCTAGAGTGCTGAGATATTTACATGATACTAGATCTATTTATTTCAGAAGATAAATATTTTTAATCTTATTTTAACTTATAAAAGTCTTAATTTTAGTGATGCAATGGCTTTACATTTTGCAGAATATATGTACAAAGTAAAATATGTCGGGCCACCAGAATACATTTTGCAATGGCTTTACATTTTGCAAATCTAGTTATCTCATAATTCAATATATCCAAATGAAATGGATCCTTATTAAAAAATATAAATTATTTTTTGGTATCATAAATTTCTTATAAAATTTATATAATCCATCGTTTGATTAGAGTTGTATCTTTCACGTGAAAGAATGATTGGGTTCATCAGGATGGTAACCTTCAAAGCCTTTCAGCCTTTCCCTCCCTTCAAACAGCATAGATCGTAAGTCATCATGCTTTGAATATTGTGCAATTTGTGCGGAAATATAACCCGCACCCGTCCATCTCATAAAATTGTCTCATCATTGATCGTGTAGTTTATGAATTATGATCAAAGTCGGGTCCCCTGATCCTACGGTCATGATTCGATAATTGTCCAGCAGCATTCCAATTTCCAAACGTGATTTTTTTTTCCCGCGTGAGATTTATTTTTTTCTTTTTTTAATATTTTGGAGCCAAATTTTCCCGCGTGAAATTCTTATTCGGGGTGCAAACACCTCTTGGTCATCATAAGTAACGTCTAACCGCTAATAAACGGTCTACATTACGGGGCAGGTTTTGAGGGGGGTACGCTCACCGGTGGACAGAAGGCCGTTTCGGTCAACGAAGAGAGAGAACGCGAGTGACAGCACACGACCCCGCGATTAGAGGCCGCTGAAAATTTTCCGCTCCCTAAACCAAAATAACAATGCTTCGAGACCCAGTTATGATCCCACCAGGATTCTAGTATGACGTGTCATAAAGACATTGGTCAGGTATCTGAATTGCACCAATACTCTCGTGCCAAGTTGCTATGGGAAACTGAAACTTATCTGTGAATACAACCAAACTTACTAATCCTCTATCACATCGTCACCAAATGGATAACCACGAAAACACACGCAGTAGCAAACTTCCTGCGTGGGGCCCACAAAATGTGTCTCTGGTGGTGAGGAAGCTGCGATCTATTTTCTGGTCCCGGCAGCCATGCCAATTTAATTATCACGAGTAGAGTAGGGAGCGAGCTCGCTCAGCGAAGGGCCTTCGAGAGGTGGGCGAGAAAGCGGAGAGGAACAGAAGGCAACGCCGTCACTCCCCCCCACCCAACCGCTCTCTCTCTCTCTCTCTCTCTCTCTCTCTCTCGTTCGTCGCCCGTTGGCGCCGCCATTGCTTCGAGCTCGCTAAAGCCCTAGCTCTCAAGGTCCGTCTTCTTCTTCTTCTTCCTTTTCTTTCTTTCGTTGGTAACATTCTCTTTCGATCGGTATCCTGCGTTGTTACCCCATTTTCTTGTTTTTGGCCCGCATGATTTTGTTCTATTTATGCAGTTCCTTGCCGGGATGCGATTATTATACGGAGGTCGATTCTGAATTTGTTTTTTCGTTTTTTTTTTTTTTGTTTTTTTCCCTTTGATGATGACCAAGTGGTGATTGGAGGTGGCTTGCCTTGGAGGGAGGATCGCTCTCCGATTTAACGGGGGATTGGTTAGGGTTTTGAATCGGTCGGATTTCTTTTCATTTTTTCTCTGCTCGGTCGGATTTAGAATTTTGGGTTTCTGATTGAATGCGTTGAAGAGCTGTATCTCATTTTGCATTGAATGCCTTGTGATGGGTGTGCTTTCATTTGCCATTACTGCTTATTTTATATGGTAGGTAGTATTTTAAGGTCGTTGTTGGCTTTGATATGGGTGCTTTTTGGTTGTATTTTGAATGCTGTGTTGCAGATTTCCTTCGTTGTTGCATGTTAGTGTTTTTAGTGGTGGATTGATATGGATCAGGTGAGGAGGGCTTGCTTTTCTTCTGCTTGTCTATTATTAGCTTCTTGTTAATATTCTAGGGGTTATTGTGGTAATGTGGGAGGTTTTGGGCTTAGTATGAGAAGGTGGAGAAGATTGGGGAAGGGACTTATGGCGTGGTGTATAAGGCTCGGGATCGTCTTACGAATGAGATGATTGCATTGAAGAAAATCCGGCTGGAGCAAGAAGATGAAGGAGTCCCAAGCACCGCTATTAGAGAGATATCACTTTTGAAGGAAATGCAGCATAATAATATTGTCAGGTCATTCTCAGCTGCCATCTGAACTTCTGCAGTTTGATTAATTTGGATACGCTTGCTGTTCTTGCTTGTTCTCTATTCATGTATGTTTATCTGCCAAAAATTTGTCCATTTTCAGTTGTTTCGTGGAAATCCGATGCTTTTTTTTTTTAAAAAAAAAAACTATGGGGTGCATATTCTATGCACTCGAGAAGTTCTCTATACCATGTGGAAGAAGGTGATTAGTGTAACATCTGGGAAATGGTCTGATACATGGGGTTGGTTGAATGCTGAGTTGCATAGCCAGCAAGATGTGCCCATGGAACTTTTCCTGTGCACTAGCGGCACTGCAAAGCATTTTCCTTTTGTTAATGAATCAATATGAATAAGAATTAATTATATGCTACTAGGTGTCAGATCCATGATCCATGTTCGTGCAAACCATTTCTTATTCAAGCACTCAAAGCAAGTTTGCTTTGCTTTTATTCAGCATCTAATTTTGTAGCAAGGAACAGAGGGGAATGCTGTGAATGCCAATGGTTTGCCTGCATGATTTATGCTTGAATTATGGACAAGACAAGTCCTATCAAAACAACAGTCTTTTGTTTCTACTTTTGGTTTTGATTTCATTGTTCGTATCATGGTAGATTACCTGTTGAACTAGTGTGGTGGTGTCTAAGTACCAGAGTTCTAACTACTGAGTCAGCATTAACTCTAGACATTCATGCTGGAACTTGTTGCCTTTTATGCCAGTGAAATATGGGAATTTGTTTTATATTTATTAGAAATCTATCCAGATGTCTGAGGGGATAGGAATTTTGCTTGTTCCTTCTATTTGGTAACTGGTAAACATATTAGCATTTGCTACAACCAATATGTTTTATTTTGCTGGAAGGATGTTTTCTTCTTATAATCATCAGGCTATTCATATTCCTTTTGACCTGAGTACCTGCTGAGTAATTAATTCATGGAGAACAGATGACCTGACACTTGATATATATTTTCTTGATTAGGACATTAAATAAAGCTATTCTATCTTTTCTGTACCTTCTTAATTATGTGAAGTTGGGCATACTTTAGGAATACATCAGGGGCTGGTGATGGGAAGCTATTGGTCATATTTGTCAAATCCTATTTGTGGTGGTACAATTGTGCTCAAGGTTGTTAAAAGCAAAGGGCACCCCTAAGGTGAGAGGACCCCCATATTGCTTGAGATGTTAGGTGCCAAAAAGCAAGGCGCTAATTATGAGAAGACCAATAAATGCATTAGAATAAATGCAGCAGGATAAATTCTACCGATATCTATTCTAATATGTAATGCCAACTCTCTTTATGCCCATGCTTGAGGCATGTTTGTCCATAGCATTTCCCCTTGTGTGTTGACCCATGTGTTTCTTCTCACATTTCCTTGCATCTTTGTTAGATAGAGTGTCCAGCTGTTAACCACAATGCCAGAGTCAGGTCTTTAGAAGTTATAAAAAAGGGTATCTAGTGCATGAGGCTCCTGCCATTGTAGGGTTTGGGGAGGGTTAGATGCATGTAACTTTACCTTTTGGTGTGGAAAGGCTGTTTCCATGTTTCAGACCCATGACATGTAGGTCATAATGGAGTAACCTTATTGTTGCACCAAGGTCTGCCCTATTGCTTTAGAATTTGTCAATTATTATTTATTCAGATGCATCTTGACCTTTTCTTTATTCTTATAAAGTAGAAACTAAACACATGCTTTAGTTGTGCTACACTCTATTCTATAACAAAAAAAAAAAAAAAAATCATCCGATCAATCATTCAACTTTTTTCAATATGCTAAATCATAATTGTATCTTGAACACTAGAGACAATGTTCCACAACTTTCAAAACATCACATCAAAGACCAGACTTGACCAACAATTTTTAAACAAAAGATATCAAACATATACCATTGGACATCTAAAGTATCTTTAAGGTTCAAACATGGAAAAAAAACCCACTTCCCAAATGTTGGATATTGGAGAGGCACTTGCCTGAATTCTTCTTGCTTTCTCCCAGGTGTTGCCTTAGCAAACCTGCCTACCTAGGGATTGTAGAGGTGCTCCGATGTTTCCTTGCCTTGCTTGAGCACCTTGAGAGCCTTTGACAACATTGATTATGCTTGAAAGAGAATTGTGAAGTGTCTATAGCTTAAACTCGTGAATGTGGTGAAAGAATGCTGCTTCCTTGCTTAGAAAGTGAAATTATCGGGAATAATTGTTTTGGTATTTGGATAAAATTCAATGCATTTAAGAAGCAATTCCCTGCTTGTATTTGTTTTCTCAATTTTCATGGCTAATTTCATTGTATATTGTAATTAACATTGGCCGATCCTACAATTACCAAGAAGTGCAGAGACTGGTTTCCCGCCTAACATGTTGCATTCTTGATGTTTCTCCTAAACAATGGCATTATATGAGGTCTCCTTTTGGCATATGTTAATGCTAGATCACCTGCATCTTTAAATTTTTGGGTTTATTGAAAATGTGGGATGGAGATGCTTTTGTTAAGTTAGGATCTAAAGAAGGCATTCTGTAATAAAACTGGGAGGAAAAGCATGCACATGCATGGGCATGCTTTTGTGCTTGTCTGTATTCCATACTTTGCATGTAAGTGTGTGTGTATAAGTGTGTTTCTGTGCTTGTGCATTCATCTGAATATATGCATATGTTTGATTGTTTAGTGTCAAATTTATGCAGGTATTGTTCTGTATTGATCCTTAAATTAGATATTACTTGGACATATTCTTTGACTCTATCTTGGTTGGCAAAGCAACATATTGTAAAAGGAACTGTTGAAGTTGTTAAACGAAGAAATATTGGGGTTCCTTTTCTGCTTTATCTTTATGTTGTCAGTATTTATAATATGATTGTAATATAGAATCTCTTTATGCATTCATTGAATTTTAAATTAAAGTGTTCTTGGAAAAGGCATGGTTGCTAGTTTTGAACTTGCTGTTCATAAGGAAAGGATGAGATGGTTGGATTACCAGTGGTAAATGGCTCTAATGTTTTTAAACCTTGGTGAAGACAAGGCATATATTCATTGTCACTCTGAACTTTTTATAACCTTTTGTTTGCTGTTCATATGGAATCCTATCCTTAGTTCTGCACCAGATTCTTGACACTGCCAACTTCTCATTATTAGATGTATGCCCTAGAAACCAGATTGGCTGGCACTTATAATACTTTCTAAGGGCATAATTTGTAATTTTAACTTATAAATAAAATTTGAATTATTTTTTTCAATCATATATGTGCTATGCGTCTGTGATTCATCCATTGGGTTAATGGGTATAATAACACATTCTCAAGAATTGAGAATTTAAGACATGTGTTATCATAATTAACTCATAAATTGCTTTCGACCGTAAAATCATTACAAGAATGGTGATCGATCCGGAAGATTGGTGTATGATCGCTTTTTTAGGGTAGATGTATTTTGAGTTTACGGTGTAGAGACACCAGAGTGAAAGTATAGATGCTTGTTGAAAATAAGGGTATTGAGCATGACCAACTTCGAGCAGTCATAAGAAAATCTACCTTCTCATTGATGACTCACTTGTTGTCACAGTTGTGTGCTTGGTTTTCTGACCTAAGGTGCATTGGCAGTTTATTTTGAAAGTATTATAGTTTGACTACACCATAACTCGGTCTTTTAGTCATATGGAATCCTGAGGTGCATGTTGGCTATAAAATGTTTATTATAGAAATTGGATCGCTCCAAGATGGGATCTATCAACCTCGATAGAGGAGTAGTAGTCTTATGGTGATCATGAGATTGGGTCTTAAAGTCCATGGCTATGGTAGCGTGAAATAATAGAAAAAGAGTTTCTATTAAGGTTTCACATCAGACTTGAATTGAATGATTCAATTATATGACATGTATGATGTTTGATGAGTCAATCTTAACCTCGGCCTTATCAGGACTCATGATAGAAGAATCGAATCACACGATAACTGCACTGAGAGGTTTTTATTTAATTCTGATGGGTTGCTACCACATACTGCTAGGTATCATTATTTGATTGTAGGATCAATTAAAATTATTTTGCTGATCGATAATTCTAATGGGGTGAATCAGAAGGAGTTCTGATCCATCGAAAGGAATTTTGATGATGTTAATCAAGACATATCCCATTACCATACAAAATTGAACCTGGGGTCATACAAACAAGGGTTGGCTCTAGATATTTTCAATTGGACTCATATAGTTTGATTAATTTGGATTTGATTTAATTAGGTTCAAAAAAATTGTGCTAGTACACGATTGAACCTAATTTTCTTCTATATTGGATTTTTTATTGGTTTGGATCGAGTCAAATTAGATTTGGCTTGTCTGGACACCCTGAATGGTCTTGTTCTAATTAGATTAGAACCTTGTCCTGGTGTCCTAAGAGGATAAGGATAAGGGGGCACCAACCCACCTTTGACTTTTCTCTTGCACTAAGGGAGAGGGGCACATGCCCCCTAGAATTTCTCTAGAGGCTTGTGCTCTTCTTAGAGAGAATCTCAGAGGGCGCACGCCCTCTTGGAGATAAGATAAGGGAGTTAGAGTTTGTTTTGGTTTAAACTTTGGAAGATAAAAGTTTTAACAAGTAAAACAATTCAAACCTTGAGGAGAGAGGTTATTTGGGTGCCAACCACATTATCTGGATAAGGTGGCATGCACCAAATAAATATTTTGTTTGATAAAATTCACGAAAAAGAGAGGAGGGGTGCCACATCTATTCCAGAGAGTCCTACTTTAAGGTCTTTGATTTGGTCAAAGACTTAAAGCCCTAGGACTCTATGTATCCTACTTCTATAAATAGGAATCTATGCTAAAGCGTTTAGTATTGATTTTTCCAAGTGCGAAGCCTTGCTTCTCTACCTCCATGCCTCCTTCCTCCTCTCTAGATCCTCTCTCTCTCCCACGCCCAAGGGTTGGGCTAATCCAAGCATTCGAAGGTCAAAGTGCTGTCCATGCAAGAAGGAGATCCGATAGTGTATCGATCGAAGTGCTGCTGACGATCCAATCGAAGACAGATCTAGGAGATCCAGATCTGAGTTGCTGAATTCAGATTAAGTCAGAGAAGACGTCCAGATCTGAACTCGAGTGGATACTGATTGAGGTTAGGCACATGTGCAGCTTGGATGTGAATCTCGATCAGATTTAGATCATCAAATTATGGAGATTGTCTACCCGTGAAAGATGATGTGATCACCAACCATTTGCATGCCTGTTTATTTTTAGATTTAGCAATCAGATCTATGAATCCAAGGCTGGATTGGATCTAAAAATGTTTTAAATTTTGTTGCATTTGATCTGATTCGATCTGGCTGGCCCAAAAGTTCCTTCACTCATTTGTCTATGAAAATCCATTACTTCTAATCTTTCAAGTTTTGGTCAATTGATTTTACGGCATTATTTATCTTATTTGTTGAATCTAATACCAGTTTTTGTGAATTTGCTAAAATATAACCACCAGGAGTTCATTTACATGCATACATATGAAGCATTGTATCTACACTGATATCTGTCCATACACATGGAATCCCACCTATAGTTCCACACCAGATTCCTAACACTGCCCACCTCTCATTTGGCTACCATAACCTATTAGTTCTAGTTTTTCAGGGTTAAGTTTTGGTTCATTGATTTTATAGCATTATTTATCTTATTTGTTGATTCTAATATCAGCTTTTGCTTCTTTGCTAAAACATAACCACTAACAGGTCATTTACACGCTGCACATGAATCATTTATCTACGGCTCAACGGGGACCTAATTGAGCCAGTAGAATGCTAGGCAAGTGTTGCTATGCTGTATCCTAGGAAGTACAAGAAACAAGATTCCTTGCCATGGGGATGTGCCAACTATCTACTAGTCGGACAAGGTCATGCTTGTCCGGGGGGGTGGGTGGGGAGATGCTCTCACACGTTAAGAAACACAGAGGTTTTCCACCCTTTTTTTGAATGAAAAATGTTTAGGGTTTGACATTGTTGTTTCTTCTACTACATCCTCAGTTTCTTCGTGGCTAGCTCCTTTTCAACTTCAAATTTTGTAGTGTAACTACCACAACGTAAGTAGAATTATTGACTTATACATTGCATACTGTTTTGTATGAGCACTCTTACTGTCTTAAATTTTTGGTGATGCTCTTTCACACTCGCATTCTGCACCTTTTCCATGTTTGATGCAACCCAGAGTTTTTCGCTAGGAACTTCTATTTTGTATGTACATTTTTTGGTGATTTTTCAGTAAATCTACTCCCTACCTCCACAAGAAAAAAAAATAGAAAACTGAACGAGTAACCAAGGTATTTTATATGAGACCCCTAAGGAGAGCTTCTAGATACGTCACCAATCTTTCTTCTCCAAATTATCCTTCTTCACTGCTGATGTATATTAGTAATGTTTGTATTGATGCTAGAGGCAAAGATGATTAGGATTGACAAGTCTTTGAAGTATAATAAAATGCTTGAAGAACTATCCTGACTGGTGCTTGGACATGGATTTAGGCCTTTTTTCTCTTGGTTTATAGCTTTTCTGTTAAACTTTTATTCTGTAGTTAGTGGGTGGCCCTTATAAGCATTGGAAGGGCACTGAAGGTTTTGCTTTGCTGATTGTTGAATATAAGTTTCGCTTCATTAAATTTGTCAATCTGTGTGTGAGGCAGAGGCTGTGGAAGAGTGTGAGGTCCTGGGACATATAGTTCAACTTTAGAACTAGCATGAGCTTTGTAGAATATGCTTCCCCTTCTTCTGTCTTGTTTTCCTTTTCTTTCCCCCCTCCTTCCCCTTTTTTCTCGTTCTTTCTTCTCTTTTCTTGTTTTTCTTTCCAAATCACCCACCATGCCCTAGAGAGATGCCAACCAGATTTTTCTGGGTCGTCCTTAAGCCTGGCTTGATCACCCAGTGCAACAATTGAGTCCCTTTTTGCTTTTTCACAATAATAGCATGCCTTCTATAACTGTTGATAAGGCCATAAGACCTTTATTTGGGGCTTCTAACTTATCTCAATTCCCTTTTGCATCATCAGATCTATAATTTCTTGGTCCCTGGATTGTGTCAAACCTTTTGTTGGAAGTTGGATCTTTACTCGTAGCCTTTGGAGATAACATCTTAATGCTTGGAGACAATTTGGATTGGTTGGAATGGTTTCATAGCAGCTGCAACTTGGATGCGACCATGCATCATAGAATTCCTCAATTTTCGCTTGAAAGATCATGCTTGGATTCATGCTGCTTTTGTTATCCTAAAATTGGTTTTTGGTGCTATGACAATCCACAAATTGCGTAAATCTGATAATATATGTTGAATCTGCTTGCTGTTACTAGCATCACTTCACTTTTATGTGTATATTTGCATGAACTATCAATTTCTGCACATATTACATTACTGGTAAGAGGGCTTAGGCTTAGTGAATCCTTTTTAACAAGGTTCGCGGACTCGGTACTGCTATCCATGTCGGTAGCCGGCCAGTATGGTACGGTACCGTATTATACCATCAATAAAAAATCAAAAAAAAAATCCAATGGCCAAAAAATAAAAAAAAAGAAAATTATCCATACCGGTATCGTACCATTCCATACCGGTACCATACTGTCCTGTATCGGATCAAACCATTCGGTACCGTACCATACCGTACCGTACCGATCGGTTAGGTCTAATTCAGGCCATTTTTCGAAAAACTGGCCTGAATCGTTCTGGTTTTCCATTGATACAGTACGGTACGGAGTGTGCCGGTATGCTATGGTACATAATACCTTGTTTTTTAAGGGATGGATCACCTTACTAGTAAGAGAGCTTAGACTTAGTGAATTTCTTTCTAAGAGATGGATGACCGATGGCTAGAGGGACAAGTTATTGTGGAAGAGTTTAGATGCAATGGATGACCAACTAGTAAGTTCTCACATGTTTTCGTAAGTTCATGGGTGGGCATCAACTTGAAGCCATGTTAGAAAGCACCATTGCTGGGGGGAATTGTCAAAGTCCAAACCTCACCATAGGCTTGTTAGACCAGCTCAACCTGGACATCCCATATATCCTTGTGGTATGCATGATGATAACAGATTGCATGGCCACTGTAGGTGTAATGCTTATGATATGGAGGATGACATGGCTGAAGATATCAATGTTGGCATGCCTAACATTGGCAGCCAATGAATTGTAATGCATTTAGTGTTTGATCATCTGACATGTATCATCATTCCTATCGGTATATTGTATTAGGGTGGTTTGGCAAAATGAGACTGACAGGCAAGTCAAGATCCATTGGACCAGTGTCACGAGGCAGCTTGAGCATTCAGTACATGATTCTACAGTAAATTGGGAAGGGATGCATGAAATACTAACAAATAACTGGGAACAAGATCCAATACAATTATTACTGGTTAATTGACAGAAAATTTGTAACTTTGGGGAGGAAAGGGACCTTCTTCTTGGAGTCCTCAACAGCATAAATAATGCCTTCCTATGCATGTGTTGAGGTTTGAACAAAGTAGACATGTACAAGAGTTTAGAAGTATCTACATCAGAAAGATGCTGCTGGGATGACAAGGTTTTGGGTTTGATGAGGTATGGGGTGGGTGAGAAACTATCCTTAACATTTTAAGGGCTCTTAGATAGCTGAATGTAATGTGTGATCCTTGTTTCCTAAGATGTTTGGTCTAGCTTGTTGGTAGTGCATGATGGCTGAGGGTCTATGGTCTTTTATACTAAGGATTATTAAGTGATGATGAACTTGTGCCTTGGCATTTTTCCGGTTCTTCTTGGGGCACTAGTTTTTGGCGCTCTTAAGATAATTAAGTCTGTCAGTGGAATAGCTGGGCTTATAATTCATATATTTCTTTTGTGCTTTTGTTGATGGCAGGACCCTGGTCAGTATCCTGAGCAACTTTTGATCTATAATGGTTTCAGACTGTATGCAAAGATCTAATAGAGAAACATAGAAAAAATGTTATGCATGGCTTTTTCCTTGTGGTATTGATTTCTTGGTAGGCCGGACTGTTCCATTCCTAACATATTGACCATATCCTAGGAGGATTGGTTGTCTAGACATACTTCAGCCTTCATTGGTAAGGACAGGGGATAACTAATAAATTTCACGTCATCTGTTGTGAATTTGGAATATTAGATTGAGCTGAATAAGAGTTTCTGAGGGGCTAATATAATATCAAAAGTTATTATCTGTGCTATAATCATGTGTGGTAGTCTGTTGTGATATTCAATACCTCACAAAGCCTTGTGCTTTTTCTCGTTCTTTTAATTTTTTTAAAATACTTGCTAGATCTTCAGGGCTAGGTTAGTTGGCATTTTGGGTTATTCTGTTGCTTTTTATCTTTGCTTTTCACCTTATAAGATAGTTGATTTGTTCAGGTTTCACTGTGATCATAATTTTTTTGTCTAATGAATAACTGAATTATGGCTAATTTCCTCCCTGTTTGCTATGAAGTTGGATCAGGTTAGCAGAACATGGGGAGTAGCATTTATTATATGTTATGCCCACCATGCAAGACATGTTGAACATACTCTCCAGTCTCTATGGTTTAATTCCGATGATTCTTTCATATTAACACATGTTTGTTTTTAGTGTTAAATGACTGAAGCACATTGCAAATATTACAAATCATTTTTTAAGCAGCTGAATGACTGTGCATTGTTTATGTTGACTTTAATATGGAACTAGTTTACTTTCATGAATTATTATTTCAAGCTGTGGATGAAAATTATAGAAATTGATAGGATGCTAAGAGCTAGGTAGAATTTTGATGATCCTTCAATTTTCATATTATAAAACCTTATTTGGATTTTTTGATTTGACTCAGCTTTCAATTATTTAGGTGTGCATTCTTAGGGGTGGCAATGGGTCGGGTATGGGTTGGGTCAGCCTATATCCATACCCGCCTTGCAAATAGAAGTTCTTTACCCATATCCACCTCGTACTCGCTTCGGGTCGGGTCGGGTCCAGTAAAGATGCGGGTTGGGTCGGGTATATGAGAGGGATTAATTGGTCGGGTCAGGTTTGATACATATAAACAATATAAAATCATCATAATTTTGAATGAAAAATATGTATTAAAATTATATCGGATTGGTTTTGGGTCGGGGCATACTATTATCCGTACCCGATCCAAACCCGCTTCGGATATTTTTTTTAGAACCCATACCTGCCTCGGGTTCCAATTGGGTTAGGTAAAACCCGTCCCATTCGGGTCAGATCGGGTCAGATATCCGGCAACTTGGATAAAATTGCCACCCCTATGCATTCTGGCTTGACTATTTAAATCTTCAAGCTAGGCTTTTGCAGAAATATAATGAAGTCCATGCATGTTATCAGCAAATTCATTTGTTGAGCGCTTCCAATTTTAATAACCCCATTGATTAGGTCAATAATTCCTAGCTTCCTAGTATTTCATGTATGTCTTCAATGTCAATGTATGAGTTATGAGTTTTATTGAAACCTTACTATTATATTCACAACTTTGAACTTTTATATAGTTTTATTAGCTTTGTGTACTTTGTAATCAAAAGAAACATTACCAGTATTCTTTGAGAATGTGGCTTACTCAATTATGCTTGCAGGTGCTAAGGGATTTGCTAGTACGTATGTGTTTTGACATGTTGCCTTTATCCTTCCCCACCTTTTTTTGATAATGGAGGCTGACGCTGCAAAAGTCACTAGGAATTGTGTGAAATTATCTATAATGCTACCATAATATTTGGTAGGCATTATTTGGGATTTTTAGTGGAAGATGCATGCTTTAGATATGTTATTCATGGAATGCCAAACATCTCGAACCAAGCAGTTCGGGGCATGCCAAATAGTACCAGTGGCCTACTGGTGCGGTTTGGATGTTCAATTCAGAATGCCAGTGAAAATGGAGCGAGAAAGATGAGGAAAGAGAGGAAGAGAGAGAGGGAGATGGAAGGAGAGGGAAATGCTGGCGATGGCCCGCCTAGGCCATCGGAGGGCAATAGAGGCTTTCGAGGCTTCACCCTCCTCCGTGATAGAAGAATAGAGAGAGGGGGAGGAAGAGGAATGGATAGAGGGGAAGGCAGTAGGGAGGCCATCGGAGGGCTGCCAAGAGCCTCAGATGGCAAAAGTCGACCCCACGGATGCGAGAGGGGGAGGGAGAGAAATGGATGGAAGGGAAGGCGGTAGGGAGGTCATTGGAGGGCTGTCGAGGGCCTCAGACGGCAAAAATTGATCCCACGACATCCGTTGGGTCGAAACTAGGGCGCCCCACCACTGTTTCACACATTTTTTTTATTTTTTTTTAAAATTTTTATTATTTTTGTGACTTCACAAGGGCCTTGGTGGCCCTCCGGTGGTCTCCCGGCTGCTTTCTCTTCTATCCGTTCCTCTCTCTCCCTCTCTCTCTCTGTCTATATATATTCTTCTCTTGTGGAGGAGGGCGGAGCCTTGGAGGCCTCTGCAGCCTTTTGAGGGCCACCACGGCCCTTTAGTGGCCACTGTTAGCCTTCCCCTCTCCCCCACTTCTATTTCTGTGTTGGTTTGGGCCTGGTACTGTTTGGTATGGGGGCATACTGATCTGTACCCCTGGCTGCCCGGCATGGGGTCCAGCTCTGAGTTGGTGAACCTTGATATTACTTGTGTGCTTTTTTTGTTAAGCTGTTTTATAATGGTCTAAGACATGTAAAAAAATCATCAGAATGTTGGTGTGTTTGCTGGCATCTTGCTTGTTTCTTTATGAAATGATGTTGTTGAATTCCTGTAATTGATAAGGCATGAGTTCATTCAGTAGAATGTACACTTCTGTTTTGAATTTTATTTTATTTTGCAATATTTATCTTGTGTTCTATGGCTTTAAGTTCCCTACATGGCGAACACTGGTTAAGCACTTTCTTTCAATAACTAATCCTCATTTTGCAATTTTTAGCTTGTCTATTGTGGCTTTATATCAGCACATATTATGGCTCTAAAGCATTCAAATGGTGTTTGAGTAGCAGGTTGCAAGATGTAGTGCATAGTGAGAAGCGAATATACTTGGTCTTTGAGTATCTGGACCTGGACTTGAAAAAGCACATGGATTCTTGTCCAGAACTTGCTAAGGATCCATGCTTAATAAAAGTGAGGTTCTTATTCTGTTTTATCTGTATTCATTATAAATTTCACATTCACATTACAGTCCTCACATATTGCTTTGGTAGTGATTAGTCATTTACCTGTATGAAATCCTATGTGGCTATACAGTGACCTGTATACTTTAGAAGATGCTCTGTTTCAGTTCACTATTGCATGTCATCCTATACTGTTGAACTTGTACGAATTAGGCCTTCAAATTGCTACTTGTTTTTTAAGCATATTAAGACATCTTCTTTCAGAAAGCATCTTTGAATTACTAGACTACTTGCTGATCTCTTTGTAGAAGTTTTCTTATCATCAGGTGGATTCATTATGCTTCCTAGCATGTTTAATTCAGGGCCTTTTATTATTTTTTATATGATCTCTGCTTCCAGCAACATTAGTGTCTATTGGTAAGACTGAAAAAAAGTATTATTCCTGATTGCTAAATATCTCTTGTATGCTGGGTAATAATGTGCATCCATATTAATCTGCATTAAGGTTGTGTTTTTTTTTTTTTTTTTTTTTTTTTTTTTTGTAATTTTTAAGTAATAAATCACTTATAACTATGATCATGGGCTCACATATAATGATTTGTGGGTTATGATATTTCTTTCTACATGGGTTGTGTTTTACTTTGTTCTTTGATTTATAATTTTTGTCTTAGATTTGTTGCCTATTGTCATGCCTGCTATATTCCCACTTTTAAACTCTTTACCTGATCAGAATTGTGGAGGTTTGTTTCTTGCTTGCATGAACTGAAACCACAAGCAATGAGTGGGTCCATCCACCTGCCAGACTGGTACTCTAGGTCTCATGGCAGGTTCTCTTGCCCAACTCCCTTGGCAAAGAATCCAGGAGCAACTCTAAGAGGGTTGGTTTTAGATTGACACCTACTTCAGGAATTCTGGCCAATCAATCTGTGCATCCTTAGCGACAGCCATGCTCCATATTGATCTAATTTTATTAAAAGCAGTTTGTTGATTATGATAAATTTGTGCTATATAATTGAGGATTACCATCTTATATAGTATTAATTGGAATAGCATGGTTGACCTACAAAATTTTTAACCATTTGATGTACAAGCTAATTTACTGTGTGGCCAAGGTAAATGATTAAAAATGCCAGATGATGACTACTCTCATTTTAGGCTCCTGTCATTTTAAACTTCATGGCTGATATCCTTCTTCTTTTCTTCTTTTTGCAGACATTTCTTTACCAGATTCTCCATGGTATAGCATACTGCCATTCTCATAGAGTTCTTCACCGAGATCTGAAGCCTCAGAATTTGCTCATAGATCGGCGCACTAATGCCCTGAAGCTTGCGGACTTTGGACTAGCCAGGGCATTTGGTATCCCTGTCCGGACATTTACTCATGAGGTACCTTTGTGCTTTGACAATTTTTCCTACATCCTCAGTAAGTTAAGTTTTTTTTTTTAGGTTAAAAATTGCTTTCCATGTTACTCAGATTAGTAATTTGCAGGCTATTTCCATTGAAATTAACACTGTGAAATTAATTTAAGTTCGAAAAAGAAGATAGAATATAAGCATATTGCATTAATTCAAGATTTTTTGGTGGTATACATTTGTTTGGCTGTTTCTTTAACCATTCAGCATATAAGGGTGTTTTCATGTGTGTTTTGACAAAAGACTATCTTTCAATCATGAACATGAAATTCTCTTTCAATTTTTTTGTCCCATCTAGTGATTCTGTTGGAGTTTTTTTCTTATGCTTTTCTCCCATAGGTGGTAACACTGTGGTATAGGGCACCAGAAATTCTACTAGGGTCTCGGCATTACTCTACCCCTGTTGATATTTGGTCGGTGGGCTGTATTTTTGCTGAGATGGTGAACCAACGACCACTGTTTCCTGGAGATTCTGAGATCGATGAATTGTTTAAGATTTTCAGGTTTTACGGATACCTTGGTGTTGAAGTTTAATGTTATGGTTGCACTCTGCTGCTTATGTGCCTCACACTAATACAATTTCTTCTGCATGTGTAACTATGAAGAGTTTTGGGTACTCCAAATGAAGAAACTTGGCCAGGTGTTTCTTCCTTGCCCGACTACAAGTCTGCTTTCCCCAAGTGGCCTCCCAAGGTATTGAATCAATTAAGTAATGTGTTACCTGAATTTGTCAGCATTTTCTTATTCCTATATGTGAGATCCACTTCAGATTATAATTGCCTTTCATCTCTGTTTTATACTATGAGACTAGTCTACTGAGATTCCATTTTTATTTACTACAGCAATTAAATCGATTAAAGGTTAATAGTTAGTGCACATTAGCTGACCATGATAACCATTTTTTTTATTAATTTTTTTGCTCTTAGAACTACTATAACCATTTGATGATGCAAGGTGCTGATATAGTGTTGGCTGTGCAGGATCTAGCAATGGTGGTCCCAAATCTTGAACCAGCAGGGATTGATCTTCTCTCGGTATGCATACTAACAAAACTGCCTAGGCACTCTGTTGCTACTTGGTATGCTGTGTCATATATGCTAGGGAATTGCCAGACCTACACATTCGGGAGTCAACACTGTATTTCTGGTTTCTGATTCTCTCTCACTAAAGGTGGCCATGCCTATAGCATGCATAACTGCATAATGTGCAAGCATATTGATGTAGCACAGCTATTCTCTGGGTATAGAGGCATTAAAAATGCCAGTTGTAGATTAAGGAATGATATATATATATATTGGGATGAAAAAAGGAGGTCATATTTAATAATTGTTTTTAAAACATTCTGATAACTGGGAACTTGCGTGTAGAGTAGCCTGATTACGTTTAGATCTGATTAAGTGGATCATTTCCTATGCCCCTTATGCTGTAACTGTATGATCTTGCTGAAAAACATTGAATCAATGATCTGCTTATAGCTGATGTGAAAATGCTTATTTTGCTTTCCTTGTTAAATCCATCTGTGGTTGGGAAAGGAGCAGTAGGTGGTTTCATATAATTAATGATGACTTTCTGGCTGCTAAGGGTTTAATTAATGCTCGTGTTTTACAGAAAATGCTTCGCTTGGAACCAAGCAGAAGAATCACAGCTCGGAATGCTCTGGACCATGAGTACTTCCAGGATCTCAGGGTGGTACCATAATCTGCATTTTCCTTCTTTTCTTCTGTACATTATCTCAGGCAAGTCATCAGATGTGCTGCAACTTGTTGGTTTTGAGTCTGATTTGTGTGTTTCCTTTGCCCTTCTTCTTTTTGACTCCACCTTGCAACTGGTTCTCGTTGGTGTAGAGCAGTGGAATCCTGAGCTGGGAACTGGGATTGTCTTTATTAAAATTAAATGTAAAAGCATAAAAAGAAAAAATTGCGGCCTTTTCTTTTGCTTGTTCGAGAGAGCATAGTTTATGGCTTATCTAAATTGCTGAGATGTTATTTTGTAAAACCTCGGTTTACTCCTTCCATGGAATTGCTTCCTTGGATGAAGAAGGCTATTCATTTCTCAATCAGAGTTTGAGAAATAAATGGAGAACCATGTCATAGTTTCCTTAGTCAACAACACCTTTTGTATTGATCTCTTGATGAATCTGTAGCTTCTCTATATGGACTGAAAGATTAACTCATATTGCTTCATTGGCATGCGACATGTTGCCAATTGACCCATTTGGTTTGCTTAGTCACCAGGTTCCATTTGGGTCTATACTCATAGGAAAGCAGCAATCTAGCAAGCTAGCTACTCATCCATTGATTGTGCTTTCCTTTCTTCTTCTCGATTGCCTTGAGGACATCTGCGAATATTTGAAATCTGATAGCAATATTTGAAATCTGATAGCCTGTCGGCCTTGCATCACATATCGTGGAAGCAGGTGTGGTTGCATGAGCACTTTTGCCCAAGTGATCCATGCAGCAACTTAGCTGAAGAGACTTTCTAGCAAGAATTTAGATGCAAATAGGTTAGGCACAGTATATCTCAGATTTATCCCACAATGCCTGCAGCTAAACTGAAGAAACAGTGGGGTCTGATTGCTGGGCAGGCACCAGCTGCAAGCACTTTGAGAAAATGATGGCAGATCCTAAATCCCTTGCCTGCCTAGTCTTCCTGATCAACAAACCCATCAAGCCTGGTTAAGGAGGCCATTCTACGATTGGTCGGGGATGTTGACCCAAAGCTTCTTAGGGCCTTTATGGTTGCCAAGTCTGTCAGAGAAGGATGTAGTACCAAAGAATCCTGCCACATTCTTTCGAGGAATTGCATATCTATAGGGAAAGTAATTGTGCGGTTGATTGAATGGTTGTTTGTGGCCAATCACATTGGGACTATATTATGGAATTCCATAGCAGATCTTCCAGTTTAATTTTTGAACATTTTAGTTTGTCATTCCCACATATGTATTTATACTCGATTGATTAAATTAAGTAATTTACACCCCCCCCCCCCCCCCCCCCCCCCCCCCCCCCCAAAAAAAAAAAAAAGAAAAAAGAAAAAGAAATCCTGCCACAGCCTCTTGAACCACTTGAGCAAGATGAGTGGCTTCAGTTTTCTTGGGAGATGAAGTTGCGAATCACGGGCAAAGGATAAGCTATGCCCTTCAGTTCATTGCCTCTCGTATGCAGGAAATCAACAGCTTCAGAAGAGGCTTGTGATCCTTGTTGCCCACGGATCTAATTGACAAATGATTGTCCGCACCAGGGTTGCCGGACTCCATGCAAACGCTGAGGCTTGTGATCCTCAGACTCGGCATTTGCAGCTAGGACAAAAGTTCGTCCCAACTCCCCAAGGTCCCCGCATGCCAACTCCACTCCGCTGGGAAGCCGACCACAGTCGAGCCCCCAACCAAGGGTTCTCATAGACAAAAAAAAGTACCAAAACTGGTGGATCCTCGCAAGGAATAAAAAAATAATAAGAATAATAAAAAAACTGGTGGATTTAGAGTAGATGCTAAATTCTTAGTTGTAGCTAGGGGTGTAATCGAGTTGAATAGTTGGAAGCTCGAGTTCAACTTGACTTAAAAAATTTAGATTTGAAATTTGACTCGAGATTGATCAAACCTTAATATCTTAAGATCGAGCTCAGCTCGATGAAAAATAAGCAAAATTAAAGATCGACTCAACTCGACTTGAATATCAATCGAGTAATATTCAAGCTCGAGTTCAAGATCGAAATCGAGTTTGAGCCATATATATATATATATATATATTATATATATATATATATATATATATATATATATATATATATATATATATATATATATATATATATATATATATATATATGTAGACTGAGCTTCGATCGATCGGATTTCAGTCCATATCTGATTGAATTTTCGATCGTTGGATCAGCATGCATCTCCAAAAATAGGCAGGCTCCCCTTCAGAGCTTAAAAAAATAGGTCTGAAAAGAAAAAAAAGCCTGCAATCGCTGCTTGAAATTTTTTTTTTAAAAAATAAGTCTATTGAAAAAAAAAGTCTATAGGCGCCTGTAGAAAAAACAAGGCGTTGAAGGCGCCTGTAGGCACCTTTTATATATATATATATATATATATATAGAGGTAGTTTTTTTTTTTAGATGCAGGTCTATTTTTTTTCATTCCTGAATTTTTTTTTAGCAATGCCTAAAGGCGCCTCGCATTTTTTTTTCAAATCTATTTTTTTCCAGCCTGAAGGTGTGCCTTTTCAGACACCTATTTTCGAAGATGCGCATTGATCCAACAGCTAGAGATCCGATCGGATATGGACTGCTATCCGATCGATTGAAGTTCAGTCTATCTCATATATATATATAATTGAAAATATATAAAAAATTAAATATGCTTGCGAGTTTTTGAGCCGAGTATTATGCTACTCGAGTTCAACTCGAAAAACTATTCAAATTACTTGAGCTTGATAATAATCGAGTTGAGTCGAGTATGGACTTGAGTCGAATTCGAGTAGCTCGTGAGCAACTCAACTCATTTGCACTTCTAATTGTAGCATCTTTTTTTTGGTAGGATGGAGCACTCATACAATTCTAATATGAATATAACAAAAAAAAATTATAAAAAAGAATGTCATAGAACGACAAAGGCAGATCTGCTGTATTAATCCAAATGATTCTTTTGGTGAGCTTCAGTATATTGGAGAACATCTAGTTTGCGGCACTATTGGCCTTCTGATAAATATGTTTGATATTAACTGAAGAACAATCCCTTGACAATCGCCATTTGTCATAAAGGAGTGAGTGCACCATCACCTCCTTCGACTGCTTTCATGCTCGGCCAAGTCTCCCTTAATCATAAGTCTCTTTGTTCCTAGTCTTAACTTGGCGGAGGTAATGCTCGACCAAGCTGCTTGCAGCTCCAATCTTGGAATAGTGTTATCAAAGAGATGGCTGCTACTTGCTGCCACAAATTTAGAATTGGGACTGTAAATCATGAATCCTGCTCCTCCCCTGTTGCCTCTCAAGTTGCCATCAAAGTTGACCTTAAGATAGCTTGAGGGTGGGGGATCCCAGGTGATAAATACCAAGCGGGTTACTGCATGAGTAGCTAGAAAATCCCAGGTGTCACAAGTGACCAAGACTGGACCAATCGATAACAAACGTATGACCTTTGTGGTTTGTGTCAATGCACTCCTCAGGGTGACACTCACTAGCTACCAAGTTGCCTAAAAATTATCCTTATTCCTAATTAGCCAGATGTGATGTACAACATAGGCGGATCTGATATCAAGTACCTTGGATGGATCTTTACTCCATGCTCCTCTATAGTGCCTCTAAAAAGACCTAAGTTGGCTTTGTGGGGTTGGCAATCACCGAGAAGAGTCTCGCCATTCTCTAAACCTATCAGCTTTAGAGTAGAGAAGGAGAACATGATCTATAGTCTCGTCATCTATACCACAACATAGGCATGTCAATGGAAGGTCCATAACTCTGGCTTGTAGAACTGCATTAGTCGAAAGATAGCCACATGCTACCTTCCACAGGAATAAGCTGATTATCGGATGAACACGAAGCCTCTATATCCAAGCCCTATCCAATCTTCTAACCGACTCCTCTCTGTATACCTCATAAAGGTCCCTAGTCACTACCCTCAGTATGCAAGCCAACCCCCATACTCTCATATCCTAACCACCATACACGGAATCCATAATGGAAAGTACCCTCTTCGCCAAGGAAGCTCCAAAGATATGGGACACCAGATCAATATTCCATCCCCATACCTCTGGCTGGAATAGGTCACAAACATGCATTGAGTCAGCTACCTCTATGTTGATGAAGGCCGGCCATCTGCACAATGATAGCTTAGTGATCCATGGGTCTTTGGTGAGGCCAATCATTTGCCCATCTCCTATAAGCCATCTGACTTGGGCTAGGACCACTTGGGGTTGGGAGCATGTCTCCTTCCACATGAAGGAGCTCTTACGATAGGGTTGGATATCGGTGCCAATGGTCCACGAACCATACTTAGGCCTCGTATCATACTTCAGATATAATCTCCAAAATAGAAACCATGCTGCATATTTGGTAATTAGTCTCATGACTCGTTAGTGAGACTCGTCATGAGGGATTGGATGGCCATCCCCCCATCCTTGGTTGATTGGTAAACCACATTCCAGGCTAGAAGGTGAATATTGCCTCCACCCTGATGTAATCCTCATATAAAACGCTTAAAGTGTTGCTCGAGCTTCATCAGCATGGTCCTTAGTAGAATAGTGTTAGATATCATGTAGACCAGAACTAAGCTGAGCATTGATCTCACCAAGGTGACTATGCCCATCACGGAAAGACATCTGGCCTCTCAACCTTCTAGCAGCCCTCGTAGTGATTGCTCAATCCCAAAACACTTAGCTTGTAGAGTCTTCGCCCTATGATGGTGACCCCCAGGTAATGACAAGTCCTACTCAACTTCATAATCCCCAATCGTTCTTTGATCACTTGCCTTAATTGAACCTCAATTTTCAAGCTAAAGTACAATACTGACTTGATCAGATTCACCTTCTACCCTAAAGCACTTAGCTTTCCTCCAAGATCCTCCTAAGAGTGGCGGCATTCTGGGCTGACGTTCTGACCACCAATAGACAATCATCCATAAAAAAGAGATGCGAGATCGGCTTGGCCCCAGAGCCAACATATGGGTCTAAAGCCTACTTTAAGGTAGCCTCCCATAGAGCCTTACACAAAGCATCAGTATAGAGAATAAAAAAGTATGGAAATAGAGGATAATCTTGGTAAAGGCCCACAGTAGATCGAAAATAGTCCAAAGAGGTGCCGTTGACCAAGATGGTGAAGGAGGATGACTTGATGCAGCCCATAATCCAATTGATCCACCATCGGTGGAAACCAAACTCTCTAGCATATGCCAAAGGAACTGCTAGTTTATACGGTCATAAGCCCTCTCCATGTTGAGCTTGATGGTCATGAGATATCGACGGACTGAGGCCCTCTATAGATCATATTGTCAAAGAAACTACATCCCTCGACAAAGATGCCCTACTTTAGATTAAGCAATTAGGAGAGAACCAACTTCATTCTGCCAACCATAATTCATGCACAGACCTCATACAGTATAGTATAGAGGCTGATTGGTTCGAAGTAACTAGGTTTTAAAGCGTCTTATCTTTTTGGAAGCAGGGCAATGAAGGTTCTCTTCTAGACTTTTGGCATCAATCCTGATGTGAAAACTATTGGATGGTTTTCATTACATCCTCCTGAATAATCACCTAGTGCCGCTTAAAGAAGAAGGCTGGGAACCCATCAAGACTAGGTGCCTTATCTTTAGCCATGGAATACAAGGCCCTCTATATCTCATTTACCATCATCGGACCAATCAACGTATTGTTATCCTGGGCAAAGATCTCGTTGGAAAGAAAAGGAGGGGTAGAGAAATCATCACCACATGACTCGTCTATCCATCTTATTTGGATGAAGCAAAGAATGTCCTATTTGATCTCCTTCTTGCCCTCAATCCAATGCCCCTTCGCATTCCTCAGCATCCGAATCTAATTCCTGTGCTTTCTGATGATGGTTGACTCATAGAATAATTTGACACCCTCTCTGATCCACTGGATCTTGGATTTTTGCCTCCATAGAATTTTCTACTGTCGTAATAGAAATTGATGAATAGCGAGCTAGCCCTAGAGCTTTGCTAGGTCATCATTAGCTAGCGCACTCTCTTGATCCTCTCTTTGCTGGAGCTTAGTGATAGCAGTCTTGGTATCCTCCAATCTCTTGAAGATATCCTCAACCTCCACTCAGTTCCATCCTCAGAGTTTGTGCCTTATCAATTCCAACTAGCGGGTGATCTGGTACATCACATCACCATAGATCGGCAACCACTAGACCTCCTGCACAATATCCTAGGACCTAGGATAAGAGAGCCAAAATTTTTCAAATCGAAAGGGGCTCTGATATAAGAACTCGATGCTAGTAGAGATTAGCACCGGGCAATGATCCGACATGATCTTTGGGATGTGATGAACTTGATGACTTGGAAATATCTAAATCCAGCCAGTCATAGCAAATGCCTTGTCAATACATTTTCATACACTTACTCCATCCTACCGGTTGTTGCACCAGATAAATTTGGGCCCAGAGAAGCTCGAGTGTTAAAGAAAAATAAATAAATAAAAATAGATTTAAAATAATTTATTAAAAAAAAAGAGTACACTAGAATTTTAACATGGTTCGGTAATGTGCCTACATCTATGAGCGAAGATGAGCAATTTCACTATCAAGATTACAATGGAGAAGTATTCAAAATCTCAAAATCCCGTACATCCAAAATATATCTCTCTCAATTTTTATTTCACAAAATTTATGAGAAAGAAGAAGAGGGGCACCGCTAGGGGTGTGCATTTGATTTTTTTAATTTAAACCAAACCAAAGTTTTGAAAAATCGAACTTCCGAACTTGCATTTTATAGAACCAAAAATCAAATCGAAGTAGCCTAAAACTGAACAAACCAAATCAAAATAATTTTGGTTCGGTAATTCAATTTTGGGCTTCTCTATGCTAAGCTTTTAGTTTTGATTTGGACTTATTAAGTTATTTAATAATTTCATTATTTGAGCTATATAATTATACTTAGGCTTAGTATTATTATTTAAATCCAAATTAATAATAAATTATTTAAAAAAAACTTAATTTAATAAAATTACCTTAAGCTTTTGTAATCTATCAATAAAATATTTATCATTAGTCGCTTATTTTGGTTTTCGATTAACCGAAGTTATCAAATTAAAAACCGAAGATCGAGCCAATTAAAAAACTTTGCTTCGATTTTAAATCAAAATTAAATTTTTCAAAAGAAAAATCAAACCAAACACCAAACTAATTAATGATTTGGTTCGGCTTTCGATTAATTGAACCACTTGCACCCCCCTAGGCACTGCTAGGGAGAGAAGACAAGGATGTGAACTGTTGGGATGCTTGCTTCTTCTTTTTTTTTCTCACACAGCCAAAAGAAGAACATGGGGTTATTTTAAAACCTTACATTATGCACCCCCAAAATAGAAAGGAATTCGATTTGAGCAAAAAAAAAAGAATCCTGATGGGATAGCTGGAAGACAAAAAAGTTCTATTAAGACTTGATGTTTTTGGTGATTGGATAAAAAAACTAACAAATCTCCACCTTTTGACTTGGACAACACAGATGCACTTCTCAAAGTAAAATACTAGCAAACACAAAATGGTAGAAAATACTCATCTCCACCAAAATATCCTAAAGGGTATCCTTAAGTACTGTAGATATCAACTAATTAAATCCAAGCAATGCTTGAACTTAGCAACTAGAAGAGGCTTCATCACCATGTCAGCTGGATTATCGATAGTACCAATTTCCTTAATAGTCACTGTACGTTTTCCAATCACATCCCAAATAAAGTAAAACTTCACATCGATGTGCTTTATCCTTTCATGAAATATTTGGTCTTTAGATAAATAAATACAATCTGACTATCTGAATATATAACTGCTTGTTCTTAACTAAAAGTAAGCTCTCCAAATAAGCCTTGTAGCCACATAGTTTCCTTCACACCCTTTATCAAAGCAATATTCTCCACCTTAGTCATAGATAAGACTATAATAAGTTGCAATGAAGCTTTCCAACTAACTGCACATCTACCAATAGAGAAAATATAACTTGAAAGTGATCTCCTCCTATCCAAATCATCTATAAAATCTAAATCAACATATCTAACCACACAATCCTTATACTTTCCAAACTCCAAACAAGTGCTAGTGGTACCTCATAGGTATCTCAGAATCCACTTAATAACCTGCCAATGAGTCTTACTAGGGTTGGTCATATATCTACTAACCATACTTATTGCATAGGAGATGTCAAGCCGCATGCAAACCATGGTGTATATAATTATCCCAATAGTACTGGAATAAGGAATATGTGACATGTACTCTTATTCATCATTGAACTATGGTGACAACGTGGCTGAAAATCTAAAGTGCATCGCAAGGGAAGTGCTCACTGGCTTTGCATCTATTATTCCAAAACACCGAAGGATCTTTTTTATGTATTTCTTTTGTATTAAATGCAATAGTCCTAATTTTCTATCTTAATTTTCATTCTAAGAATCTTCTTAGTAGCATTTAGATCTTTCATCTCAAACTCATCTTTTAGTAGTGCCTTCAACTTATTTATCTCAACTATGTCGCTGGAAGCAATTAACATATCATTGTCATAGAGCAACAAATATATGAAAGATCCATTAGTAAGTTTTTTAAAGTACACACAACTGTCATGCTTGCTTCTAGAATATCCGTAATCTATTATGAATGAGTTGAACTGCTTGTACCATTACTGAGGAGACTACCTCAATTCATGAAGTAATTTCTTTAACAGGCAAACAAGATTCTTCTTTCCTTCAATAATGAATCCCTCCGACTGTGTCATATAAATTTGCTCCTCAAGTTCTCTATGTAGGAAGGTTGTCTTAACATCAAGCTGCTCAAGATACAAGCCATGCATGGCTATCAATGATAAAAGAACATGAATAGAAATATGCTTAACAATGGATGAAAAAATATAGTTAAAGTCAATGCTTTCTACCTGACTATAGCCTTTAGTAATTAAACGAGCTTTGTACCTTATATCTTCCACACCAAAGATTTCGTCCTTTTTCTTGAGGACTCACTTGCAGCCAACAATTCTCTTGCTTGTAGGCAGTTTTATCAACTTTCACATATAATTCTTATGAAGAGACTCCATCTTCTCATTCATCGCCACTAACTATTCTATAGAACTGGCACTAGAAATAGCTTGATTGTATGTGGAAGGCTCGCCATCTTCTTCTATATCATGTGCTATTGAAAGAGCATAAGCAACCAAATTCTCATAGCCATATCTCTATGGTGGTTTGATCTGTCTCCTTATTTTGCTTGTAGAATACTTTATCTCTGAATTTGTGAGATTTCACTAATTGAGGTGTTTGACGACTGAACTTGTTTTGGTTGAGAAGAATCGTACAACTGAATTGTACCATCGATCTCCACCTCCACTTGCTCACTAGCACTCGGGGTCTTAATAGAAGAAACATGGTTAGGATATAATATATCACACTCATTAATGTGACATCCCTACTAATTAGCAATTTACACGTTGCAGAACATCACAGTCCATATCCCTTAATCTTCGATGCAAAACCAATAAAAATGTACTTTTTAGCCCTAGGTTCTAACTTGCTTTCATTCACATGAGCATAAGCATGATAACCAAATATTCGCAAATTAGAATCATCCGAAGGGCTATCAAACCATACCTCCTTCGGAGTTTTGTAATCAAGTGCTAAATATGGAGATCGGTTTACCAGGTAACATGCCATAGAAATCGCCTCTATTCGAAAACTCTTCGTCAAGCCAGCATTAGAGAGCATGCACCGTGCTCTCTCCAAAAGAGTCCTATTCATCCATTCGGCCACCCTATTCTACTATGGAGTATGCCTAACGGTCTTATGTCTGACGATTCCTTCCTTCTGGAAGAATTCTTCAAATTTTGACGAACAAAATTCCAAACTATTGTCAGTCCTCAATTTCTTGATCTTCTTTTTAGTTTGCTTCTCAATCATAACCTTCTACTGGTTAAAATAACTAAACACCTCATCCTCATTTTTTAGAAAGAATACTCACACTTTACGAGAAAAATCATCAATAAAAGTTAACATATATTTAGCATTACTATGAGTAGGAGTTCGAGAGGATCCCCAAAGATCTGAATGAATGTAATCTAGAGTATATTTTGTTTGATGGACTGTAGCCGTAAAATTGATTTTTTTTTTTGTTTACCAAGAACACAATGCTCGCAGAAGTCCAACTTTCTAAAACTTTGACTACCAAGTAAACCTTTCTTGATCAACTCTGTCATACCACGCTCACTCATATGGTCCAGTCGTATATGCCATAATCTGGTGTTATCTGAATTTGACATAGACAAAGAAGTCACCGTAGGGTGTTATCGAGCTAAGTCGAGTTGGAGCCAGTCAAAGCTCAGCTCAGGCTTAACGAGCCTGTAAGAATCTGGCTTGAGCTTAGCTCAAGAGTATAATAGGGTGGCTCGAGCTTTGCTCTGAGCCGTATCTTTACTGAGCCGAGCCGAGCATATTCAGAATAATTAATATTTAAAAATAAAAAAATAAAAAAAAGCAGGGGAAAGAACAATAACATTAAAAATTATAGTTAAAAATAAAAAATCCTAAATAAATTACATTGGAAAGTGTCTCAAATTTTGAATACAAAGTACTCGTTGCACATCAATGTTTGATAGAAAAGAAAAATAAAAAAAAAGCAAGATACACATCATTTCATCGACTTGATATAAAATAAAAAAAGCAAGATGCCCATCGTTTCATCAGCCTCCATGAAAAATTAATTCTTCAAGGTTCCTTAAAAAAAAAAAAAAGTTTAGTTCAACAATATACTGCTACAACTCTAATTAGAATTTAATATCAAAGTAAAAAATCACATATACTAATAATATTACATCACAAGGATGCAGTCTTCATGGAAGATTAACGATAATAGATTCCTTCTCAATATGTAAAAGGAGAAAAAAAAGATTAGATCAAATATTTTAAAACCCAAATTTAGATTTTGCTTATCTAAAATCAAAACTAACCTTTGTTTTCTTCTTTAAGCTGAGAGCACATCTAAGTCAATCTCCCCCACAAATCAATGCTTGTACCATTGATGGTGCTAATGAGGCCCTATAAGTATCAATGACTCTGGTGCCAGCATTGAAGGTTGCTTTAAAAGCCACGATAGTGATAGGAATCACTAAAATATTTGTTGCCATTTTAGATAATATAGGGTATTTGAACTAATTTGCCTTCCACCAGTCTAATGCACAAAATGAACTAGAATCTCCTTCACGCACATTTAACTGTTTCTCCAAAAATACATCCAATTCAGATTTATTGGGTTGAGCGGACACACGTGACTTAACAAATTACGTCACCCGCTGAAAATCTTTTGCATGAGAGGAAGCCGTATTGATGGAAAAAGATATATTTTGAGAGCTAACTTCACTACTTGTTTGCAAATGAGGTGCAGTACCATACTGTTGTGCATGCTCATTAATTTTTTTTTTCAAAACTCCCTCCACTAACTCCATTTTCTGTTGGATCTCTTCACTGGAATATAATTGAGGGAACCAATACTCCACAAAAACCTTTTTGACTCTAGGATTTAAAATTGCAGCTATAGCCGTCACTAAATTACACTCCCCTTAATATTTATCAAACCTTTCTTTCATGGCATGGATCATGTTTCTGATGAAATCATTTTCATCATCAACTTTGCCATCCAATATTTCTTTCACCAGAAAAACTTCAGTTAGAAATAAATTAGCAATAGGATGGTCACTACCTGGGATGATTTTGGTGGCATCAGCAACTGGTTCAAGAATGCTACTAATAGCTACAACTCTATCCCAATCACCATCACTTGGGCAACATGAATAACCAGAATATCTCTCTTAAAATCTAGAGAAGATATCCCTGAACTTGACAGCTATTGACAACATCTCATATGTAGAATTCTAATGAGTTTTAGAATCCAAAATGAACTTTTGATTAGGTATTTATAGCTGCTGTGCTGTCTCACTAAAAGTCACCTATCTACTTTCACTTTGTTTCAAATAAGCCATACTATGACAAACATTTTCAATGACTTTCTGTATCAAAGAAAGACCATCTTGAACCAAAAGATTAAAGATGTGGGAGTAACATCACACATGAAACAACTTTTTCCTAGCTACCATAGGACTAACTCTAGAAAACATATTCTTCAACAACCTGATTGCTGTGTCATTAGTAGAAGGATTATCAACTAATATTGAGAACATTTTTTTCTCAATTCCCCAATCCTTCACACACTTGTATAAGCAATGTGCAATGTTTATGCCATGATGAGGGGGAGGTATGTCAACAAAGCAAACAACTCTTTTTTTGCAATTTCCAATTCTGATCTATAAGGTGAGCAGCGACAACCATATATCCAATCTTCTGGGCCTTAGACTTCCACAAGTCTATTGTCAAACTAATCTTGTTGATGGTCCTTAACAAGTTCTTCAATTTCTTTTTCTCATTCTCGTATATTAGCATGCAATCCTTCAGCATAGTGATATGATTTATCGCCTGATAATGTGGGTTTGAAACCTTCATCATCAAATTAAAGCCATCCTCCTCAACAATGGTAAAAGGATGTTCATTTATCATCACCCACTTGGTTATAGCTTCTATTGCATTTTGGCACGGTCATACTTGCCATCTGTCATGCACGAACCAAATGCACTTGAAACCTCAACTGAAGAAGAAGCTGGCTAGAGGTTCAAAATTTTTTGCTTCTTACTTTCATCTCCATTTGCAATGGCAGGTCGTGTGCGCCTCTTCAAATGTCTACCTAAATGAAAGATAGGTCCACCAATAGAGTGAGAAAGCTTTGATTTACAATGAATGTACTGTGCCTTCAAAGACTTACCGGATAATTCTATCACTTTGTAGTCTTTCACGCATCAAATCTTCTCTCTCTACTTCTTTTTCCAATCAGATTATCAGACTTAGATCCCTCCACATCTGTTTCTCTCTTAGCATCCTCTTCATTACAATGTGCTTCATCATAATCTATACCATCTCGGGATAAATTAGAGTTATCCACACCATCATTGACATCATAGGAGTCCTCAAATGAATTAAACGGAACACCATCCAACAAATCACCAATAGGAGATGACATCCTTGTAAAACAAATACAAAAAAAATTGACCATACAACATAGAAACTTTTTTTATACTATTCATGTGCTCTAAGCAAATACGGTTCAAGCAAACTGACAAACAATCCCACTGTAAAAGTCAATCACACTGTAAAAGCCAATCCCTGTTAAAAAGTAAGAACTGTTAAAAAAAATATTTTAAAAAATAAAAAATCTTAATCTTATTGTTGTTTTTTCTTTTCTTTTGGTTAAGTGGTTGAGCCACTGAGGGATGAACAGTTGCAATGAGACCATAGTCCACACACTCAGCTTCGAAGCTCCAATCAAATAAGTTAATGGATGCTTTGAAGCTTTGAGAAAATAGAAGAGCTTCTGCTTGGGAAAAAAAACAAAAAGCTTCGCCGATGGCTTCGGGGAAGAGAAACAGAGAGATCGGGCGGCTTCGAGGAAGAGAAATAAAGAGAGATGGGGAAGAAGGCTTCAGTCTGATTAAAAAAAAAAAAAAAGCCTTTGGTGTTGTAGGGAAGAGAAACAAAGAGATTAGGGAAGAAGGCTTTGGTCCGATCAACAAAAAAAAAATCTTGACCAACGACAAACTCGCAAGGATGCTTTGAAGTCTTCGAGGCTTCCTCTTTCCCATGCGACCGCTTCTTCTTCTTCTTGTCGGAGCCTTCGAAGGCTCGAAGCAGTCGGAGAAGATAGAGAAACCATCGAAGAAGGTAGATAGAATCTTAAAGATTACAAATCTCTTTGATTTGCAGGAGATTTTCTGACCTTTTTTTTTTTTTTTTTGCCAAAATCTAATGCTCCAGCTTCCAAAAAAACCACCAACAATCGACAAGCCTTTCGAGCCTAAATCTTACCGGCTTGGGTTCTGCTTATTAAACCCAACAAGCCTATATTCTAGCTCGAGCTTAGGTTTGGGTTTGATTTAATCTAGCTCGGGTCGAACTTTTAATGAGCTGAGCCCGAGTCGAGCTCGAGTTGGCTCATTTGTTAACCACCCCTAAGTCACCGCCACTGAACCTATAATTATGGAACCTTGTAGAGTATACTAGTCCGACAACTTAGCCTTCATCACTACAAGATTTTTTTTAATGACTTTCATTAATCCATCAGCCGAAGAATACCAGAAACCCTTAGCATTAAGAGTGCCCAATGAGATTAGTTTTTTTTTCATATCTAGAATATGCCGAACCTCTAATAAAGTCCTCACTACTCCATCAAACATTCTCAAATAAATAGTGCCACAATAACTATACACGATGTGATTTCTCATCAATACAACTCCACCTTGAATAGACTTGTATGTTGAGAACTACTTATTGGGTATTGTATCCTAAAGTCAATCATCTAGATTGTTTATGGTTGAGCTGATTGTACATGTACTTGAATTATTTATGAATAAAATTATTATTCTGGCATTTTCATTACTATTATGCATCTTCTTATAATAAACTCTTCTATGATAAAGTTCTTAGGACTATTTAGACTCGATAAAAAAGAATTTATCCTTTAGTCCTTAAACCTGTTCATGACCAAATAATATGTTGTTACCAAGGACGACAACGTTATCGAATGTAGGTTGTTGCATGCCATATGGTTGGTTGTCCTCTTAACTAAGAAGTATGGAGATACTGGTATGGTATACAGGTGAAGTGTAGGAGTATATTTTACTGAAAGTGATCCAATTGTAAAGCTCTCTACTGCCAAAAATTGCTCGCAAAGGATATGGGTATAAGTATCCCTTAGACCTAAGATCACCATGATGACTTGCAAGCAACTCATTGTATTTTGGTATCGGACTATCTGAATTTCTAATTCAGTGATGGAAGGCTTCTGGGTGCAGTCAAGTACTTGTTAAGTCAGTGTGTGAGTCGAGATAGGATTGATCCCTCCAAGTATTGGAGCAAGTGCATCACTGTATTTTAATTTAGTAAAACCTCGATCGGGGTAGTCTATACGATGGATGCTGAAATTTTGAAATACAACATAGATGATTTTTAGGATTGACAGTAAATCTTAAGTCATTCTTTGAGTATTGAGGTCAAGAAGATAAATTATATAGTAACCATATGCCACAAGTTCATTGATGTTGCATTGCGACTATTCGATCTATCCAAATATTGGGTACCATTGCTAGATGAACATATCGATTGATATAGAAAATTAGTTTCTATGCTACCGACTTAGAGTTCGAACATATAGGATCACATACAATAGAAGTTTCTACCTGATCTGATGGCTAATCAAGAGTCTTAATGGTCTAGGACTCTATGATCAAGAGTTTCACTAGACTGAAACTTTATGATCGGGAGTTTCACTGGACTGGGACTACCTTCGTGGGTTCCATTAGACTAAAACTTTGATATTATTGAAGAATTAATTAATAATTAGATTACTGTTTAGCTCAATTTGATTGAGTGATTAGGATTTGATCAAATCTGATTGAATTTGATTTCATTAGGTTTAATCGGATCAGGTCATGAGATAACCTAATCACTATGAAAGATTCGATCCTGATTTGATCAGGAGCTAGACCTAATTAATTTCTAATTTAATTAGAATTTTATTGGATTGGGTTAAGCCTAATTTGATTAGGTTTGACCTAGTCTAATTGGATTTGAATAAATTAGTTTGGTTGAAACTAATTTGAACAAGTCAAATAAGATTTGAATTTGAACTCTCTTCTCCCTACTCCATCTTTGACTTTTTCATGCCTATTCTCTCACGCAAATTTAAAATTTGCATGAGTTTTTCCCATGCAAGAAGAGCTTTGTGCCCTTCCTATTCTTTCTCTCTTTGACCTGATCAAAGTGTTGGACTGATTCAAACAAAATTAAATTTTGATTTCAATTTATGTTGGTTAGAGATTGAAACCACCTCTTCTTATCCACTTCCCATGCCCCCCTTTGTGAACTCCCACAAGTTTTTGTGTGTTTCTGAGTGTGGGTGCACAGAAGGAGAGTCCTTCTATGCATCAATCACTTAGGGGGTGGCATTAGATGAGGATAGGATTGTGCTTGAATTTTGAATTCAAGCAAGTGGTTAAAACCTCCCTGATCTCTCTCCCTTATCCACTCCATTTTGAAATGCCATTGTGTCGCCCATTTTAAATGAGATTTTTTCTGGGCATGCAAGAGTTTGCATGAAGAGTCTGAGAGGTGCATGAGGGGTTTCTTAGAGAGAGAAAAGCTGAGAGGGGCACTATCATCTATGTGTGAGAAGTCTCAAATGTAGAGAGTTTGCGCTACATTTTCTACTTCAGTATTCTCACATAATTTCAAATAGTTTGAAATCGCATGTGAATATTTTTGAAAGAATTTCATGAGGGAAAAATTAAGTGTTGGGCATGATCTCTCTTAGGTAAATTTTTGAGTGTTAGGAAACTCCAGAGAGCCTTGTTTCTAGGGTTTCAGGTGTGTGCAAAGTCTTAAGGTTTCAACCTAGGATTTGGGCGATGAGTTCAAGTACTATGAGCATAGGATGACCATAAAATTTGCTACACCATTTCATCATCCTCCAAAGTTCATCTTCTGATCATTTGGAGCATTCAGGTGATCGAAAGATAGGTGGTCGATTGGATTGATCGAGATCAGCCATCGAAGGCTCCTGTGAGGAGCTAGCACTCCGGTAAAGCTGATCAGAACCAAGAGCTCTGTGTGGACTCACTGTAGAGGTCAGAGAACTATGCGGCTACAGCACGATGCGGGGACTTCTTCTTGTAGTTTTAGATTATCGAGATCATCTATCCGTACTTAAGTATTATATTCTGAACACATGTTGATCAGCAAATGTAATTTGCTGATCGAGTGCATTAAAATTTTCAATTAGATATTAGCATGCCTAGATTCTAGTGTAGGGTTTATGATATGATCATAGCATGTAAAATTAATATTAGATTAATTTTGCTTCTGTTGTAATTTAAAATTTGAAAAAAATTTCAAAATGCATGCTCATAACCCTACATGATTTCCATCAGCACTCTCTGTGAGTATAGATATGATAGGAACACATGGATTCCATAATCCATTCATCTTATCTATGTGTCTTATTCATAATTATGAAGACAATATCATCACCATCTGATTCTCCTGCTGCAACACTTGCTTCTGCCTCAGTATTAGTACTTTTCTGACCTTGATGCCTGTTATCGTTCTTCTTTCACCGTTCTTTATTTTTTAACTTAAAAAAATCTATCTTTATGTGATCCTTTATCTTACAATAACCATAAATCAGATTCCTATGCATTGACTTTGATCTAAATGTATCTCTATTGCCAGAACCCTTTTCTTGAGTCCTTCCTCTTGCAACCAAACCTTCTCTCATTGCTTATCTGCATGTCAATCCTCTCTTTTGAAAGTATGGAGGACTTGATATCATCAAAACACAAAGTATCTCATCCAAACAAGAAGGTCTAATGAAAATTCTTATAAGAGGGCGATAAAGAATACAATAGTAAAAAGGGCCTCATCCTCCTCTTCGATGTTAACATCTATTAAGCGGAGATCCATAATAATAGAACTAAATTCATCTAAATGCAACTTAATAGAGATATCTTCCATCATGCGCAACATGAAGAGATATGTTGCTTTAAATATAACTTGTTGGTGAGAGACTTTGTCATATAGAGAGACTCCAACTTAAGCCATAGCCCTGTAGTGCTTTTATCACCTAGGACCTTGCGCAATACCTCATCTGATAAATACAGCCATATTGCCATAAAAGCTTTCTCATCAATCTCCTCCTTCTGCTTTGGCGTCAATGAATCAGACATCTTTTACTTCCTAATAGTGTCTTCTGCAATCCCTGCTGCATCAGTACAGCACACATCTTGACTTGCCATAATGCAAAGCTGTTGATCCAATTAAATTTTTGAATCTCAAACTTCATCATTATCTTAATCTATCAAGAAAATAAAATAGCTATAATACCAATTTGTTAATGAAAAATAAATTGACTAAAAATAGATCCAAAAAATGCACAAAAAAGAAGAAGGAAAGAGCATACCAAAATTTTAACATGGTTCGGCAATGTGCTTACATCCATGGAAGAAGATGAGCAATTTCACCACCAAGATTATAATGGAGGAGAAGTATTCAAAATCCCAAAATCTCGTACCCCTAAAATATATCTCTCTCAATTTTTATTTTCATAAAATTTAAGAAAAAAAGAAGAGGGGTGCCGCTAGGGAGAGAAGATGAGGACGTGAACCACTGCGTTGCTCGCTTCTTCCTTTTTTTCTCGTACAGCCAAAAGAAGAACATGGAGTTATTTTAAAACCCTACGTTACTATCCCCAAAATAGAAAGGAATTTGGTTTGAGTAAAAAAAGAATCTTGATGGATACCTGGAAGGCAAAAGAGTTCTATTAGGACTCAGTTTTGGATGTTGATCGGGTCAAAAAACTAACACCAATCCTCCACCCATTCACCCAAATGAAGTCACGAAACTCCCTCATCTCAATTTGTCAATGAAAGGCCTAACCTCCTCTTCTCTTGGGCTCCATCAATGTAGTTAAAATCCTCAACCATCAAGGAATGTATACCCTACTTAATCAGCCTAGTGACCTCACTCCACACCACCTATTTCTCCCGGTAGTCAGTGCTTGCATAAACACTAGATAAAAGCTAAGAAGATCCATTGCTTTTAGAGATTACAATGACTACATACTAATTACAATTGTGAAACACATTAACATTAGCCACCCTATTCTTCTAGATCATGATGATGCCTCCAGCAAGCCCACGAGATTCGATAGCATAGAATTCTCAAATCATCTGTAATCTACACCTAGCATAAGTGAAGCTGTCTCCCGATAGATGGGTGTCAAGAAGCACACATAAATCCACATTATGTTAATACATAGGTCTTCTAAAGGTTGAAGTGAAGGAGCACTTGCCTACCCCCGAGTGTTCCACATCAAAATCTTCACTGAAGAAAACAATCAACAATGGGGAGTTGGGTTTTCATTACCCCCGGCACACTCATCCATCGGACTAGATCAACTCCTCACTTGGTGGCAGTCTTAGAGCCAGATCCCTTCTCCAAGATGGTTTTCATTCTGGCCACCACACTAGCATGGCTCGTGGATCCTTCAAGGCTCGACCTAGTTGCATCGAAAATATTTCCCCCCTCTTCTTCCCCAAGGCATCATCAACTTCTACCAAAAAGACATTTTCGAGGTGGGGGGGGGGACCGGGGTGCACAATCGTGCCAATCTTCCGCCTACCTTGAGGGTGATAGGGGACCTTCATCACTGCTGAGCACCTTGTTGACACCTCCCATGGATGCTAGGCTCGATTTTGGGGACAAACTTGAGATGACTATCTCCATCTCCTTTCAATGGCCTGTAGAGGGATACAATTAGAGTGGGAGGGGCTATGCTCTCTCCAAGTCGGTGGCCTCCCTCCTTTCCTTTTAGCTAGATAGCATCCCAACGTCACCTTGGCATCATCGCACCATTGCCTCTCCCATAGCTGATATGGGCTTTTACTTTGGCTTGCTTGTTGGCTGAACCAGCTTAGTAGCCGAGGTAGATGGACTCGTGGCCCTATCCACTTTGTGGGCTTTCATCAGGCTTCTATCCCATTTCAACTTGGATGAGCCTGCCTTGCTCATCACATGTCCTAATGGCTTGGGCTACCCTTCAGGCCCAGGCCCACCACATCATGCACCGATATGATCTCCATAAGGGCCTGGAACACCGACCCAACCATCAGTTCCAGCTTGGTTGAGCTTGCTTGCTCTAGTTCAAACCCCACCAACCCCTTATATATTGGGCGATCTGTAGTGAGCCAGCTTCACCAATTTTTGCCATTTATCCAAGTTACCTGATGAATTGGTTGGACCAGGTGCCTCCCTTTGTAAACTTGGCTTGGATGAGGATGGTCGGATAACTCGAGGTTGGACTCGGCCTCCTTCCTCGACTTCAATCTGACTCTAGGAGCTCGTGGCTACTGGATTCGAGCAGTTATCAGCCACAGCCCAAGGCTTGAACCGTCGTTGACCACCAAAATAGCATCTTCAAGGTCCTTCATAAGTGGGTTGGCTCCTATCTCCACAACCATTGGCGACACACCTGAGTTTCGACCTAAATCATCGGCTTCCATAAAATTATTAGGCTACAATGGACAATCATTGCCTTTCGAGCTAGGTTTTGTTTGCGGAAACTGACAACCATCATCATTTTATCCCAACCAATCATAGAGATAGCAGACAACCAGAATATTCTCATAGACAAAAGTTTGCTAGAAGACCCCTTTCAGCCCCCTAATAGAGATGCCGGGCTTCAATGGTTCGACGACGTTGAGCGCGATCTGGACTCTAGCATAGCTAGTCTTCCAAAGTTGATCAGTGAAGTCATTGATGAATAACGGCTTTCCAGCCTTCGATGCAATGCCCAAGATCCTTGACTGCTTTATTATTCAATTGGCAACCCGAGCAGTCAGTGCCACACCACAGTCTAGCGATCTATTTTAGCCCTTGGAACAAAATCAATCACCTAAGGTTCCATCATGAGTAATTGGGCGGTGACAAACAATGGACCACTTGAGAGCATAGTGTCAATGTTGGCAACTGACTGGAATTGGAGCAGATGGTCTTTTGTTAGTGCAAAAGCCTCCACATCATACTGCAACTTCCTTTTCTCCTTCACCTCTTTTGCCACCCACTCCAATGGCACCATCCAGCCCAAGCTCAAAGTGATAATGGCGATGTGCTCCCATTCCTTCCTCGAAGCTTCCATTTGCTCCTCCAAAAGCTCGAGGATTTTGGTGAAGTAGCATTGGAGCTTCTCCACCTCTTCCTATGAAATTTTGTGCAATATCCAAAGTGGCTGAGAAGGAGCCCCCTAAGCAACCTGCACCCATGATCGAATTCCTTCACTGGAGCCGGTTGATGACTAGCTGCCTTCACCACCACTCTTAGACTTCCTTTCCATCAGCTAAACCCATCCACAAGCTGTTCGTTGAAATGCCTCATTGTTACATGGTTTTAAAGAACTTCCTAAAAACCGCTTGCATGCACTCCAAACCAGGGCCTCCCAGGGACCTTTATCATATGGAAGCTAGCTTTATGGCCTGGATCAATATCTATGCAAAATTACATATAGGTTCTTACCTGGATCCTGAATTATTTTTAGGTCCACAACTTGCAAGGTTTGTTTCTAATTCCCTAGTACTTGATAAAGATAAATATCATCCTTGTCTTGTAGAAATTATTGTAAGCAATGAATTTACCTTTTCTAATTTTATATATCTAGTGACATAAGTGATGTTTGCATAGAGTCTAAAACAAATGCATTATATATATCTAGCAATTGTGATATATGAAATTGTTGGGTTTATTAACTCGACACCCCGATTTGGCATCCGAACGATTGAAGATAGTCGACTTCACTGACTAATGATCGGCACTACCGACCAAAGAACGACCACAACAAACTCCTAAATGATGACAAACCATAATAAGTTAGGCAGACATAACCTAGCGCCCAACATATAATTGGCAAATTCTATAACCAGACGAGTATTGATCGACCAATCGAGTGGCAGTCAGTTTTTTTTCAATCGATCATTAATCAACTTGCTGACTTTCGACTGCTAACCTTTTGTATGACTATTGGTCGGCAGCTTCCGACCAATTCTCCAAATAAAATAACTCTAAGAACGGGCAATCACTGGCTGATTAGAATATCAATTGTACATCGATATATAATCGGTGTAACCGACATATAGTCAGCAAGACCTACATTTTTGGCGCAGAATGCATGTAACGGCTTCTCCACGATCATATAATAAGTGTTAACTGCTCACTTAATACTGAAATAAGTGAAATCCATGGCATCTAACTGTTACAGATAGTTACTAGTCCATTCGTCTATAAAAGAGAGGTAAACTAAGTACGTCAAAAAAGAAGAATATGGGGATAAACTCTGCCTAATTCTATTTTGATTATCTTGTTTATCAATTTTTCTCTAATTTAAGCATCATAGGATCCCATTGAAAATATTTTTGGTCAGTGTGGACTTCTTTTGCAGGTGACTTTCTCCAGCCATAGGCATTACAGAGGATTGACCACATCAGATTGGCATGCCAGGTAGGGAGAAAAGAGAAGCAAATCATTCTAAAAAAAATGTTAAAAACACAAGCCCAACACTCCACCAGCTCTGCCAGGCAATCTTTTCATCGAAAAGATCATCTTCCTCCTCTACCTCCAATGACAGAGCCCAGTCTTCCACATCCAGCTATTCCGACGGACGTCCAGACTCAATAACTTGCTGCACTAATACAGTAAATAAAGATTTTAATAGAGATGGTGCATAGCCTCCAACAACAATAATAACAATAATAACAACTGATGGCAGAAGAATCACCGATGCATGTAGTGCCATCAAGGCATAGTCATGGTTCCTTATGGCAATCTCTATCTCCTTCACTAGAGCAGTGATCAACTCAACATTCTCGTTATGCTGGAGCATCACCGTCGCGGCACTCACACTATGCCACCTGCCCTTCTTGACGATCGGTCTCTCCTTTTCTTCGACACAGTATTCGTAAGAAAAAGAGACCACGTCTACCATCGACTTCCTCATCTTCGACTTCTTCACGGGATTCAACCCGTGGCCTCTTACAACAATAGCGGCTCGATGATCATGAATGTAAGTTCAAAGAGATCGACCGCCGACTCGCCCGACTAAAGGTGAGTAATTAGGAGGTCCTAGCGACCTCAGCATTCACACAACCCTTCCATTTTCTCAATGAATCATGGATGAATCGATCCCATTTTGGCTCAAAATGCCATAGATGGAGCCATACGATGGCTCCACAGATCCGATTGATCATCTAAAGAATTATAAAACTCTTATGATGATCCAAGGGGCCTCCGATGCCCTTCCATGCAAAGGCTTTCCAGAAACTATTCAAAAAGCTGCTCAAGCCTAGTATTCTGGGCTACGATCGGAAAGCATACACTCTTTCAAGCAGCTAGAAGATTCATTCGTGGCTCATTTTAGCACCAGTCGAAGGATGCCATAGATATTCGATAGTCTCTTCTCCATTAAACAAAATGAAGGAGAGGCATTGCAAGATTTTATGGCGTATTTCAATGTTGCTACACTTGAGGTCAAGGACCTCAACGAAGATATGGCTATTTCAACCATGAAAAGAGGTCTGAGAGAATCTCGGTTCACTTATTCATTGGATAAGAACCGGCCTTGGATCTATGCTAAACTTTTGGAGCGCACGTTCAAGCATATCTGCATGGATGAAGTCGCTTCTGACTAGCACCAAGTAGAAGATAAAAGTTAGAAAAAAAATAAAAGAAAAACGGAGCTCCTGCTGAATCAAATCAGTAGTCGATTAATAAAAGAGCTTCGCCACCCCGATAGAGCCTAAGGTCGGATAGATTTGGCACAAAATACAACTCCTACACTCCATTGACTGCTCTCTGTGCATAAATTTTGATGAAAATTAAAGGAGCAGAGTACGTCTAACACCCCCTATCGATGAAAGCACCATCGAGAATTTGCAATCAAAAAAAGTACTATTGGTTTTACCGTGACCACGGTCAGGATATTGAATAGTGCATCCAACTCATGGATGAAATAGAGGACCTGATATGTCGAGGCTTCCTCGATAAATATCGATGCAATCCTTTGGCTCCAACTGATTGACAACCTCAATGTCAACTAGAGGAAGCAAATGACAACTGATCGATGGCTGGGATCATCTACATGATCTCCGAATGATCCAGAGATTGGGTGTAACTTTTGAAGAAGAATCGACTAAGAAGCAATGAAATGATGATATTATTTCTTTTTTGGATGATGATGTATGAGAAATTCAAACTTTCCATAATGATGTTGTCTTTGTGTTGGCAATGATAGCTAATTATAATATAAAAAGAATCATTATAGATAATGGAAGCTAAACTGACATTCTATTTTACTCGATTTTCTCTCAAATGCAACTGTCGACTAATCGACTTCGAAAAGTCTTAACACCATTGGTCAGTTTCACTGGAGATGCAATTAATGTGGAAGGAGAAATCACTCTCCCCCTTATTATAAGGATCGAACCATGACAAAGCATAATTCTCGCTGCTTTTATAGTTGTTTGAGTTCCTTCGGCTTACAATACCATACTCAGATGATCCGCACTCAATGCACTAAGAGCAGTGGATCGACTTTCTATTTACTTGTTCGATTTTCTATCCGACAAGAAATCGACAAAATACATAGAGATCAATAGCTAGCACAATGCTGCTTCATGATTTTCACCAAAGAAAAAAAGCTCGAAGATCCTTTGACAATTGACAAACTTGATCAGAGAGAAAATGAAGAAAGGGATGAACCAGTAGAACAATTGATACCAATCCCATTACAAGAAGTAGATCCAACAAAAACTATCTTGATCGGATCCAAATTGTCCGGTCAAGAATGAAACTAAATAATAGATTTGCTAAGGATGAACATCGACATATTTATTTGATCAGCAACCAACATGCCAGGCATTCCTCCAAAAATCATAACTCATCGACTAAATATCGATCCGAATGTTAAGGCAATGAGATAAAAAAAAGGCCATTTGTCCCTGAAAGACAAAGCCATCGATGAAGAGGTAGACAAGCTCCTCACTGTCGACTTCATCAAAGAAGCACATTATCCCAACTGGCTAGCTAACATCATGATGGTAAGAAAAGCTAATGAGAAATGATGAAGCTGCATCGACTACACCAATCTAAATGAGGCTTGTCTAAAGGATAGCTTTTTCTTATCGAAGATTGATTATTTAGTCGATGCTATGTCAGGACACCAAGTTTTGATCTTCATGGATATCTTCATAGGGTATAATCAGATCCAAATGGCACCCATAGATAAAGAATATACAGCCTTCATAATCAACAAAGGCATTTACTTTTACAAAGTAATGCCATTCAGTTTAAAGAATGCCAGCACAATTTATCAATGACTGATGAATAAGATATTTAAAGATCAAATTGGATGAAATATGAAGATCTACATCGATGACATGCTGGTGAAAAGTGCCTTAGCCAACGACCATGTCCGAGATCTACAAGAGGCCTTCAATACACTTCGACGACGTTGGATGAAGTTAAATTTGATTAAATGTGCTTTCGACATAACTACCAAAAAATTTTTAAAATATTTTGTGTTGCAACATGAAATCAAAACCAACCTAGAAAAGATAAAGGCCATCATTAACATGAAGCATCCAACTTTCAAGAAAAAGATACAATAGTTAAATGGTAGAATTGCCGCACTCAATCGATTTGTTTCAAAGTCGGCTAAGAGATGTCTACCTTTCTTCAAGATTCTATGACAAGCAATGAACTTTTCATGGTTAGATAAATGCTGACAATTCTTCAAAGATTTGAAGAAGTATCTGATGTCCCCACCATTGCTTGCAAAATCTGAAGTAGAGAAAACATTGTATCTCTACATTGCTATGTCGGCAGAAGCAATCAGTTCAGTCTTTATTTGGAAAGATGAAAATTGAATTCAACAACCAATTTACTATACCAGAAAAGTGTTTCACAATGTCAAAATCTGATACTCGAAGGTAGAAAAGTTGCTCTATATGTTGATCATTTTGACACAATGACTTCGACCATATTTTTAAGCTTATTCGATCATAGTGTTAATTGATCAACCACTGAAGGCAATCCTACATTAACCGGATACTTCAGGCCAAATGGTGAAATAGGTGATCAAACTAAGTGAATTCGATATACAATATCGCTCATGATCATCAATGAAAGCATAGATGTTAGCCGACTTTGTCATTGAATGTACAGTAACCGACGACAAACCAAAATAAGAATTCAATAATAAATCAAAAATAAAGGAAGGTTCTGAGACTGACTTTGATTCAACATGGATACTTCATGTAGATGGAGCATCTAACATCCAAGAAAGTGGAGCTAGTCTCATCCTCACCAATTTCGAAGGGACTATTATCGAATATGCCCTTCGATTCAATTTTAAAGCATCCAATAATCAAGCCAAATATGAAGCATTGCTGGTCGGTTTGAAAATCACTAAGAAGCTTGACGTAAATAATTTGAAGGTGTTTACCGATTCACAACTAATAGCTGGATATGTCAAGGATGAATATAAAGCCTGAGATCCAACTATGGCAAAGTACCTTCAGAAGGCTAAGGATCTCATATCGACATTCGAACACTTTCTCTTACATTCCAAAAATAAAAAATGCCTGAGCTGATACACTCTCATAATATAACAACATCTTCCAAACTGCTTGGCCGAACGTTCATCGAATATCTTGAATAGCCAAATATCGATGAAGTTGATTAGATATTGCAAATAAATGATGAACCCAGTTGGATGGATCCAATCATTAATGAAACCTTGCTCGATGACCATTCAGAAGCCAAACATCTTTGATGGACTACCTCATAGTACATTCTGATGAATGGACATCTCTACGAAAGGTCATTCTTGCTTTTATTACTTAAATGCTTAGGGCCGATCGATGTCGACTATGCTCTTTGAGAAGTCGATGAAGAAATTTATGAAAACCACTTGAGGGGCAGGTCTTTGGCCTACAAAATTTTATAATAAGAGTATTATTGGCCAACTATGAAGAAAGATGTAGTCGATCTTATCCGAAGGTGCGACCCATGTCAGAAGTATGCCACCATTCAACATCAATCGGCAAGCTGACTGACATCAATCATCGCACCATGGCCATTCGTACAATTGAAAATAGACATCCTTGGCTCTTTTTCTCCGATATCTGATCAAAGAAAGTTCTTGGTGGTTACAGTAGATTACTTCACCAAATGGATGGAAGCCAAACCATTGGCATAAATTATTGAAAGCAAAATGGAAGATTTCATTCAGAAATTGATCATATATCGATTCAAATTATCGCACACCATCATCACTGACAATGATCATCAGTTCGACAATCAAAATTTCAAAGAATTTTGTGTGAAGTTTTACATTATGCATAAATTAACATTTGGTGGCCATCCTTAGTCCAATGGTGAAGTGGAAGTTATGAATCGGACAATTCTATATGGGCTTAAAACATGATTGAACGAAGCAAAGGGCCTTTGGATAGAAGAGCTCCATTCTATCCTATGGGCATATCGGACAATCCCTCGCATTCCGATGGAAGAATCATCATTCAACTTAGCATATGGAATCAAAGCAGTGATCCCAGTGGAAATTAGTCTACCATCTATGAGAGTTGAGCATTATGCCAAACCAAGCAGTTTCGAATCAAGAAGAGCTGACTTAGATTTGCTTTCTGTAGTTTGGTAAGTAGCTCAGGTTTGGATGGCTGCGTACCGATAGAGAATCATTCGATATTATAATGCAAAGATCAAGCTGAAGGTATTTCTTCCTAGAGACTTAGTTTTGAGAAAAGCAAAAGTCTCGAAACCTCTAGATGAAGCAAAGCTATTTCCAAACTGGGAAGAACCTTATAGAGTGATTGAAACTCTTCGTCTGGATGCATATCGACTCGAGACTATTGATGGGATCACTATTCCACAAACATGGAATGTAGACAATCTAAGGATGTATTATCAATGAAGTTGTCTAAGTCTTTTAATGAAATGAAAAGATCAGAATTTGACTTTTTTTTTAATTCGACTGAGCAGTGTTTGATCAATAATATGTCATGCAAAGCCGACCCATCATCAGCCGACGAATGATGATCCTACAACTTAGCGGCTTAAAGTCAAAAAGGTCACTCTCACCGACTTAAGATTGGACGACTCAGCAATATACTGACTTGGCCACCGCTAAGTAGAACATCATGTCGATTTAGCTGTGGCTAAATAGAACATTATGTTGACTTAACCAAAGTTGAGCAGAATCTTATGCCCACTTAATGGGAATCATACCGGATTGACTTTGGTTAGTCGAAGGATATTCGACTTACCCCTGTTTATCGAACATAAAAGAATTTTGTGCCTAAAATCTAATCGATTAATATTCAATCAGATGGCATGCTCGATGAATATTCGATTTGACATTCGGTAAGTAAACTATCATTTGATTATTGATCAAAAAGTGGAACTCAATACTTAGAAAAAATTTCAACATTCAATACAGAAAGAAGGAATGAAGACTTGTACTTAGAAAAATTTTCTATTCATTCATGATAAAAGTCTTTGCAAAATTCTGGCCGAAGTTGAATTACAAAGGTTGGATTTATCCGATAATAAAAATCAAAAAGAAAGATACGTAGAAGCCGATCAATGATTGGAATCATCAACTACGACCGCATCAATAATAGCTATCGCCAATGGCATTTCATTTGCACTAGGAGGAGGCTCTGAAGTAGTCCCTTTCGAAGCTGGATTAGGTTCTGTGATTGTTGGTGCTGCTTCAGTCAGAGCCGCTTCTTCGGTCGGAGCATCTATAGTTGAAGCAGCTTCAGCTGGCTCGTCCTCTCCATCACTCTCTTCTCCATCAGAGTCAGGAACAATGATGCGGGTCAGATTCAAATTTGGATATATCTTGCCGACTGCATTCCTACCGTCTTCAAATCCAGTCAAGCATGCAAGATGGCTAGCCCCAAGAAGTTCTTCCTTGAAATTTTTCGATCCTTGGAACTCTTCCAGTGCATGCTTGTTCTCTTGATCCAAAGTTGCCTGGACTGATGCAACTTCAACTTTGAAAGACTTTAATTTCTTCTATTCCTCCTTTAGCTCCCATAGGCAGCTGTCACGCTCCTTTCGGAGCTGACTAGCTTCGTGCCTCTTCTTTTAGATCTGAGACTCTTGGGTCTCAATAATTCACTCTGTCAATTCCTTGTCAGCATGAACCAATGTCAACTCAGAACGTACAACTCCTAGTTCTGAGTCTGCTGAATTTAAGTCATTATTGGCCGACTCTATGTCGGCACGCACTGATTTTAACTCAACCTTGAGTTGGAAGTTCTCCTCTTTGAGTTTCTTCTCTCGCTCTTCCATCTCTTTCTCTTCATTGGAGATGGCCTGAAGATGTTCACGGGCGGCTTCCCTTTCCACTATGACTGCCGCCACCTGGTCTGACTATTTCTTACGAGTGTCAGCATATGCCCAGAACCCTTTCTCCAACACCAACACATCATGAGCCAACTGAAAAAGAAGAGCAAATTAATATAATAAAAAAAAGTTGGATTAAAAAGTGAAAAGAAGATGCCGACTTATCGAAATCATCGAAGAGTAAAAAGAAAAAAAATCTCGATCAAGGCCCAATTTTTTTGGATCCATTTGTCGGTCGGGAGGAGGATAGCTTCTACTAGATGCTTTGCCATAGTCGAGTTCTACAAGGCTGATTCCCCGATTGGGATCTGAATGTTAACAAATCCTAAGGAACTGCTCGAAGTTCGGCTTTCTATCGAGGCCCCACTCCCAGTAGAGGTGGATGGAGCTTTTCCTTGCCTATAACTCGACGACCTCTCCACCGGAGCCAACATCCAATTAGGTGTCAGGGAAGCCTGAGTAGGCACTGGCCACTCTTCCTTAGATCCATCCTTAGGCATTGATGGCACCCAAGATACGGTCGGCTCGACTGAAGCTGTTGGAGCCTCGATGACAACAACATCATCATCTAGCTCCTTGATAGCTGGCGAAACCCCCGTCGACGTATCTTGTGCCGGGGTTGGGGCTGCCAATGCGATGAATGCATCTCTAGTCGTGCTAGAAACTTCGATTGAAGGAGCATTGGTCAAACCAACTATGATCGAAGGAAGGTCGGTTGGATGTGGTGGTGCTACTGCTGGGGTATTAGGCCCTTCTTCTTGGCCGCTCTCGATGATCCTTCATCGATAGCCGACTTTCGCTTCCCCATGTATTGGCGGATGTCAGCAACCAAAAGTGAAGATGGAGGATGCATGGCTGCATACAAAAATAAAAGTTAGTTAAAAGCAAATGAAGATAAAGTGAAAAGAAAAATTCTAATTGATATGTCAGATTGTATCGACAGTCGGCATGGGACCAAGTCCAGTATTGTACAAGGCTTGGTCAGTTAATAATTCCTTTTGCATCGGAACTTCCATATCTTTCAGCTTTAGGAAGTCTTCCTGATCAGTTGGGTCAACCCAATTGTTATCATTCGGGCTGGTATTCGGAGTCCCCTAGATGAAAGAAAAACCCCAAGAAAGAGAAGAAGACACGAAGAAAAACTAGGTCTTCCAGTCGTGAATAGACAACGAAAGATAAGAAATAAAAGAAAGTTCCTTCCTCAGGATGAACATCCACCAGCCATTGGCCTTAGGATGGGGATGGAAAGCGAAGAAAAGACAAAACAAAGATAGACGAGTAGTTGTGATGGAATGACATAAAAAAGCAAAAGAAACTAAGAGCCGAATGGAATTCAGTGCGAGTTGCACCGAACAAATCTGATAATAGTTCAGGATATTCCGAATGAACTTCGAGACCACGAATTGGAGGCCCGACCTAAGATTTTCGACATTAAAAGCCATCTGATCGGTCAGTAGAGAGGTCACCCGACCATCTAGGCCAGGGACAAAAAACTAAAATTGCTCCGGGACTTGGTTTTGTTCCCAGAGTCGATCAACAATAGAAGTCGACTGCAAGGAAATCTACACTGTCGGACCAAGAGAAAAGATGACCACTGGACCAGACAACTGGCCACTACCACCTACAGTTCTACCCCTACCTCTACCAGCCATTACAAAAAACTAAAGAAAATCCTACGGAAACAAAAGGAAGCAGAAATCTAAACTGAAGGATGAGATGGAGACTCGAAAAAATAGTAAGAATAAAGAAGGAGAAGGACTTGAAAACTCCAAAACATTAGTAAAACCCAGAGTCATGATAAAAAGCTCAAGGAAAGTGACAGTAGTCCTATATGTATAGGAACCACCGATGACCAAGATTATTTTGGTAAAAATAAGGTCGCTTAAATTTTTGACACTTGGCAACATCCGAACCAATGGATATTTAGACATTTCAATGCACCTTTGCTTAGATCATGCCACGACATTATAATCCATGAGAATAATTGAAAGCTAATAACGACTCGACACATGGCATCATTGGATTGAGCCAAAATCAAATCAACCAGAATATCAAACTGTCAAATCATCTTTTCAACCAATCATGCTAATAATGATAGCATGATCATCGAAGCAACAAAATGATGAAAATCTTTTTCACTAAATGTGCTAATAATTGCTGCATGATCATCGGAACAATCAGCTTTTCCCTCAATTTACAAGACAATTATTAATGTCGAAAGAAGTAGCCACCAAATCAAAGCTTGAGGCAATTAATGAAGACTCTCATCATTCAAAATAACAGATCACATGACAAGTCACATGTCTCCATCACTTTGAACTCAAGAGTTGGGAGCAACTATTGGGTTCATTAACTCGGCACCCCGATTTAGTGTCCGAACAATGGGAGATAGTCGACTTCACCGACTAATGATCAGCACTATCGATCAAAGGGCAACCACAAAAAATTCCCAAATGATGATGGACCACAGTAAGTCAGGCGCACATAACCTGACGTCCAACATATAATTGGCAAATTCTACAGTCAGACAACTACCGATCAGCCAACGGACTGGCAGTTGACTTTCTTTAATTGATCATCAATCAACATGCTGACTTTTGACTGCCAATCTTTTGGATGATTATTGTTCAGTAGCTTTCGACCAATTCTCCAAATAAAATAACTCCAAGAATGAGCAATCACCGACTAATTAGAATATCAGTCATACGCCGACATATGATTGATGTAACCGACATATAGTCGGCAAGACCTACATTTTTGGCGCAGAACATGCGTAACGACCTCTTCACGATCATATAATGAGCATTAACTACTCACTTAATACTGGAATAAACAGGATCCATGATATCTAAATGGTTATTAGTCCATTCTTCTATAAAAATGAGGTAAACTGAGTATGTGGAAAAAAGGAGAATATAGGGATAAACTCTACCTAATTCTACTTCGATTATCCTGTTCACCAATCTTCTTCTAACTTAAGCATCGGAGGGTCCACACCGAAAATATTTTCAGTTAGTATGGACTTCTTTTGTAGGTGACTTTTCCCAACGACAGGCATCATAGATGATTGGCCACAATAGAAATAATGTTTATATCATATTACATGTTGTCTAAATATTGACACAACTAAATTATACTATTAAAAAAGCAACACATATATACTAGTTATCATATTTAAGATGAAAAAAATATTTACTTAATCATTAAAAATAAATTTTTAGTTAAATACTATCTGAGACATGCAATTCATGTTCATTATTCATGAGAAATGAGTATTATAGGGCAATGTTATGATATTAAGATGAAATGAATGATAAAGATTTCTTACCTAAAGTGAAGTAGTAAGGCTCTAAGAATATTTAAATAGTAGTAAAATAATAAATAATAAATAATCCTAATAGTTTTTGAGTTTGGTGCATATTGGAATCTAAGCCCTTGTGTCATATTCCTTGTATCCTTAGCTATACCAAGAACATCATGATGTCATATTATTAAGATGGAAACAATAATACATATCTATATATACATTTATACATTAAAAAAGTATGATAGGAGGTTATTGGATTTCTAAAGTTGGCCATATTGAGAAAGTTATATTTTACCTCTCTATTCTTCTCTAGAGAGAGAAGCTCTGAGAAATACTTTTCTTCCTCCAAATCTTCAAGCATAGAGTATGTTGGGGATAAACCCGCTCTGGCCGAAGTTTGACCTGATATCGGATCCCAAGGTAACCTCAAGATGGTCGACCTTCAACTTGCATCTACTAAATGATCTTCTCAACTACATAAGTCAACTCCAGAGCTTGCAAAGCATTGCGGAGCTCGTTCGAACGACCTTAAATAGTAAAAGTGACTACTTCTTGCTTGACGGTAAGGCTTGAGTATCGGAACTTAATTAGTCCAACTCTACTCGATGACAAGTTGTAAAAACAACTGAATCCCTCCAATATAGGCAGCTAGTTCCAGCCGAACTCCTTTTGGACGAGCTTGAACAGTGAAAGTAATTGCCTAAACAATGGGCTAAGCATTCTATCCCTGCGTAGCCTAGTCTGGCCAATCTTGAAGCTGGCCAAACTTCTTTCTAAGCAGATCCCCTTCAAACCAAATCTCACCATCACATATTAGAACATATGAAAAGAATCACATACTAGCAGAGCTTCCCCCTAGATGAACTTCTATGCCTTACTGAGAGTGGTAGATCTCAGCCCTATCAAATATAGAATCTCAAATGTGTAAGTCAGAGTTGACAAGAGGACCTTGTCTTCAAATTATTCATTTGTAGACCGCCCTGGAGTTCCTTCTAGTCGCTCAAAGGACTCTCTCCAATCGAACTTCTTATGGTCACCCAAAGGGCTCCCTTCAATCGAATTCCTTCCAGTCACCAAGAAGGCTCCTTCTAGCTGAACTCCTTACAGTCGCCCAGAAAGACCTCGTGATCTACATGAATTCTACTCTGAGCTCAATGAATACCAATTTACATGCAAATAACCTCGAAGAGGTTCGAACCTCTCCTAAACTACTATGATGTAGAGTTCTTTACAGACCATAGCCATCCCCTTCGAGCTTCAACCATTAATCCTCAATAGACTGGCATGTCACGACAATAGATACCACTCTCCATAATAAACTCCACGTGGTCTGAATGACCCACTACCAGGCAGTTACGACTGTCACCATCAGTTTGTTACCAGCTCCACCTATATAAGGGATCCTTCAAATATGTTTCCTCTTGAAGCTCTCATCTCCTCCTAGGAACTCTGCAAAAATTCTCTGAGCACTCCATTTCTGTTGGTCAGAAGAGCTGACTTGACCATCGGAGGATCCTGTTGGAGCCACTCTGACTCCAATTAGGACTTATTTTGCGGATTCATGGTGGCGACCTTGATCTCTCCAACTTCAGCTCGATTTAGCATCAATCAGATTCTGCACCAACAAAATTGATGCTAGAGGAAGGGACTCTTTGATCTCTTGTTCTTAAAGGAGTACTCAGTAGAATTTATTTTCTCCTTCAAGCTCTTCTTCTCCGATCAACCTTCTAAGATGCCTCTTAGGAAGGCATCAACCAAGAGATCTACCACCATTACAGCCACATCTCACCCAGATCTGTCTGCTTTGATTTCTTCTCTAGCACCCCAGGCTCCTCCGTCGCCAGCTGTGGTGGATGTGGAGTAGTTCAATCTACTAATTCAATAGGTCAAGGGCTTCACAGAAGTAGTATAGGCCATACAACAGCCCCCGATATTGATTCAATGGGAGAGAACTTCATCGAAATGTCAGGATCTGGTGTGAGGGAGGCCCACCTGGGCAAGCCATCTGATGACCTCTAGTAAGAAGAACCAGAGGATTGAGAGCCCCTGCTTTGATCATGACTCAACCCCTGAAAGATCCTTGCCTTTATTCTACCAGAAGACCCTTGAGATTTATGATCAAAAGGATCTTCTCGATCAAAAGTTTCAAGAGATGAACCATCAGATTGATGAACTTCACCAAGCTCCTCCAGCCCATGGTGATGATATCTACACTGACCCTCCTTTCTTCTAGCAAATTAAGCAGGAGCCCATCCTGTCGAACTTTAAACTCTCTCAATTCAAGAGCTACGATGGGACCACTGATCTGATCGACCATCTTGAGATCTTTCGAACTGTGATGCTGCTCCATGGTGCATCAGATGTCATTCTGTGCTGAGCTTTTTCATCGACTCTTAAGAAGGCAGTAAGAAAGTGGTACTCGACTCTTAAGCTACATACGATCTTCTCTTTCGATCAAATGAGCCATCAGTCTGCGACTTATTTTATCAACAGTCGACATTCAAGGTGAGGTTCAAACTTTTTTGTTAACGTAAAGCAGAAGAAAGGAAAGTCCATTCGAGCTTACGTCAGCCACTTCAATGTTGCTGTACTGAAGGTCTGAAATTTGGATCAGTCTATAGCTATGGCCATATTGAAGGGTGATCTTTAGAAGAATGACCTTCTGTTCTTCCTAAAAGAGAAGTATCCCAAGAATTTTGTTGATATGTTAGCCCGGGCTGATGGCTATGCCCGAGCAGAAGAGGCTTTTAAAGTCAAAGATCATGAAGTCGTAGGAGAGCAGCATGCGGGAGAAGCTAGCAAGCCCCTAGTTGAAGAAAGATCGAGTGATGCATGACCGCGCTTCAGAACTCCTTTTGAGTGCAAATGAGCCTGGACTCTTTCTCGAGCTCACCAATAAAGAAGCCCTGATAGAAGAGTATGGTGGAACTCTTTCCTTAAAAGGTTTCACAACTATGCTTTACTCAATGCTTTGAAGACTCAAGAGCTGATGGAGATCAAGAAGTAGCTGCCAAGATCGGATAAGATGTGGTCTCACCCTGGCAAGCGGAACCCCAACAAGTATAGTCTCTATCATTATGACCATGGTTACGATACTGAGAAATGTATTTAGCTTCAAGATGAGATCAACAAACTCATCAAGTGAGGCTGGTTTGGCTAATTTTTATGACATCGATCAGAAGGAAAGAAAGATTGATTGAGAGCATCGACATCGCCAGAGCCACCAAGGAGGGAGGAGTAGCAAGGAGATTGCCACCTCTTGGGTGTTAGATGTGTGCTCTAAAAGCCATATTGGCTGACACTTGTAATACACTTCTAAGAATAATTTTATAATTTTGACTATAAATTAATAAAAAAGTTATTTTTTATCATAGTGTGTATTTAAAGTATCTATGATACATTCTTTGAGTTAATGGTAATGATAATTCACATTTTCAAGAGTAAAAAATTTAAGATATGAATTTTCATAATTAACTCATAAACTGCTTCCGATCGTACGATCATCACGAGGATGGTGATCGATCTGAAAGGTTAGTGTACTATCACTTTCTTAGGAAGGATGAGTCTTAAGTCTACGGTGTGGAGATACTAGAGTGAGAGTATAAGTACTTATTAGAGAATAAGGATACTGAGTGTGATCACCTTGAGTAGTCATAAGAAAGTTTACCTTCTCATTGATGATTGGCTCGATGCTGCAGTGGTGTGTCTGATTTTTTGATCTAAGGTGCATCAACAGTTCATCTTGAGGGTGTTATAGTTTGACTACACCATAACTTGATCTTCTAGCTATTCAAAATCCTAAGGTGTATGTTGGCAATAGCATGTTCATTATAGAAATTGGATTGCATCAATAGGAGATCTATCTATCTTGATAGATGAGGAGTAGCCCTATGATAATCATAAGATTGAGTCCTTAAGCCCATGGCCATGGTAGAGTGAAGAAGATAGAAAGAGTTTCTATTAGGGATTCACATTGGACTCAAATTGAATGATTAATTCATATGACGGATGTTGGGTTTGATGAGTTCATCTTAATCCTAATCCTGTTAGGGCTCAGGATAGAAGAACCCAATTACATAAGTAGCTACACTGAGAGATTCACTTTCAATTTTGATGGGTTACCATCATATACTGCTAGATGTCATTGGTGAATTTTGAGAGTAATTAGAATGATTTTGATGATCGATCATTCTAATTGTATGAATCAGAAAAATTCTGGTCCATCGAAAGGTATTTCGATGATGTCGATAGTAGAGATTGCGACATATCTCATTACCATACGAAACTAAACCTAACTAGATCATACAAATAAGAGTTTGGGTCTGGACATCATCAATTGAGCTAATCCAGTTTGATTGATTTGGATTAGATCCAATTAGGTTCAAGGTAATTGTGCTAGCACACGATTGAGCTTGGCATTTTCCTGCTGTAATCTTTTTGATTCATTGCAATTGAGTCAAATTTGATTTGACTCATTTTTATATCTTAAATAAATTTATTTTTATTTAACTAAAATCAGTCTAGGTCAGATTCATTATAGAAATTAAATCCATTCCTAGTGCAATTGGACTAGGATCAAAATTTGACCTATTTGAGAGAATTTGAGGGTTACTTGATCAAATACTTTTAAAAAATTTTTTAGAAATCCTTTTGATCTGATTTTGGGTTATGTGATAGGGCTCGAGTCATGCTATGTGTGTGCCAAATTTTGTGATTTATGGTGGTGGTTTGACTAGGTTTTGAAAGAGTTTGATTTAGATTAAACTCTTAAGAGAAGAGTCCCAAGCGTAATGAACCCTTTTTTATCTACTCATGTCGCCCACTTTTTGAATCAATTTTGGCAACAAAACTAGATGGGATCTAGTGTTTTGATGTGGAGAATAATTCTTGGGATCCCAATGATTAAATAAGTTGGTTATTTGGTCCAAGAGGGACTCTATGTGGTGTTGGATTTAAGAAACCTTTCTCATGCCATTATAGATAGATCGCACAAAATATTTTCCATGCCTAAAGGAGTCAGCCCTACAATATCCCATGCCCCATCTATCCTCTCTCTCCTTCTCTTCTATATGCCTAAAAAGTTAAGCATAAATCTGAGTTGAAGGTCCAAAATTTTTGGCACAAGATTCAGGATCTATGCGACGGTGTTTGTAAGACGGATGGATTGCCTTCAGAAATAGTTTTGAAGGATCTACAGATCAGATTTAGATTTGATCTTTAAAAGAGAGATTCATAAGGAGAAAATATTTAGATCTTACCTGAGTGGATACTGGTAGAGGTTAGATGCATGTGTGGCTCTTTTCAAAATCTCAGAAATGATCAGCATCATCATAGGATAATTAGATGACCTAATCAGGTACTTAAAATTAAATTTGATTTAATTTTATTTTAATTTTTAATATAAGATCACCATGATCAGATTTTAATTTTTAATATCAAATCATCATGATCAGATATGATAACTCTTAGATCTGATCGGATCGTAAAAATTTTTTTAGAAAATTCTGCCTCAGATCTGATCAGATCTGAACGATCCTACGATAAAAAATCAAATTTTTCTTCAACTGATATCAGAGCTACATTAGCAATTTTTTAGATCTTTTTTAAATTTAATTTAATTTTTATTTATGATCTGATATTAAATAATTTTAGATGTTATATCAGAAATGATTAGATCTAAAATTAAAAAATTAAAAAAATATATTATTTAGATCTATAATATATGAGATGCATGACTAGACTAGGAAAAGAATTATTCTATGTGTAGTCTAGTATAATTATATTATTAATTTAATTAAATATAATTTTAAATTTATTTTATTTTTATTTTTTTGATATTATAATTATTGTAACTAGATCTAAAAAATAAAAAATAAAATTTTTAATTTTTAATTTATTCATATGAGATATGAAAGATGCATGCTTAGACTAGTTATAGAATAATTCTATAAAATATCTAAAATAATTTTATTTTTAATGTGATGAAATTTAAAATTCTATTATTTAGATTTAATATGTGATATTTTAGATTTGAAAGCATGCATGGTTGATTGAGTTTTGATACATGAGATGTATGCAAAGCATGTATAGGTTAGATCTTTGATTGTATATGTGGTATATGATTTAGATCTAACTTATTTTAATTTAGAAAATATATTTTTGATTAAAGCATTTTCCTTTGCCGTCCGATCATAAGAACAAAGTAGGATTTAAAGACCCTCTTCTTCCATTCGATGGAATGTTCTTATGATGTGTAGAGGTGCTGCGTGTTCGTCCTTAATAAAAAATTAGAACTTATTTTCTACAAAATTTTAGATCTTGAAATCCTAGAGTTTTGTTATATGTTTTATTCATAAACTCAAAACTTAATTAAAAATTAAGATTATAAAATTAATTAGATCTAAAAATTATAAATTTTTAGATCTAAGACATCTTTATAAAATTAAATTCGGGCTTAGGTTGCTCAATTAGGTCTAACGGTTGATCAAATTGAATCAAGAGTTGGTTAGATAGGATCAAAGAAAGCTTAGAATTGATTAGTCTAATAGGATTAACTTTGGGTCAAGATCGAATCACATTGAGATGTGACTCGACCAAGTCAAGACCTAATTTGGCTCCACGGTTCAAGCCTAGATTGTAGGCTAATTTGATTAATTCTGATTTGATAATTTGGTGTTTAAGATAAGTCTGATAAATATGATCGACTAATTTTTAATTGAGAGCTACTCGATCTGAATGTATTCTTATCGAGTTAATGGCATATCCCTTCCATCGATCTCACTTACCTGGCCATTTGTGTCGATCCAGTTCTGATTTGAGGTAGCTAATAATTTAAGTCAATCCATGCTACTAGGTTAGTCATAATTATTATGACTAAGTTAAGTCAAGTTTAAAGAGATTTAAATTAAATCTTTCTAAGAAAATATTAAGTCTAAGGTCTTCCACTATTGTAGATGTGCGGGCCTTTTCTAGGGTTGATTGTTCTCGGCTGGATACAGTGGTTCAATTGCATCGAAAAAATGCAATCATGTCTATTAGATATTAGATGCTATGGATTGGAGGATGGGTTGGGCTTAATATTTTAGATATGGTGAGAGACCCAATCAAAAATTTAATTCATGCAAATGGTGGGTCTGACTTAACTAAAAAATGGAGCAATATTCTGAGCATGGTGAGCTTCATGAATTAGAGATTAGGTTTAGATGCACCATGATTAGAAAATCACTGGACAAGAGTTATCCACTCATCGATTGACCCATCATCAATAACTGTTAGATGAGGTGGTGAGCCAGTCGGTGGGATCGCACCACCCACTAGAAATCCATAATCATAGAGATTTTTGCATTTTTGCCAAGAAAGTGTAGGAATTTGAGTAAATAGTGAGAGCCTAATTTATTTAAAAATAAAACTCCTAAATAAATTGGTTAAGTCTAATTACAAAATCTAACTAGAAATTTTGACTCTCTATAGGATAATGTCTGCATCCAACCCACTAGCCCATATCCTGGACACTCATAGACTGATCGAACCTAACTATAAGGATTGGCTTTGAATTTCAAAATAATTTTAGATTTTCAGAAGTTGACTCATGTGTTGGAATAGGATTCTCCCACTTTACCAGCACGTCCATCCGCTGATCAAAGAGCATTTCTAAAAAATGGATGGATAAAGGCAATAAAGCCAGGTATTAGATGTTAGGCTCAATGTCTGATGAGCTCAAGCCCCAATATGAAGATATTAAGACTAGCCGTCAAATGTTGGCTCACCTGTAAGAGTTGTTTGGTGAATAGAGTCGTGTAGCCAAATATCAAGTCACTAAAAGACTTTTTAAGACTTAGATGCATGATGGACAGTCAATCCAAGATCGTTGTCTAATGATGATCAAAGACTTAGAAGAGCTTGAGAAGCTCGATGTCAAGTTAGATCAAGATCTGTAGATTGATATAATTCTATGATCCTAGAATGATGCATATGGATAGTTCATCATGAACTACCATATGCATAAACTTTAAAATACCTTGGCTGAACTTATGAATATGCTTGTTACTAATGAGTTCTCTATGAAAGGTTCAAAGGACTCAGTGTTTACTATAGAGTGGATTTTTTTCAAGAGTAAGTTTTTTAGAAAGAAAAAGAAGACCACGAAGAAGTAGAAGATAGAAGATGGAAAGAAGAAGAAGGCAGAGCCAAAGAAGAAGGCCGCTGATAAGAAAAAATATTTTCATTATAATACAAATGGCCACTAAAAGCAAAACTGCCCTCTTTACCTGGCCAGCCTGAAGAACAAGAAGGAGGCAAATTCTTTTGGAGGTATGCTTGTTATATAATCTAACCTTATAGTTTCTTCTGTATCCAATTGGATGCTTGACTCTAGTTCTAGTGCTCACTTATGCACTTTTATGCAGAATCTTGAGGATAGCAGGAGGCTGAGGGATGGTGAGATGATCCTACGCATCGAAAATGGAGCAAAAGTTGCTATTGTAGCCATGAGAACATATCCTCTTCAATTGCCATCAGGATTAGATCTAATTCTTAGAGTTTATTTTTATGTGCCTACAGCAAGTAAAAATTTGATTTCAGTTTCATGTTTAGCATAAGAAGGCTATGTAATTAGTTTTCTTAAGGACCATTGTAATATTCTTTATGAAAGAAATAAAATTATAAGTGGTTTCTTTATAAATAATCTTTATCAGTTACATATTGATATTTTTATTTTTAATATCGAGCAAAACGTGAATGCCATAGGATCAAAGCGACCTAGGGATAGTTTAAATGATGGATATCTTTGGCACCTTAAGCTAGGTCATATAGCTGAAGATAGGGTTAACAAATTAGAAAAATCTGGGTTATTGAGTTCATTGACTTTTGAGTCATATCCAATTTATGAATTATGCCTTCATGACAAAATGACCAAGCTTTCTTTTGTAGGACATGGGGAAAGGATCAAAAACCTACTTGCCCTAGTACATATTGATGTATGCGGTCTATTTGATGTACCAGCTAGGAGCAATTATGTCTACTTTATCATCTTTACCGATGATCTATCTCGGTACGGATATGTGTATTTGATGTGGCATAAGTCTGAAGTCTATGAAAGGTTCAAGAAATTTAGACTCGAAGTAAAAAAATAAACGAAAAAATTTATTAAGGTTCTTCGATCAGATCGAGGAGGCGAATACCTTAGTTGAAAATTTTTAAACTATCTTAAGGATAATAGCATAGTCTCATAATGGACTCCACTTAAAAAACCTCAACTCAACGGGATTTTAGAATGGAGAAACTGGATCCTATTAGATATGGTCCGATCCATGATGAGTTTCACGAATCTTTTAGAGTTTCTTTGAGGATATAGTCTGATGACAGTTATATATTTACTGAATAGGGTTCTCTCTAAAATCGTTCCTACCACACCGTATAAGATATGGCATGGTAAGAAACTAAGTCTGAGTCATCTCAAAATTTGGAGTTATTCGACTCATGTTAAGAGATAACAGACAAACAAATTAGAGTCTAGATTCTTTAGAGCTCAATTTATTGAATATCCTAAAGTTATTAGGATATTATTTCTATCTTTCAAAAGATCACAATGTGATTATGAGTTGACATGTCATTTTTCTAGAAAAATAGTTTATTCAAGATGGTGGCATCGGAAGACAGATTAGACTCGAGGAGTCTCCAATGAGAAATGAGCTAAGGAACCTATGAAATTCAATCAGATTGAGCCAACCTAGATACTACCTCCTCCATCTCGTAGATCAAGTAGAATTTTTCATTCTCCTAAAAGGTACTTAGATACTATCTCAAAGGATGTAGAGAAAATATTTCTCATAGAAAATGGGGTTCATGGTGATGATCCTAAAATCTATGATGAGGTGATATCAAATATCAACTCTGAGAAATGGTTAGAGGCAATGAGGTCAGAAATTAACTCAATATGTTCAAACCATGTCTAGATCTTGGTAGATCCATCTAAAGGTATAGTACTTATTGAGTATAAATGAATCTTCTAGAGAAAAATAGGTGCTAATGAACATGTAGAAACATTCAAAGCAAGGCTCATAGCGAGCATGAAGACATTGACTATCAGGATACTTTTTCGTTAGTAGCCATGCTCAAATCCATCCGCACATTGCTTGCTATTGTAGTCTATTTCGATTACGAAATATGGTAGATGGCCATGAATATGACATTCTTAAATAGATATCTTGAGAAAGATATCTATATGGAATAGCCGCTAGATTTTATATCCAGTGATAATGATCACAAGGTATGCAAGCTACAAAGATCCATATATGGATTTAAGCAAGCATCTCAGAGCTGGAATGCTTATTTCAATAATGTAATCAAATTATTTGGATTCATCAAGAATGAGGAGGAGCTCTATATTTTTTAAAAGATCAGTGGGAGCACTGTTATTTTCTTCGTACTGTATGTGGATGACATCCTCCAAATTGAGAATGATATTTTCATGTTGACTACAGTTAAAATATGATTGTCTAAGAAGTTCTCTATGAAAGATCTTAGGAGAGGCATCCTTTATTCTGAGAATTAAGGTCTATAGGGATAGACCAAATAGGATGCTGGGTCTCTCACAGAAAATGTACATAGAGGAGGTGCTGAAGAGGTTTAGCATGGAAAACTCCAAGAGGGGTTTAGTATCTTTTAGACATGGCATTTATCTCTCCAAAAAGATATGCCCAAGCACACCTGAGGAGATTGAACGCATGATCAAGATCCCTTATGCTTCAATAATAGGAAGCCTCATGTATGCCATGCTATGTACACGACCGGATATTGCCCATGCTGTGAGTGTCACAAGCAGGTATTAGTTGAATCCAGGCAAAGAGCACTTGACTTCTGTGAAATGTATCCTTAAGTACTTGAGAAGGACTAAGGATATTTTCTAATTTTTGGTAATGGAGAACTCTAGGTTCAGGGATATACAGACTCCAATTTTATGTCCGACATAGATGATCGAAAGTCGATATTTGAAAATTTATTTATTTGTAATGGTGGAGCTATCAGTTGGAAGAGTTCCAAGCAGACGATGATTGCAGACTCCACTACGAAAGTAGAGTCGCATCAGAGGCCGCAAAAGAAGGCATTTTGGTACAAAAAGTTTATCATAGAGCTCAGAGTGATACGATCAGATATCGTCCTTCTGTACTATACAATAATGGTGCCATAGCCCTTGTTAAGGAGCCCAGGTCTCACCAAAAATTCAAGCACATCGAGCGGCGATACTATCTCGTCCATGATTACCTTGAGAAGAAATACATTGAGGATAAGAGAGTCGACACTACAGACAATGTGGTTGATCCACTGATAAAGTCATTAAGCCAGCAGAAGATCGAAGCCCATCTTGAGAAGATGGAACTTAGATTTATAGCTAATTGGCTTTAGGTCAAGTGGGAGTTTGTTAGATGTGTGTCCTAAAAGGCAGATTAGCTGAAACTTGTAATATACTTCTAAAGGCAATTTTATAATTTTAACTATAAATTAGTAAAAGAATTAATTTTTATTATAGTGTGTATTTAAAGTATCAATGATACATCTTTTGAGTTAATGATAATGACAATTTATATTTGCAAGAGTTAAAAATTTAAGACATGAATTTTCATAATTAACTCATAAACCGCTTCCAACCATAGGATCATCACGAGGATGGTGATCAATCTGAAAGATTGGTGTACAATCACTTTCTTAGAATAGATGAGTCTTAAGTCTATGGTATGGATACATCGGAGTGAGAGTATAGGTACTTATTAGAGAACGAGGGCACTGAGCGTGACCACCTTGAGAAGTCATATAGAAATCTACCTTCTCATCGATGACTGGTTCAATGTTGCAGTGGTGTGTTTGGTTCTTTGATCTGAGATGCATCGATAGTTCATCTTAAGGGTGTTATAGTTTAACTACACCATAACTCGGTCTCCTAGCCATTCAAAATTCTGAGGTGTATGTTGGCTATAGTATATTCATTGTAGAAATTGGATTGCACCAATAGAAGATCTATCTACCTCGGTAGATGAGGAGTAGTCCTATGATAATCATAAGATTGAGTCCTTAAGCCCATGGCCATGGTAGAGTGAAGATGATAGAAAGAGTTTCTATTAGAATTTCATATTGGACTCGAGTCGAATGATTAATTTATATGATGGATGTTGGGTTTGACGAGTTTACCTTAATCCTAATCTATCGAGGCTCAAGATAGAGGAACCCAATCACACAAGAGGTTCACTTTCAATTTTGATGGATTGCCATCATATACTGCTAGATGTTATTAATGGATTTTGAGAGCAATTAGAATGATTTTGATGATCAATTGTTCTAATTGTATGAATCAAAAAAATTTTGGTCCATCAAAAGATGTTTCAATGATATCGATGATAAAGATCATGATATATCTTATTACCATACAAAACTGAACTTAACTAGATCACATAAATAAGGGTTTGGATCTGAACGTCATCAATTGAGCTAATCCAGTTTGATTGATTTAGATTAGATCCAATCAGCTTCAAGGTAAACATGCTAGCACACGATTGAGCCTGATTTTCTTCTTCTGTAATCTTTCTGATTCATCGCAATCAAGTCAAATTTGATTTAACTCATTCTTGTATCTTGAGTGGATTTATTTTCATCTGACTGGAATCATTTTAGGTCAAATTAATTATAGAAATTAAATCCATTCCAAGTGCAATTGGACTAGGATCAAAAATTGACCTATTTGAGAGAATTTAAGGATCACCTGATCAAATGCTTTTAGAAATTTTTTTAGAAATTCTTTTGATCTAACTTTTGGATATGTGATAGGACTCGAATCATGCTATGGGTTTGCCAAATTTTGTGATTTATGGTGGTGTTTTGACTAGGTTTTGATAGAGTTTGATTTGGATCAAACTCTTGAGGGAAGAGTCCTAGGCACAATGGCCTCTTCCTTATCTACTCATGTCGCCCACTTTTTGAATCAATTTTGGTGACAAAACCAGATGGGATCTGGTGTTTTGACATGGAGAATAATCTCTGGAGTCCCAATGATCAAATAATTTGGTTATTTGGTCAAAGAGGGACTCTATGTGGCATTGGGTTTAAGCAACCTTTCTCATGCCATTGTAGATAGGTCGCACAAAATATTTTCCATGCTCAAAGAAGCTGGCTCTCTAATATCCCACACCCCCTCTATCCTCTCTCTCCCTCTCTTCTATATGCCTAAAAAGTTAGGCACAAATCTGAGTTGAAGGTCCAAGATTTTTGACATAAGATTCAGGATCTACGTGATGGTGTTCGTAAGACGGATGGGCTACCTTCAGAAATAATTTTGAAGGATCTACAGATCAGATTCAGATCTGATCTTTGGAGGAGAGATTCATGAGGAGAAAATGTTTAGATTCTACTTGAGTGGATACTAGTAGAGGTCAGGTGCATGCGTGGCTCCTTCTAGAACCTCAGGAATGATCAGCATCATTGTAGGATAATTAGATTATCCAATCAGATACTTAAAATTAAATCTGATTTAATTTTATTTTAATTTTTAATATCAAATCATCATAATTAAATTTTAATTTTTAATATTAGATCACCATGATCAGATCTAAGAACTCTTAGATCTGATCAGATCGTAGAAATTTTTGTAGAAAATTTCACCCTAGATCTGGACGATCCTACGATGGAAAATCAAAATTTTCTTCAATCGGTATCAGAGCTGCATTAGCAGTTCTTCAAATTTTTTTTAGATCTAATTTAATTTTTATTTATGATCTAATATGAAATAATTTTAGATATCACATCAGATGTGATTAGATCTAAAATAAAAAAAATAAAAATTATATAATTTAGATCTATAATGTATGAGATGCGTGACTAAATGAGGAATAGAATTATTTTATGTATAGTTTAGTATAGTCATATTGTTAATTTGATTAAGTATGATTTTAGATCTATTTTATTTTTATTTTTTTAATATTATAATTATTATAACTAGATCTAAAAAATAGAAAATAAAATTTTTAATTTTTAATTTATTCATATGAGATATGAAAGATGCATGCTTAGACTAGTTATAAAATAGTTCTATAAAATATCTAGAATAATTTTATTTTTGATATGATCAAATTTAAAATTTTATTTTTTAAATTTAATATGTGATATTTTAGATCTGAAAATATGCATGATTAATTTAGTTTTGATACATGAGATGTATGCAAGGTATGTATAAGTTAGATCTTTGATTGTATATGTGATATATGATTTAGATCTAACTTATTTTATTTTAAAAAATATATTTAGGATTAAGGCATTCTCCTTGGCCATCCGATCATAAGAATAAAGTTGGATTTAAAGGCCCTCTCCTCTCATTCAATGGGGTGTTCTTATGATTTATAGGGATGCCGCGTGTTCATCCTTAATTAAAAATTAGAACTTATTTTTTATAAAATTTTAGATCTTAAAATTTTAAAATTTTGTTACATATTTTATTCATGAATCTAAAATTTAATTAAGAATTAAGATTATAAAATTAATTAGATCTAAAAATTATAAATTTTTAGATCTAAAATATCTTCATAAAATTGGATTTGGGCTTGGATAGTTCAATTAGGTCTAGCGATTGATCAAATCGAATCAAGAGTGGATTAGGTGAGATCAAAGAAAGCTTAGAATTGATCAGCCTAATAGGATTAAGTCTGGATCAAGATTGAATCACATTGAGATATGACTTGATCAAGTCTAGACCTAATTTGGCTCCAAGATCCGAGATTGGATTGTAGGCTAATCCAATTGATTTTGATTCGATAATTTGGTGTCTAAGATAAGTCTAACAAATATGATCGACTGATTTTTAATTGAAAGCTACTCGATCTGAATGCATTCTTATCAAGTTAATGGCATATCCCTTCCATCGGTCTCACTTATCTGATCATTTATGTCGATTCAGTTCTGATTTAAGGTGGCTAACAATTTAAGCCAACCCATGCCACTAGGTTAGTTATAATTATTATGACTAAGTCAAGTCATGTTTAAAGAGACCTAAATTAAATCTCTCTAAAAAAATATTAAGTCTATGGTCTTCTACCATTGTAGATGTGTGAACCCTTTCCGGGGTTGATTGTTCTCGACTAGATATAGTGGTTCAGTTGCACCAAAAAGTTGCAACCATGTCTATTAGGCATTGGATGCTATGGATTGGAGGATGTATTAGACTCAATATTCTAGATATGATAAGAAATTCAATCAAAAATTTAATTCATGTAATGGTGGGTCTGACTTAACTAAGAAGTAGAGCAATATTCTGGGCACGGTGTGCTTCATGAATTAGAGACCAGATTTGGGTGTACCATGATTAGAGAATCATTGGATAAGAGTTGTTCACTCATCGATTGACCCATCACCAATAACTATTAGGTGAGGTGGTGGGCCAATCAGTGGGATCGCACCATCCACTAGAAATCTATAATTGTAAAGATTTTCGCATCTCTATCAACGAAGTATAAAAATTTGAGAAAATAGTGAGAGCATAATTTATTTAAAAATAAAATTTTTAAATAAATTAATTAAGTCTAACTATAAAATCTAATTAGAAATTTTGACTCTTTATAGGATAATGTCTGCATCCAATCCTCTAGCCCGTATCTTGGACACCCATAGACTGACCGAATCCAACTACAAGGATTGGCTCCGAAACTTCAAAATAATTTTGAATTTTGAGAAGTTGACTCATGTGTTGGAACAGGATCCTCCCACTTTATTAGCACATCCATCTATTGATCAGAAAGAATCTCTAAAAAAATGGATGGATGAAGACAATAAAGCCAGGTATTAGATGTTGGGCTCGATGTCTGATGAGCTCCAGTGCCAACATGAAGACATTAAGACTAGCCAGCAAATGTTGGCTTGCTTACAAGAGTTGCTTAGTGAATAGAGTCGCGCAGCCAAATATCAAGTCACTAAAAATTTTTTTAAGACTCAGATGTGTGATGGGCAGTCAATCCAAGATCATTGTCTGATGATGATCAAGAACTTAGAAGAGCTTGAGAAGCTCGATATCAAGTTAGATTAGGATCTACAAATTGATATAATTCTGCAGTCCTTGACTAATGTGTATGGGCAGTTCATCATGAACTATCATATGCATAAACTTCAAAATATCTTAGTTGAACTTATGAATATACAGATTACTATTAAGCTCTCTATGAAAGGTTCATTGGGCTTAGTGCTTACTGTGGAGTGGACTTCTTTCAAGAGAAAGTCTTTTGAAAAGAAGAAGAAGACCACGAAGAAGCAGAAGATAGAAGGTGGGAAGAAGAAGAAGGCAAAGCCAAAGAAGAAGGCCGCTGATAAGGAAAAATATTTTCATTGCAATCCAGACGGCCACTAAAAGTGAAACTACCCTCTCTACCTACCAGTCTGAAGAACAAGAAGGAGGCAGATCCTTCTGGAGGTATGCTCATTATAGAATCTAACCTTATGATTTCTTCTGCATCTAGTTGGGTGGTTGACTCTGGTTCTAGTGCTCACTTATGCACTTTTATGCAGGGTCTTGAGGATAGCAGAAGACTGAGGGATGGTGAGATGATCCTATGCATTAAAAATGGAGCAAGAGTTACTACTATGGTCATAAGAACCTACCCTCTTCGATTACCATCAGAATTAGATCTAATTCTTAAAGATTATTTTTATGTGCTTACAGGAAGCAGGAATTAGATTTCTATTTCATGTTTAGCATAAGAAGGCTATGTAATTAGTTTTCTTAAGGACCATTGTAATATCTTTTATGAAAGAGATAAAATTATAAGTGATTTTCTTATAAATGATCTCTATCAGTTATATATTGATGTTTCTATTTTTAATATCGAGCAAAACATGAATGCTATAGGATTAAAGCGACCTAGGGATAGTCTAAATGATAGGTATCTTTGGCACTTTAGGCTAGGTCATATAGCTGAAGATAGGATTAACAAATTAAAAAATTCAGGCTATTGATTTCATTGACTTCCGAGTCATATTCGATTTGTGAATCATGCCTTCATGGCAAAATAATCAAGTTTCTTTTTTTAGGACATGAGGAAAGAGCCACATACCTACTTGCTCTAGTACATACTAATGTATGCGGTCCATTTGATGTGTCGATCAGGGATAATTATGTCTACTTCATCATCTTTATCGATGATCTATCTTAATATGGATATGTATATTTGATGCGACATAAGTCTGAAGTTTTTAAAAAATTTAAAGAATTTAGACTCAAAGTAAAAAAATAAATAGAAAAACTCATTAAGATTCTTTGATCAGATCGAGGAGGCGAATATCTTAGTCAAAAATTTCTAGACTATCTTAAGAATAATGGCATAGTCTCACAATGGACTCCATCTAGAATACTTGAACTTAACAAAATTTCATAACGAAAAAATTGGATCCTATTAGATACGATCCGATCCATGATGAGTTTCATAGACGTTCCTGAGTTTCTTTGAGAACATAGTCTGATGATCGCTATATATTTACTAAATAGGATTTTCTCTAAAATCATTTCTATCATACTATATGAGATGTGGCATGGTAAGAAATCAAGTCTGAGTCATCTCAGAATTTGGGATTTCCGACCCATGTCAAGAGATAATGGGTAGATAAATTAGTGTCTAGATTCTTTAGAGCTCGATTTATTGGATATCCTAAAAAGTCATTAGGATATTAAATCTATCTTTCGAAAGATCATAATGTGATTATGAGTCGACATGCCATCTTTCTTGAAAAATAGTTTATTCAAGATGGTGGCATCGAAAGACAGATTAGACTCGAGGAGAAAGTCTCCAATAAGAAACGAGCTAAGGAACCTATGGAATCTAATCAGATTGAGCCAACCCAGATACAACCTCCTCCATCTCGTAGATCAAGTAGAATTTTTTGTCCTCCGGAAAGATACTTAGGTACTATCTCAGAGGACATAGAAAAAATATTCCTCATAGAAAATGGGGTTCATGGTGATGATCCCAAAATCTATGATGAAACGATATTAGATATCAACTTCGAGAAATGGTTAGAGGCAATGAGGTCAAAAATTAACTCAATGCATTCGAACTATGTCTGAACCTTGGTAGATCCATTTGAAGGTATAGTACCTATTAGGCATAAATGGATCTTCAAGAAAAAGATAGGTGCCGATGAAAATATAGAGATATTCAAAGCAAGGCTTGTAGTGAAAGGATATAGTCAGCATGAAGGCATTAACTATCAGGATACTTTTTCGTCAGTAGCCATGCTCAAATCCATCCGCACATTGCTTACTGTTGCAGCCTATTTTGATTATAAAATATGGTAGATGGATGTAAAAATGATATTCTTAAATGGATATCTTGAGGAAGATATTTACATGAAATAGTCGCTAGGTTTCACATCCAGTGATGATGATCATAAGGTATGCAAGCTGCAAAGATCCATATATGGACTTAAGCAAGCATCTCGAAGCTAGAATGCTTGTTTCAATGATGTAATCAAATCGTTTGGATTAATTAAGAATGAGGAGGAGTCCTATATTTTCAAAAAGATCAGTGGAAGCACTATTATCTTTCTCGTACTGTACGTGGATGACATCCTCCTAATTAGGAATGATATTTTTATGTTGACTACAGTCAAAATATGGTTGTCTAAGAAGTTCTTCATAAAATATCTAGGAGAGGTATCCTTTATTCTGGGAAGTAAGGTCTATAGGGATAGACCGAATAGGATGCTGGGTCTCTCACAGAAAATGTACATAGAGAAGGTGCTGAAGAGGTTTAGTATGGAAAACTCCAAGAGGGGTTTAGTATCTTTTAAATATAGCATTCATCTCTCCAAGAAGATGTGCCCTAGCACACTTGAGGAGATTAAAAGCATGAGCAAAATCCCTTATGCTTCGGCAATAGGGAGCCTCATGTATGCCATGCTATGTACACGATCTGATATTGCCCATACTGTAAGTGTCACGAGTAGGTATCAGTTGAATCCAGATGAAGAGCATTGAACTCCTATGAAATGTATCCTTAAGTATTTGAGGACTAAGGATATGTTACTAGATTTTAGTAATGGAGAACTCCAGGTCCAGGGGTATACAGATCCAAATTTTATGTTCGATATAGATGATCGAAAGTCGACATCTAGAAGTCTATTTATTTATAATGGTGGATCTTTCAGTTGAAAGAGTTTCAAGCAGATGGTGATTGTAGACTCTACTATAGAAACAGAATACATTGCTTCATCGGAGGCTGCAAAGGAGGCATTTTGGTATAAAAAGTTCACCATAGAGCTCGAAGTGATGCAATCAGATGTCGTTCCTCTGTACTGCGATAATAATAGCACCATAGCCCTTGCTAAGGAGCCGAGGTCTCATAAAAAATCCAAGCACATTGAGCGGTGATACCATCTCATCCGCGATTACCTCAAGAAAGAATATATTGAGGTCAAGAGAGTCGACACTGCAGATAATACGGCTGATCTACTGACAAAGTCATTGAGCCAGAAGAAGATCAAAGCCCACCTTGAGAAGATGGAACTTAGATTTATAGCCAATCGGCTTTAGATCAAGTAGGAGTTTGTTAGATACGTATCCTAGAAGCCAGATTGGCTGACACTTACAATACACTTCTAAGGATAATTTTATAATTTTGACTATAAATTAATCAAAAAATATTTTCTATCATAGTGTGTATTTAAAGTGTCTATGTTACATCCTTTGAGTTAATGATAATGACAATTCATATTTTCAAAAGTTGAAAATTTAAGATATGAATTTTCATAATTAACTCATAAACTGCTCCTGACCATAGGATCATCATGAGGATGGTGATCGATCTGAAAGATTGATGTACAATTACTTTCTTAGAATAGATGAATCTTAAGTCTATGATATGGATACATCGAAGCGAGAGTACAGGTACTCGTTAGAGAACGAGGGCACTGAGCGTGACCACCTTGAGCAGTCATATGAAAGTCTACCTTCTCATCAATGACTGGCTCAATGCTGCAGTGGTGTGTCTAGTTCTTTGATCTGAGGTGCATCGGCAGTTCATCTTGAGGGTGTTATAGTTTGACTACACCATAACTCGATCTCCTAGCCATTCGAAATTCTAAGGTGTATGTTGGCTATAGCATGTTCATTATAGAAATTAGATTGAATCAATAGGAAATCCATCTCGATAGATGAGAAGTAGTCCCATGATAATCATAAGATTGAGTCCTTAAGCCCATTACCATGGTGGAGTGAAGATGATAGAAAAAGTTTTTATTAGGATTTCATATTGGACTCGAATCAAATGATTAATTCATATGATGGATGTTGGGTTTGATGAGTTCATCTTAATCCTAATCCTATCGGGGCTCAAGATAGAAGAACCCAATCACATAGGTAGCTACACCGAGAGGTTTGCTTTTAGTTCTGATAGGTTGCCATCATATACTGCTAGGTGTCACTGGTGGATTTTGGAAGCAATTAGAATAAATTTGATGATCGATCATTCTAATTGTATAAATCAGAAAAGTTTCTATCCATCGAAAGGTGTTTTGATGATGTCGATGATAGAGATCATGACATATCTCATTACTATACGAAATAAAACTTAACTAGATCATACAAATAAAGGTTTGAATCTGGATGTCATCAATTGAGCTAATCTAGTTCGATTGATTTGGATTAGATTCAATCAGGTTCAAGATAATCGTGCTAGCACATAATTGAGCCTAGCTTTCTCCTTCTATAATCTTTCTGATTCATCATAATTGAGTGAAATTTGATTTAACTTATTTCTATATCTTGAATGAGTTTATTTTCATCTAACTGAAATTAGTCCAGGTCAGATTCATTATAGAAATTGAATCCATTCCTAGTGCAATTGGATTAGGATCAAAAGTTGACCTATTTGAGAGAATTTGAGAGTCACCTGATCAAATGCTTCTAAAAAATTTTTTTAAAATTTTTTTGATCTAATTTTTAGATATGTGATAGGCTCGAGTCATGCTAAGGGTGTACCAAATTTTGTGATTTATGGTGATGATTTGATTGGATTTTGATAGAGTTTGATTTGGATCAAACTCTTGAGGGAAGAGTCCTAGGCACAATGGACTCTTCCTTATCTACTCATGTCATCCACTTTTTGAATAAATTTTGGTGATAAAACTAAATGGGATCAGGTGTTTTGATGTGGAGAATTATCCCTGGAGTCCCAATGATCAAATAAGTTGGTTATTTGGTCAAAGAGGGACTCTATGTGGCGTTGGATTTGAGAAACCTTTCTCACACCATTGTAGATAGATCGCATAAAATATTTTTCTTGCCCAAAGGAGCTAGCCCTCTAATATCCCATGCCCCCGTATCCTCTCTCTCCCTCTCTTCTACATGCCTAAAAAGTTAGGCACCAATTTAAGTTGAAGATCCAAGATTTTTGGCACAAGATTCAGGATCTATGCGACGGTGTTCATAAGATGGATGAGCTGCCTTCAGAAATAATTTTGAAGAATCTACAGATCAGATTCAGATTTGATCTTTGGAGGAGAGATTCGTGAGGAGAAGACGTTCAGATCCTGCTTGAGTGGATGCTGGTAGAGGCCAGGCACATGCGTGACTCCTTCCAGAACCTCAAGAATGATCAGCATCATTATAGGATAATTAGATTATCCAATTAGGTACTTAAAATTAAATCTAATTTAATTTAATTTTATTTTTTAATATCAGATCACCATTATTAAATCTGAGAACTCTTAGATCTGATCAGATTGTAAAAATTTTTGTATAAAATTTTGCCTTAGATTTGATCAAATCTGGATGATCCTACAGCAAAAAATTAGATTTTTCTTCATTGGGATCATCAATACTATCTCTGAGGAACTTCGGTGGAGGAAAGCTTGTGGATCGAGAGAGAAAGCTAAACGATAGAGGACTAATGAACCCATTTTCTTCACTGAAGAAGATGCATAAGGGATTCAATTTTTGCACAATGATGCGGTTGTAGTTTTCTTAAATATTATTGATTATGATGTACACCGTATTCTTATTGATAATGAAAGCTCTATCGATATCTTATTTTATAATGATTTTTCAAAAATATCCATGCCTGATAGCTGCTTGAGACCAATAAGCACTCCATTGGTAGGCTTCACTAGCGACACTGTGCTAGTTGTAGGAGTAATTACTTTACTTATGGTTGTAGGGCGATACCCAAGTAAGTTCCAGGCACAAGTGGATTTTTTGGTAGTAAGAACTTCTGCTTACAATGCTATTCTTGACCGACTTAGTTTGAATGCACTTTGGACGGTTGTATCAACTTAGTATCTTAAAATGAAGTTCCCAACAAACTATGGGATCAGAGAAGTTAGATGAGATCAAGCCCTAGCTAGACACTGCTATATGATTGCCTTGTAGGGGGAAGGTCGGTTCGATCATTGCCCAGTGGATGGACTCGATGCCTGTGATGATCTTATTGAAGAATGAGGTGAACCTATGGAAGACCTTATCTCAATCCCATTGAATGATGGGAAGGAGGATTATGTTGTCCAGATCAGCTCTAATTTGAAGGAAGAAGTCAGAGAGCAGCTCGTCACCTTCTTGCAAAGAAATGCGGATATTTTTGCTTAGGTTTCTGCAGATATGCTTGGAATTGATGCTGAAGTCATAGAACATCATCTGACTATTGATCCCAAGCATCGGCCAGTAAAAGAAAAAATGCACGACTATGCGCTAGAGAGACAGAAGGCAATCACGAATGAGGTCGATAAACTCCTCAAAGTCGGGTTCATCCGAGAAGTCTTTTATCCGAACTGGATCTCTAATGTAGTCCTTTTCAAGAAAGCAAACAACAAATGAAGAATGTGTATAGACTTCAAGAAGTTGAACAAGGCCTACCTAAAAGATAGCTACCCCCTGCTCCGAATTGATCAACTGGTAGATGTGACCTTGGGCCATGAGCTTTTCACTCTTATGGATAGCTTCTTCGGCTATAACTAAATTCGGATGGCATCAGAAGATGAGAAAAAAATACTTTTATTACTGATCGTGGTCTCCATTATTATAGGATTATGTTCTTTAGGCTCAAAAATATAGGTACGATCTATCAGTGCCTGATGAACAAAATCTTCAAGGAGCAGATTGACCGTAATAAGGAGGTCTATGTAGATGATATGCTTGTTAAGAGTAGATCTTCAATAAATCATATTACCGACCTTGAAGAGACCTTCAGTGTCCTCTGGAAGTACAAGATGAAGTTGAATCTGACTAAGTATGCCTTCGGAGTGACTTCAAGAAAGTTCCTGAGGTTCATAGTATCGAGATGAGGAATCGAGGCAAACCTAAAAAAAATTTGAGCCATCCAAGAAATAACTACCCCAAAATTAATAAAAAAAAGTTTAGCACTTAACCGAGAAAGTAGTAGCTCTAAACCGCTTTGTTTAAAGGTCAGCTGAGCGATGCATGCCCTTCTTTCAAGTTCTTAAGCAGTCGAAGAACTTCTATTGGACTCCTGAATGCTAGCAAGCATTTGAGGAGTTGAAAAATTACCTTGGCTCACCTCTCCTATTGGCCAAGCCCAAACTAGGAGAGGAATTATTTCTATACCTAGCAGTCTCCCCGATGGCTCTTGCGGCAGTCTTAGTCAAGGAAGAGATGAAAGTGCAAAGACCGGTCTACTATATGAGCCGAATTCTAAGGGATGCTAAAACTAGGTATTATAAGTTAGAAAAATTAATTTATGCTCTATTGATTACAGCCTGAAGGCTCTAATCTTATTTTCAAGGGCACACTATAGTGCTCCACACTGATCAACCAATCAAGATAGTACATCATCGAACAGATGCATCTGAAAGAATAGCAAAATAGGCAATCAAGCTCATAGAGTTTGACATCAATTTTCAACTTCGGCCATCAATCAAAGCCCAAATATTGATAGATTTTATAGTGGAATGCATCATTCTGGATGAAGCCGGACCTAAGTGAAATGAGACCAGTATTCCATGGTTGTAGTCGAAATCTGCTGAAGAAAGAGCAAACCTCCTTAAAGGCTTCTGGGCCCTATATGTGGATGATTTATCCAATGCTTCTGGGGTAGGTGCAGGTCTGATTATAGTTAATTCAGAAGGAACCATTACCGAATATGTGCTGCATTTCAAATTTTCTACAACAAACAATGGGGTAGAATATGAGGCTCTAATTGTGGGATTGAAGATAGCTAAGAAACTAGAAGCAGATCGGCTCCAAGTTTATAGTGATATCCAGTTGGTAGTGGGACAAGTTAGTGGCAATTATGAAGCTCGAAAGAAAAATATGATGAAATATTTAAAAAGGATGAGGAGTCGAACCCCGGTCTTCAATAGTTTTAACATTCAATAGATCTTGAGAACAAAAAATGCCAGGGCCGACTTTCTCTCCAAGTTAGCCATGCTAGCCCTGAATGAACTATCCAAAGAAGTCTTCTTCGAAGTTCTAAAGTATCCAAGCTTGAAAGAGTTCTAGACCATAATGTAGGTTGACCACGAACCCAGCTGGATTGACCCACTTGTTATCTATCTCAAAGATGGTACCCTCCCCCGAGATCCAAAGGAGACTATAAAACTTAGAAATCAGACCTTCCGATATATCCTATATGAGAACAAGCTATATAAAAGGTCATACTCTTTGCCCCTCTTTGAATGTCTCCAACCTTTTGAGGCTAATTTTGTACTATGAAAAGTGCATGAAGAAATATGTGAAAGTCATTTGGAGCCAAATCTTTGTCTTACAAACTACTTCGACAGGACTACTATTGGCCGACTATGCATCAAGATTCTATAGAGTATGCCAGAAAATATGATCGGTGTCAAAAAAAATACAAATATTCAAAGGCAACATGCCTCTGAGCTTATACCCTTGAGCGCCCTATGACCATTCGCACAATAGACGATGGATATACTCAGACCTTTTTTCATGGCATCCGGATAGTGAAAGTTTCTCCTGGTGGTAATAGATTACTTCACTAAATGGATCAAAGTTGAATCTCTGGCAAAGATCACTGAAGCTAAAGTGCAGGACTTCGTCTGAAAGTCAATTATTTATAAATTCAGCCTACCTCAAACTCTTATAACAGATAATGGATGCCAGTTTATAGAACCAAAATTTATCAAATTTTGTAAAGATTTGAACATTTTTCATAATTTTACATCAGTAGCTTACCCGCAAGCAAATGGTGAGGTTGAGGTAACCAACAGGATCCTGTTACAAGGCATAAAAGTAAGACTTGAAAGAGTGAAGGAAACTTGGGTGGACGAACTTAAAAGAGTGAAGGTTGCTAATTGGGGAGACTCCATTTACTCTGGCCTTTGGAGTGAAAGCGGTCATCTCGATAGAACTTAAACTACCTTCAACATGGATGGTAGCATTCAATGAATAGAGAAACTCGTAGGACTTCAGGGCCAATCTCGACTTATTGGAGAAGAAACGGGAGAAGACACAGATCAGGATGGCAGTTTATAAGTAGAAGTTAGCCCACTATTACAATTCCAGGGTCAGGAGTAAAGTATTCAGGATGGGAGACTTAGTACTTTGGCGAGCAGATGTCTCCCAGCCTCAAAATCAAGAAAAGCTTGCCCAAAATTATGAAGGCTCTTATGAGGTCATTAAAGTCGTCCGACCTGGGACTTACTATTTGAAGAAACTTGGAGGAGCCACACTACCACGATCATGGAACTCAAAATATCTATGGATATACTTTTGATAACTATATTTTAATAAAATTTTTTTACTGTAACATCCTTGTCCTTGGTGCACCATTGTGTGATGGTGGGAAGCTACTCCACTAAATAAAAATTAAAGACCTCTGGTTCTTAAACAGGAGGTTGACCTTGTCTTAACGAGGGTGAAGACCTTCAGTTCTTAAAAGAGAGAAAATGGAGAGAGGCCCTTTCAACAGTCCTTTATGTATCTCGGCAACTTCGTTAGGAACAAGAGGTGGACCTCGTCCTAACGAATAAAAAAGTCAACTACATCAGGAACAGAAGGTGAACCTTGTCCTAACATGAAATAGAAGACTTTCAGTTTTTAAACCGGAGGTTAACCTCATCTTAATGAGGGTGAAGACTTTCGATTCCAAAATAGAAGGAAATGGAGAGAGGCCCTCTCAACAGTCCTTTATGTGTCTCGATAATTTCATTAGGAATAGGAGGTGGATCTCGTCCTAGCGAAGAAAAAAGCCAACTGCATCATGAACAGGAGGTGAACCTCATCCTGATGCAGAATGGAAGGCCTTCAGTTCTTAAACAGGAGGTTAACCTCATCTTAACAAAGATAAAGACCTTCGATTCTTAAATAGGAGGAAATAGGGAGAGGCTCTCTCAATGACTCTTTATGTATTCTGGCAACTTCGTTAGAAATAAGAAGTGGACCTCATCCTAACAAAGAAAAAAGCTAACCAGGTTAGAAACAAGAACCTTGTCTTAACATGGAAGAAGACCTCTGACTATTCAAAATAAGAGATCATTTTCAAGGCAATATCCATGTTAAGAATAATGAGAAAATGAAGGAATCAACGGATCAAGCCCATACAATGCAAAAGTCAATTGAAGAAAATATCATTTCATTGAAATTGAAGCTTATTACAAGTAAAGGTCTGCAAGACTATTTACAAAAGAAGAACAAGTGAAGTCCTAAGAAGGGATGGATTCTTTAGATTTCGAACTGCTAACCCCCGCCATCACTAAGGATTGCTTCAGATTGACGATCTCTTCCTCGAGCTCCTTCCTCTTCAGTAAACTTTCGCGAAATAGTTTTTGGACCCTCCATAGGTTGGCCTCAGATTTGCACAACTTTTTTCTCAAATTCACCAACTCAGCTTTGGTGTCCTTCACTAGGCCCTCTTGATAGACCATTTGAATCTTTAGATCGCAAAGCTCTTTCTCTATACTCTCAAATTGTACCGTCAAATTCTTGAGAGTATCCTTCAGAGAAGTGATTTGGTCCGAATCTGCACTTGAACTGGCTTGAGCCCTATCTGCCAGTTATTTTTGAAGCTGCATTACTTTGGAGTTTGCCATCCTGAGCTTCTTCTTATAGTCATCAATCTGTTCACACCAATAAATTCTATAGGACTCATATGACTTCTCTGCATCAGACAGCTATTTTTGAAGGTTGGAAAATCTCTTCGACTAGTTCCAACCGAACTTTGCTTGACTCTGAGACCAGGCCATGCTGCCCTCCAGCTGTTCGATCCTATTCTTCGCCTTACGAAGACTGGCCTCAAGAGAACCAATTTTGGCAGTCAAGGTCCAAGCGTTCTCACTATCGAGCTTCTTCGCTCGTTCCAACTCTTCGATTAGATCGTGCTTCTGGTTAATGAAACTGATGGAGTCCGTCTTATGTAACTTGCAGAGGCGGGCGATCTCAACCATCATCTCTAAACGATCTTTTCTCAATTTTTGAAGCTCACCTTCTATTTTTTTTAACTTCTTCTTCAAATGATGAACTTCTTTTTTCAAGTTTTTAACTATGAACTTTAAAGGAATGCCTTAGGATAGTGGCATAGCCTCAGTGGGGGATGATGGATCAAGGCTTTGTTCGCTAGAGAGGTTCTGAATAACAGACACCATAGCACAAATATAAAGAAAGGGAAATTTACTTTCATTTCTCAAATTATTTTAAGTACATCAGAAGGAAAAAGAAGAACAACAATCAAACATCCTCAACCTCAAGAAGCATAACAATAGTCGAAGTCGGTGCATCCTCTGCAACCTTAGGCTTTGGGGCAGGTTTAGATGCTGTGGCAGTGGCTTCAAAGGTCTAAAGAATAGGTTCAGCAATGGGAGAGGCAGCACCGGTGTTGGAGGGACTTGCTTCATCACCAAGTTCGTCTGTCAAAAGATTGAGGTCTACATTCAGAAGGTTCTTCGCAACCCTCCTTATGCAAAGCTCGAAATCATCCAAAAGGGCCTCCTTGGTGAAGGCAATCTTGATGTCTTCCATAGCCTTGGAGGACTTGAAGGCCTCGACCGCCCTCTCCTTCTCAGTGCTGACCTCCTTTTCAACCTTCTTTTTCTTCTCCTCCATGAGAGTCAAGGCTGCCTTCAATCCAGCAGACGCTTCTTCTTCCCTCCATAATGCCTCTCGAAGGTGCTCAACTTCTACAGTCTGAACCTCCGAGGCCACCTTCAAGCAGTTGATCTCAGCCTAAACCTTCTCAATCTCCGCCTGGGCCTCCTAAAGGGCTCTGGAAGCCTCAATCTGGTAGAGATATGCTACCTTCGAGTGGAAAAATAAATAGTGCCCCAGCTACAAAATAGAAACCAAGTCAAAAGCCTTAGAGTATATTCGACATTCAATCAAGATTGGAAAAGATCAATTACCTCAAGGTAAGTAGCAAAAGACTCATCAAACCTCTCTGCATTGTCTTTTCGAACCATTTTGTCAATGATATGTGGGGGGATACTCTCCTCCATCAAAGAATGGATGACCTCTTGATCGTCCAAAGAATCCTGCTCCTGGCTAGAGCTCTTGCCGCTAGAACGTCCAACCTTCCTCTTGACCTTCTTGGCAACAACATTCCTCTTCTCTGCAACTTCTCCTTGCTCGGGAGGTGCAGGGGCGTCAGCATCATCAAGCAGGGTTGAGCTCGGCATGGCCGCAATAGTTTTTAGGGTAGGTATAGCCTGGACAGGCACGGTGAGCTCATCTCCTCAATGCGAGCTCTCTTCAATGGTTCTCCTACGGGACCACCCTTCCTTTTAAAGGACTTGATTTTTTTAGATAGACGATCCTGCTCCTCCGGAGTCATTTCTACAATAGTAAGAGTTAAGGTCAGAAGAAAGAAACTTGAAAATAAGTTCCAAAAACTACCTGTCGAATTAAGGAGACTAAGATCGAGGTTAAACAAGGTTTGATCATTCAGCAGTTCGAAAATTAGAGGAGCTAGATAGTTCTTTAGTTTGTTGGTCGAGTCCCGGTCTTCTTTCTCTAGCTCGGAAGCTCGATGGACTGAATCTCTCATATCTTTCTAGGAAGGAAGTCCCAATTCTAAGAAAGGGCAAGAGACAAAGAAAATTTTTTCTTTCTAATTGTGGATAGAAGGAGCGCCCTTAAGCAACTCCTTCTTGCCAAACTAAGAAAAGACATACCACAAATCTTTGGCAGTGGGATGATGTTTGAAAGTAAAGAAGCTGCAAAACAAAGAAATAGTAGATCAGACATCGACCATGATATACAAGAAAAAAATCCTATGATGAACCTAAATGAGTTCGGTACCATAGAGGCAAAGAAAATATTCAGAAATCTAAAAAGGACCACCATGAAGGAAGGAATTGGGAGCCCAAGTCTAGCATGAAGGGCTTCAGTATACAAGCAAATGCGACTTGGAGGAGGAGAACAAGCTTGGTCGCTGAGATCAAAAAGTTTGAGTTTATACTTGGGAGGGATCCCGAACTGGATCCTAATCAGAGAAAGATCTTCATGCTGAAGTTTGCAATAGATGATGTCAGGGATGAAAGGAAGATGAGATACTTCTACAGGTTCGATATCCTTAAGGGATAGATCCATCAAAGCCAGATGGGCCGAACTCTCAGAATAGGTTGATCAGAATTTTTTGGCGGACATATGGATCAAACCAAGCTTTGAAAAACTCTCAAAAATCAAGAAAAATGAGACACAAAATCTCTTTAAAGAAATTGAATGGACAAGATGCAAAAGATACAGGAATAATCAAAAGAAGAGTTTTGAAACTAACCTAAACTAATGGAGAAGAATGAGGAGGCGATAGATGTGATGGAAATCAAATGGGAAGATGCCTGGGATCGGAGAAGATGGTGGAAGAAGCCAGAACTTTCGAGTGGAAGGAAGATGGAAACCAGAGGAAGAAAGAGAGGAACTTGGGCAAAATGAAGTCTTGGAGGGAGAAGGTGAGCATAAATATCTTGAAGAGCCTGAGGTGGTTATGATTGCAGGTCTTCTCCGATCGATCTTTGGTTGACGCGTGTCCCACTCATCATGGTAGAGGATTGACAGCAGATGGAACCTTAATTGCACCATACCTTGGGTAGAGCTTCGATGGAAGTTTTGAGAAATTATCTTTTCGGATCACCTCATATTGAAGAAACTTTGGCATTAGCATAGAAAATGCCAAAACTTTCCATCCGACAAGCATGAAAAATCAGAAAAGAACTTCGACAGTCACTTTCTTTATACTTCCTTCGAACTTCGAACTCAGGAGTAGGAGGACTATTGTTGGAGATAAATCTGCTCCTATCAAAGTTTGGCCTGATGTTTGGTCCCAAGGTAATCCCAAGATAGCCGACTTTCAACTTGCATCTACTAAACGATCTTCTCAACTACACGAGTCAACTTCATAGCTCACGAAGTATTACGGAGCTCATCCAGATGAGCTTGAATAGTAAAAGTGACTACTCATCTGACATTAAGACTTGAGTATCAAAACTCAATTAGTTTGACTCCGCTTGGTGACAAGTTGTAAAAACAGCCAAATCCCTTTGATATAGGCAGCTAGTCCCAGCCGAACTACTTTCAAACAAGCTTGAACAGTGAAAGTGGTCACCTAAACAATGGGCTAAGCATTCTATCCTTGTGTAGCCTAGTTTGGCCAATCTTGAAGTTGACCAAACTTGTTTCTAAGCAGATCCCCTTCAAGACAAATCTCACCATCACAGATTAGAACATACGACAAGAATCACAGACTGGCAGAGCTTCCCCCTAAACGAACTTCGATGCCTTACTGAGAGTGGTAGATTTTGGCCCTATTGAATCTAGAATCTCAAATGTGCAAGTCAAAGTTGATAAGAGGACCTCATCTACAAATTATTCATTTATGGACTGCCCTGGAGCTTCTTCCAGTCATCCAAAGGGCTCTCTCTAATCAAACTTCTTACGGTCGCCCAAAGAGCTCCCTCCAGTTGAATTCCTCCCAGTCGCCAAGAAGGATTCTTCCAGCCGAACTTCTTACAATCGCCCAAAAAGATCTCGTGATCTACACGAATTCAGCTTCCAGCTCAACGAATACCAATTTACATGCAAACAATCCCGGAGAGCTCCGAACCTCCCCTGAACTATTGTGATGTGGAGTTCTATACTGACCATAGCCATCCCCTCCGAGCTTCAACCATTAATCTTCAACAGACTGGCACATCATGACAATGAACACCACTCTCCATAACAAACTTCATGTGGTCTGAACAGTCTACTACCAGATAGTTATGGCTGTCACCATTAGTTTGTTACCAGCTCCACCTATATAAGGGATCCTTCAGATACATTTTTTCTCGAAGCTCTCATCTCGTCCTAGGAACTCTGCAAAAATTCTTTGAGCACTCTAGTTCTATTGGCCAGAAGAGCTGACTTGACCATCGAAGGGTCCTGCCAGAGCTACCCTGACTCTGGTTAGAACTTATTTTGTAGGTTCTCGACGGCGACCTCAACCTCTCCAACTCTAGCTCGATTCAGCATCAACTAGATTTTGCACCAATAGAGTACAACTCCAATGGATCCCTTCCCTCGATAGTCGATTGATGTTGGCTGGCCATCGAGCCCCTCTCCGGTGAGGCCATCCCCTCCTTTTTTTTCAAGCCATCCCCTCATTCTCTTCCTATCTCCCCCTTTCCCTCTCTTATTCTTCCCCTTTCTCCCCTCATTTCTCTTCTCCTGCTTTTCTCGAGGCCAATGAGGCCATCTCTGGCTTTTCTCGGATGAGGCCATCTCTGGTGAGGCCATCTCCGGCTATCTCTTCTTCTCTCCTTTGCATTGGAACCCCCTCTCTCTTCCCCTTTTATGGCTGGTGCTGGGCCCCTCTCTCTGCTCCTTCCTCTTCCTCCCTCCCTCCAACTCAACTTTCTCCTAATCTCTTTATCTCCTCTTCTCTAGCATTGGATGGCGGATCTGGCTAGTGCGATCATCGCCCTTTCTTAGATCTCTCTTTCCTCTCTATTTTCTCTTCCTTTTTTCTGGTGTTGGATGGCCGATCGATAGCCATTTGCCTCCTCTCTTACTATAAGAAATTAGACTATTAGTAACGGTTAACTACTGTCGCTAATAGATGTTTTATTATCGCTAATACTATTAGCGATGACTTTCAATTGCTAATTGGTGGTTGGAAAGAATCTAGTCACTAATTTCGACTATTAGTGATGGAATACATTGTTATTGCTAATACCAGTTATTAATGATGACATTAGAGATGAAAAACTTTTCATCACTATTTATGTTCTAATTTTTAAATAAAATATTTATTGATCCACTGATTGATTTTGATGATTCTAAAATATTGAGTATAAATTATACTAATAATATATTTTAAGAATATTTGTAGATCTTTTTAGGTATTCAAATTAAAGAAATTAATCCAAGAAAGGATCCACACAAAAAATCACAAAGTCAATAGTTTCAAGAAAATTGAATTGATAAAGATCCTTGAAGAAGGATAAAATTATAATTTCACCAAGTTAGAAGAAAATAAGTTTTGAAAGCTTCAAGAGCAACTAGAAAAAAATTTTGATCTTTTGGAGGTAATTTTATATTTTTTGGATGTCAAATTAGAAAGAAAATCAAATTTTAGCAAAAGGATCAACCTTAGAGATGACCCCTAGGTCATCCCCTTTTGAAATGGATAGCTTGGCATGCTTTGGCATTTTATTTTTGTATGGCCTCACAAAAAGATTGACCCATGGATCAGCCCCTGATGAAAGGTCGATCCATGGATCGACTTCTATCGCATAAAAATAAAAAATAGAAGTTAAATTTTTGAGTGCAGTCCAAGTGTCGACTCCAAATCATAAGGTGTCGACTCCAGATCACATGGTGTCAATTCCAGATCAAAAAGTATCAATCCCTACAAAAAAAGTATCAATCCTAGATCAAAAAATATCGACCCCTACAGAAAGTGTCGACCTCAATGTCGAGACAGGCTGCAATGGCTATTTTTTACACTTTTTCAATGGGCCCCTTTCATTCCAACAACTAAAACTGATCCTCCAGCCATCACCAAGAATATAAAAGGCTAGAGAAACATTTGAAAAGTAAGATTAAGAAATTTTAAAGTTAAATCATTTTGGATTGAAGAGATTTTCATTGTACATCAAAAAGAGAGAAACTAAGCTTTGATTTTAGAGGACATTCAAGAGTTATCTTCCACAACATCTCAAGCAATCTCTTAGCATCATTTGAAGAGAAGTGAAGCTTCAAAAGAGCATATATTCAGCCATTTTTTGAGCTTCAAAAGAGTTTTTTTTTATTTTTATTTTTATGCTGAATTTTTATATTTATATCTTTGTTTCTTTACAAGTTTCTTTGGAGAAACAAACTTGGGGTATAAGCTGGTCCAAACCGATAATTAGATGGTATAAAAGTTATGGTTGGTGCTCCTAGGTTAAAACCAACTGGGTTGATAGTGAACCCAAAAAACCATCGATGTAAGATTATGGTTGATGAGCCTGGCAAAATCAACTGAATTTGTTTATGATCTTGGGTTAAAATAAATATAATATAATCTAAAAATTATTATAAAATTTCTAAGAAGAGCTTGGAGAGTGGACGTAGGTGCGGAATTGCACCGAACTACTATAAAATTCTTGTGTGTTTATATTATATTTTTGCTTTTCTTTCCCTCGCTACTTGCTTTACATTTTTGTGTTATCTAGTTGATTTTAATTTTACTACCGCATTTCATATCCATCACAAATACTCGAGTTCTATTAATTAGAAGCATATATTTTCTTAGAGTTTAATTTGGCTAAAATTTTAAAAGAATCCAATTCACCTCCTCTCTTAGGTTGCTACCTCTGGGCAACAAGTGGCATTAGAGCAGGTGCTCTGTTATTATTTATTGACCTACTTATCAAGAGCTAAAGATCTTAGCAATCCAAAATGAAATCTTTTTTTAATGATGGACATTCTATAGATAGACCCCCATTGTTTGATGGCTCAAATTTTACTTATTGAAAAGCTAGGATAAAAATCTTCATACAAGCACATGACTATAATTTATGAAATATTATTGTCAATGGTCTTCACACACAATGCATTGATTGTTGATAAAAAAATAATCTAACTAAATGCTAAGGCTATGAATATGCTTTATTACTCTTTGGACTTAAATGTGTTTGATGAAATTTCTTCATGTATTTCAGTGAATCAAATATGGGAGAAATTGAAAATAACTTATGGGAGAGCAAATCAAAAAGAAGTATCAAGATCTTATGAAGAAAAGAAAGTTCTCTCCAACCTATATCTCATAACCAATAAAGATGAATAGAGAAAAAAGAAGAAAAAATAAAGAAGAAAGAGAACAATGATTAAGAAGGAGCAAAGCAAAGAAGAGAATGAAAAAGAGGAGGAAGGTATAGCAAGTTATTGCCTCATGGCTAAAAATGATAAGGTATATCATAAACACTCCTTTGAATTTACTTTTAATTAATTATATGAAGCCTTCAATGAGTTAATGGATGAACATAAGAAGGTAAAGCTATAAAACAAAGAGCTTAGAAAATCAAACTTATTTTTGGCTGAAGAGAAAAATAAAATTTTGAATGAAAAAAAAGATCTATTGAAAAATATGAAAAATATAACCAAAGAAAAGAAAATTTTCTTGAAACAAATAGAAGACTTAACTAAGAAAAAGGAGAATATAGTTAAATCTAAAAATTTCTTAGTTAAAGAAAAAAAAAATTTAAATCTAAAAAATCTATGATAGAAGAAAATCTTAAGTTAAAAGAAGAACTTAATATATTAAGATTTTCTACTAAAAAAAAGAGTAAATATGAAAAATCTCTTTTAGAAGAAAATGTTAAACTAAAGAAAAAGATTGAAAGCTTGAAGTCAATGATTGAAAAGTTTATAATTGGATCTTAAAAGCTTCAAGCCATTTTAAATGATCAAAGAGCTATTTTTGACAAACATGAAATTAGTTATGATTCAATAAGAAAACAAAAGCTTGACAAAAATATGCTCAACAAAGCTTCAACTAAAAATCATTCAATTAAGTGCTTTAAATATAATAAAGTTGATCATAAAATTTTTGAATATAATATTAAAAAAGGGTCAAAATTATATTAAATAAATTTAGATTTCAAAAGGAACCATGAGCTCTAACCTCCATGGACCCAGGATGACTTGAGTGCCAAAAACTAGTAAATAATTTTGCAGATACACTAAGGATCCAATAGAATAAAATGAGAAAATACTTATAGTTGGATGCCTTGGAAATGGATTTGGATAGATGATAATGTTGGTAAAATCTAAACTTTTCTCACATGATACCATCAATGTTTATTTGATTGATTCTATTTATTTTGATAATCTATCATTATGGTTTCGTATTAAGTTTCCTTGCTTAAAATTTTTTCCATGTATTAATAAGACTATTATAATTAATTTTGATGCTTGCAATGAGATGAATAATTTATTTTAAAAATTTAATATGCTCCCCTCCAAGTATCATATTTTGAATTAACATAAACTAAAATTATCTTAAAATTTAGCATGATATAATAGCTTTTCCGTATCAATTTTGCAATCGATAAACTTAAATTAAAAGATACTTAATTGGATATGAATATTTTTAAATTATTGAACATATAAGTAAAACTAAGTTTGATATTTCTCTATAAAATATTAAATTATTAAAATTTTAATAAAAATTAGCTTGAAATAAGTACTTAAAGACAAGACATTAATTATAAAATTTAAAATGCCTAATGTATTAAGTTGCATTGCATTTTAGATTAACACCTAAGGATTTAAAATTTCATAGTTAGATCAACACATGGAGCCAATATTTAGATTCCTTTTATTTTAACCTCAATTGATTTTATCCCTCAACTTAAAGAATGCCTTTCATACTTGGTATCAAATTAAATTTGAAATATGCTTTTATATTTTATTCATATTATTTTCAAGCAATGAATCTAAAAATTAATTTTTTTTCTATCTTTAAATAGTATCAAACTTTTAAGAAAATCATTAATTGATCTAAATTTTAGTTCTATTGATATCATAAAAACTTTTAAGAAAATTATTCAATTTGATTTTTAAATAATTGATATCAAGATAATTATTATTTATTTTAAATTTTAAAATTATTGATATCAAAATTTTTATAATTATATCAAACAAAAATTTAAAATTATCTTTGATTCAAAATTATTATTTGATCTAAATTTTAATTTAATTAGTATCAAAATTTATATAAAAAAATTATTTCTATCTTGAATTTCATCATATTATTTTTTGACAAAAAGAAAAGAATATTTCATCTCAAATCTAATTTTACATAGCTTATATGATATTATTTGAGATAAAATCAAAAATTTTATATCTTTTCTAAACTTGATTAAATTATATTTTTTAAGAAAAAAAAGATCTAAGTTTAAATAGAATATCTCTCTATGATTTATTTTATATGATTTATCGATATCAATTCAAATTAACTTTTCAAGATAATTTGATCTGAATTTAAATTGACTCATCTTTTTCAATCAAAAACTTCAATGATTGATATCAAATAAATCATTATTATCTTGTATTCTATTACTTTATCTTTGATAAAAAGAAAAAAATATCCTTGAGTATAATCTGATTTGTATGAATATATTTTTGACATTATTCTTAAATAAATTACAAGATTAGTACCTTTATGCTTTAAATTGATTGATACTACTTAAGAAAAAAAAGATATATATTTTTTTAAAAAAATCTTATGATATATCTAAATTCTTAATTTTGAAAGGATCTATATAAAAAAATATTCTTATGATATATCCAAATCTTAATTTTGAAAGGATCTATATATCTCAAATTTATAAAGTTTAAAGAAACAAACAAAAAAACTTCTTTCAAATGGAACAAATAAATAATTTCTTAAATACTTATCATAATTATTATTATATTTTATTTCAAATAGTATATTTTTGTCTTGAATTCTATTATATTATCTTTTGGCAAAAAAAAAAGTATGCTATGTCTCAAATTTGAATTTTTATGGTCATATTCTTGCTATTATATTATTTAAAATAAATTTTATGATATATTTTTAAATGATCTGCTTATACTAAAGGAGAGAAGTATTTTTAAGACTATATTATTTAAAATTTTGAAGTCCAGAGTTTTTTAATTAAAATTGAGAAGTATGTATATATCTATATTTTTAAGAAATGGAAGAACTCTTGATCTGAATTTGAAAGTAAAACCTACAATATACTTTTTATAAAAAGAATAGAAAATATTAAAGAAGATATAGTCTTTTAATTGAAAATATATTTTAATTTAAAAATCTTAATTTAAAAGTTAAATAATTTAAATTTTTAAATTTGACATCAGTTAAGTTCATATTAGATATGCTCAATTTAAAAGATAGGAAGAGAAAGTAAAATTTTTACTCTTAAAAGGCTACTTGATTGAAAATATCTTGACATAAAGAAAAAAAATTATTTAAGATGAATTGATTACTAAATTAGTATTAATTAAAGTTTAATATGGTATCAAATTAAAGATGCTTAACTTGAAAGAAAAAGAAGAGTAACAAAAATTATAAAGCTTAAGTATGCTGATTTTATATTTTGATTTGCATAATTATTCTTAAAAATTGATTGGAGTTAAATTAAATTAAAATTATATTCTTACTTTAAGACATGAATTTCTAAACTTAATTTTAAAACTTATTTAAAAATTCAAATTTGATATTATATTTTTGATGTGCAATGCATAATTCTTATGATTTATTTATACTGAATCAATTTTTACTCAAAGCAATGAATTTAAAAATGTGACTATCCTTTACTTTGATACTATTTATTTTATTTTGTTCAATATATTTTTGATATATATCTTTTTCAAACTTAATTGACTAATTTTTTTTAAAAAAAAGATTAAATATTAAAGTACATATTATGTCTGATTTCATGGTCAATTCTTTTTAAAAGCTCCATTCCTCTTAAAGCTTAAAAGTGTATATTTAAAAATTTAATTAAAAAATTATATTCATTCAAAAAGGAGGAGAGCCTTTAATATTTAATTTCAAGCTAACTTTTTTTTTAAAAATATTTCTTCAAAGGAAAGAGGATTAATTTAAATTGATCTTCTCAATTAGATACATCTCTAAATTGATATAATTCTTATATCTTATTGATTTTGATGATAATTTTTGATCCTTCTCATAAGCTTTTTGATATTGTCAAAAAAGAAGAGATGTATATTGAGTATATGCTTAAAGAATTAATAGTTAAGAAACTCAATAAATTTCATGAAGTGCAATCTTAATACTCATTGATATAAATTATGTGAAACATTATTTGAAGCTTTTATGAACTACACATTTATATTTGTGTATATTCTCACTTTATATTTTATACTGGTCAGTTAGTTGAAATACATTAATTTTATTTTTGTGCATATACTCAAAATTTTGTCATCATAAAAAAGGAAGAGATTGTTGACCTACTGATTGATTTTTGATGATTTCAGAATATTGAGTATAAATGATACTAGTCATGTATTTCAAGAATGTATCTAGATTTTTTCAGATATTCAAATTGAAGAAATTATTCCAAGAAAAGATCCACACAAAAATTATCAAGTCAAGAGCTTCAAGAAAATTAAATTGATAAAGATTCTTAAAGAAAGGCAAAATCATAATTTCATCAAGTTAAAAGAAAATATGTTTTGAAAGCTTCAAGAGCAACTAGAGAAAAATTCTGATCTTTTGGAGATAATTTCATATTTTTGTATATCAAATTTAGAAGAAAATCAAGTTTTAGCAAAAGAATCAATTTTAGGGATGACCCCTAGGTCATCTCCTTTTGAAATGGATAGCTTGGTATGCTTTGACACGTTATTTTTGTATGGCATCATAAAAAGATCGAACCATGGGTCGACCCCTGGTGAAAGGATCGATCCATGGGTCGACCTCTGTTGCATAAAAATAAAAAATAGAAGCTGAATTTTTGAGTGCAATCCAAGTACTGATACCTGAGTAGAAGATGTCGACCTTAGATCATAAGGTGTCGACCCCAGATTAAAAAGTATCGACCCCTGCAGAAAAAGTGTCGACTCCTATAGAAAAATATCAATCCCAATGTCGGGACAGGCTGCAATGACTAGTTTTCTACATTTTTTCAACAAGCCTTTTTCATTCCAAATGGCTAGTTTAAGGCTTTCAACAATTAGAACTGATCCTCCAACCATCAACAAGAATATAAAAGGCTAGAGAAATATTTGAAAAGTAAGATTAAGAGATTTTAAAATAAAATCATTTTGGATTGAAGAGGTTTTCATTGCACATCAAAAAGAGAGAAAAAAGAGAAGAACTAAGTTTTGATTTCAGAGGATATTCAAGAGTTATTTTCCATAACATCTCAAGCAACCTCTTAGCATCATTTGAAGAGAAGTAAAGCTTCAAAAGAGCACATATTCAGCCACTTCTTCAAGCTTCAAAAGAGTTCCTTTTTTATTTTTATTTTATGCTGAATTTTTATATTTGTAACTTTGTTTCTTTACAAGTTTCTTTGGAAGAAGAAACTTAGAGTATAGGCTCATCCAAGCCAGTAATTGGATGGTGTAAAGATTATAGTTGGTGCTCCTAGGTTAAAATCAACTTGGCTGATAGTGAATCCGAAAAAACTATGGGTATAGGATTATGGTTGGTGAGCCCAACAAAACCAACTGGATTTATTTGTGATCTCGAGTTAAAACAAACGCACTGTAATCCAAAAATTATAGTAAAATTTTTAATGAGAGCTTGGAGAGTGGACGTAGGTGTGGGGTTGCTCCAAACCACTATAAAATTCTTATATATTTGTATTATATTTTTACTTTTCTTGCCCTCGTTACTTGCTTTATATATTTGTGTTATCTAGTTAATTTTAATTTTATTACTGTATTGCATATCCATCACAAAAACTCAAGTTCTATTAATTATAAGCATATATTTACTTACAGTTTAATTTGGCTAAAATTTTAAAAGAACCCAATTCATCCTCCTCTTGGGTTGCTACCTCTGGATAATAATATTAAAAAATTTAAAAAATAATTAGTGATGGCTTTTTTATCACTAATGTCATTGCTAATTTCATCAATAATAGTTAACTTTATTTTTAAATAATATTTATAATAATATTTTATTATTAGCGATGGCTAAAGTCATTATTAATACCATCGATAATAGTTAATTTTATTTTTTAAAAAAATATAATAATTTTTTTAAAAATCTATTTTAATTAATCATAATCAATTATGATTCTTAATATTTATTATAATTAAAATTTAAAGATAATATGATAATTATAAATAAAAAAATTAATTATATTATATTAAAAATATAAATTATATAATTTTATAATCAATATAAAAAAATATAATACATTAAAATAAAAGAAAATTAGCATAGATCCTCTTTGTCATCTTTCTCATTGTTCTTTTGCTGCTCTCCAGCAGTTAATGGATAAGAGTCGGATGTCCCAGCATCCTAAAATAAAAAAAAATAAAATATTATTAATAACTTTTGATAAAGAGACATATCTTTTGATATACTTCTTCAATTCTAAAATAGATTATTTTTATATATTTCATTCGATGATACGAAAATATAGACAACTCCGACCCATCAATTAGATGATTAGATTGAGTTTTTAGCCCCTAGATTCTCTTTCCCAACTTAAGCCTAAATATGTGAAGCTTCTAAATATGAAGACTTAAAATAAATAAAAGAGTTTTCTAATAGAATTACCTAATATGATGGCTGAGATAATGAGTTCAGCTGGTTGTACAGCTGGGGATCCTAGAGAATCTTTACGATTGTATCATGGATGGTATCCTGAAAGCTCTAAGATCGCTGGATCAGAAGTCTTTGCACGACCTCCTCTACGTGTGCATCACTCCAAGTCTGGTACATCAAGACCTATGAGGATGCCAAAAATTATTGAACCGCTGGAGGATCAAAGCTGTGGCCAATGATGCTTGCCATCCTTTATTTGCTTAGAAATCATTCAATGTCCAACTGAGTCTATCTATGGATGGCTTTACACTATTCAGTCATGCAATGGCTCCTTATTCATGTTGGCTAATCTTTATTACTCCATACAATCTCTCACATGGGAAGTGCATGAAAGAATATAATATCTTTCTTATATTAGTCATTCCTGGACCATGACATCTTGGTAGAAGCATTGATGTATATCTAAGACCTCTTGTTAATGAGCTAAAATTCTTATAGATTGATGGCATACGTACTTTTGATGCATTGAAGAAGTAGAATTTTATAATAAAAGTTGTATTGATGGGAACCATTAGCGATTTTTCTACTTATGGGATGCTGTCAGGATAGAGCACTCATGGAAAGCTTTTATGTCTCTATTGTATGGAGAATATAAAATCATTTCAACTTGAGCATGGTCGTAAGCCTTGTTGGTTCGATTGTCATCATCAAACAACATAGGCTGTGTAGCCCATCTTGAAACCTACGAGTAGCCCATCTCAAAACCTACGTGTGGCCACCTGCTCGAAGATTGGGAGGCCAGCCTCCTTATCTTGAGGAGATAAGAATCGGTAGTACTCCTGCAAGTAGAAGCAAGCATGTATTAATAAATAGAATACAAACCTATCATAAATTATTAAATTAAACAAGTTTGACTTACCTGAAATATCTTTCAGGCTGCATCATGAGCCTCCAACAGCCAACTAGAGAACTCATTCATCGATCCTAGTATCAATTGTCAGATGATCCCGATAATCATACGAGGCATGAAGCTCTCTCTAAATATGCTACAAAATTGATTTTGAACAATAAATGTTAAACTCTACAAGACCAAATTTTAAACATATTCGGTAAGATATAGTACTTATGAGCGGCTCTGAATGTGGATTCTATCCTCCATCGATCGAGTCGAAGGTGCTACGAGCTGGATAGGTCCTCTGCCATACCTCTATGTCTGGGAGCCGGTTGCTACTATGTGTGATTATGCGATCACTAGTGACCTCTTGTCATTCGAATCTGAGCGCAAAACATCTAATATAAAAAATGTTATATTAGTTAGCAAAAGATAAATTAATATAAACAAGAATATCTAAAATACTAGAATTTATCATCTGGTGTGAGAGGTGTAGAATCCTGCAAGCTGACCACATGATCGCTCTCTCGTTAAGAGCTCTGTTCTCAGCTGGCATAGCTCCGGCCTTAGAAAGATATGATGTATACTTTCTAAAAAAATAAATAGATTCACTAAATTAATTATACAATTATGGATGGCAATGTAAGATTTAAAATAATATAAGATAAGTATTTAGATGTTTAGTATCCTTCGAATGTTTGGTACCCTTTAGATAGGAAGCAATGCAGGACAAGTATTTAAAATGAGTTAGAGGTCCAAAAGTTCATCGCAAGCGAGGAGCACTACTCATCAACCTCTTCAATTTGTTTGGTACTCCTCGAATTTTTTTTCTGATTCTTTCTCTTTCTCCTCTTCTTCTATTTTTTCTTCTTCTTCTTTCTCTTCTTTACCTTCTTGGACAGGATTATTTTTTAAAACAAAATCAGTTGGATCTACCTTCTCATGTTGGCCATCATGTATGAGAATTCTTAGAGCATCCAACTCGACATATATTGAAGATGAATGAAATCTTAATGTTTCATCCTCCTGAAAGCATTCTGGTAATTATGCCTCTTCTTCTTTTTCAAACGTATAATTAATGGCTTAAGACTCAACCTTATATATAGCCCACCAATCTTTCCTTCTTCTCTCTCTTGATGGAAAAAGAGTATAATATACTTGACCAGTTTGTTGGGCTAGCATAAAGAGGTTATTGACATATGCTTTTGATCCATGTTTGATTTTAATAAGCCCGTGCCATGGATCAATTCACCTTCATATAATTATTGGTATCAAACCATCGGCACTTAAATAGAATGACATTATTATCACCTAAGAGGTAGGTTAACTTGATCACTTTTTTGAGGATTCCATAATAGTCACTCTTCACCTCTGCCCACTAGCTATTCTTTATATAGGCACCACTATTTATTATACTTTTATGTTCTCCATATTGTCGCATGTGAAATTTGAAACCATTTATATTATATCTATTATAACATATTATGTACTTTGTTGGCCTGTAACCTAATGGTCTTAACTTCTTAGGTATGGATTCGCTGTCTTGCATGATCTGAATATTATAAAAAAATAAATTAAAAAAAGTTAAAATAAATAAGATGACAATGGTCACTTACCAGTTGATGGAACTAATTTGCAAAGTTCTATGAGCGCTGGGTAGAAATTTCATCCTCGCTTATCATCAGGTTGTCCCATCTCAACATCTCATCATATTGCCTATACATGCATAAGTTAAGTATAGGATGATAAGTGATTAAAAAGTTGAGATTGTGATGGATACTTAGTCAATATATGAAAAGTTGAGATTGTGATGGATACTTAGTCAATATATGGGTCGACATTCGAGTAATTTAGTAAAACATCTATCTTTGCCTATTGAAATTCAGTATCAGTCAATACCCGATGAACCTCATCCCCAAATTCATGAGTAGGATAGGCAAATATTGAAATCTCCGCCTTTGATTGCTTACCACTATCATCATGTCGATCCACTTGAGTTAGCTTTATCTGTACACTAGGATTAAAGTAGTATCAACTGAAATTTAAAATTTTTTCTATTATATAAGCCTCCACAATAGAACCTTTGACTCGAATATTATTTTTCACTTTCTTCTTGAGACTGTGCATGTATCTTTTAAATGGATACATCCACCTATACTACACCGGTCCCTCCATCCTAATTTTATATGCCAGATGAATCATTAGCTGCTCCATGGAGTCGAAGAAGTTTGGAGAGAGTATCTTCTCCAACTTGCATATGGTCTCTACACTGCTAGCCTCAAGACTAGAGATGTAATGGATGGATAGTTTGGCAGCATAAATGTCTCTAAAGAAATGGTTAAGTTCGATCAAAGAACTCCATATGAAATTGAGAAGGAGATCATGCCAAGCTAATGGAAGTAATCATTACATGAAGACATGACAGTCATGCCTCTTCAGCCCATAGAACCTGCAATCTTTGATATTGATGCGCTAAGCTAGATTACTTGCATAACCATCTAAAAATTTAAGACTTTTATACTATTTACGAACATCCTTTAACTACTTTCTTATTAAGATATAAGATGCTTTTGGCTTTAGAAAATTTTTAGGTGATATATTAACTAGCTCTAACTTAGGATGCTTTCATATATTCTTCAGATTTGCTTGAGTCTTGGGATTGTCCTTCGTCTTATCCTTAACATCTATAACAATGTAGAAAATATTATTGAATATATTCTTCTTAATATGTATGGTGTTAAGATTATGATGAATTAAATTGGTGGACCAGTACGCAATTTTTACAAGATGCTTCGCTTCATTCAGTTATGAGTTTTACAGAACTCCTGAGGCTTCTATTTGTCAAATAGCATGCCAAACTAGACGAAGCTTCATTCAGTTATGAGTTTTACAGAACTCCTAAGGCTTCTACTTGTCAAATAGCATGCCAAACTAGACTTCATCTAGTTGGGATACCCTTTGAAATACTTCTATACTGCTAAGGTATGGGGGGTGCATGGTCCTTCTCTATCTTATTCCTCCTAAAACTGTCCCACTATTTTTCAAAAAGGATGATGCTCGAAAAGAAATTGATGATGACAATCAAACCAGTAAGGCTTGCGACCATGCTCAAGTTGAAATAATTTTGTATTCTCCATATAATAGAGACATACAAGCTTTCCATGAGTGCTCCATCCTAATAGCATTCCATAAGCAGAAAAATCGCTAATAGTCCACATCAATATAGCTTTTATTATAAAATTCTATTTCTTCGATGCATCAAAAGTACGTATGCCATCGATCTATAAGAATTTTAGCTCATCAACAAGAGGTCTTTGATATACATCAATGCTTGTATCAGGATGTCGTGATCCAAGAATGACTAATATAAGAAAGATGTTATGTTCTTTTATGCACATCCCATGTGAGAGATTATATGGAGTAATAAAGATTAGCCAATATGAATAAGAGGCCATTGCATGACTGAACAGTGTAAAGCCATCTATAGATAGACCCAGTCGGATGTTGCATGATTTCTGAGCAAATAAAGAATGGCAAGCATCAAATTGCTTCCATATCTTGTTGTTTGATAGATTACTCATCATATCAGAGTGCTTACAATTTTTTTCTTTATGCCATCTCATCTACTTGACAGTACTCTTGGACAAACCTTTGAAGCATAGGAGTGAGTGGAAGGTATCGAAGAACCTTATATGGTATGCTCTTCTGATTTCTATCCTCTTGCCTCAGCTTAAATCGGCTTTCACTGCATACATTACATGAGCTCTTCAATTAGTCCTCCATATAGAAAAGCATGCAATTATGACGACACGCATCCATCTTCTCCTATTCCATACCTAACCCTTACACCATTTTCTTTGAAGCATAGAAACTCCCAACAAGCTTCTCATCCTGAGATAGTATTTTCTTTATTATTACTACTATTCTATCATAACAATTGACCATCATATTAAACTCGACCTTCAAATTTAACAACTCTAACATAGCTGATAATACAGTGTGTTTTACATCCTGACCATAGTGGTTCATTAGCATCTTTTAGCATATTATAGAAATCACCACTGCCAGCTTCTAAATTGTCCTTCATATTTTAATTAAATTTAGGATCAGCCACATCTATGACCATGTCTACCATTTTATTTGTATCCCTATCCTGCTCATTTTTAACCCTTGCAACTTTGTCCCACATTTCTCCATGTAGGTATGAATGCTTATAGTTAGGCATAAATCCACTCTTATACAAATGGATAATAATTGATCTCTATCAAATATTTCTCCATTGCCATGTTTGTTACAAGGGCAATGAGCCCATCCTTGACTTAAGAGTGCTACATTCTCAAAAGCAAAATCACAAAAGTACTCTACATTCTCTCTATATTCAGCAGAAATTACATTGTCGACTACTCGATAATCAATCGAACTACGATCTATAGTACACTATCTAAGAATTCTGCATATACATTAATATAAAGTAACTGCATATACACTATCTAAGAATTCTGCATATACATTTCTTTATATACAAAGTAAATGCATTTTATCATCAACTAATAAGTAAAGAAGGTCCTATCCAATTTAAGAAATGCATTAATTATATAGATCAATTATAATAATTAAATGATATATAACAGGAACCAAAAGAAATTTTGATAGCATTTTTTCTTAGTTCTCCCCACATGGTTGAAGATGTGTGGGAAGAACTAAAGAAGAATATTTCTCAAAATTTTTTTCAAACCCTCAGCATATCGTTTGATTATTGTAATGATCTATAGAAATACTTGCACTTTTCAAACTATCCATAATGGATAATCAATTGACTAATGTACATAATTCTTCCACCTGTATAAAAGTATATAAATATATGGATACAATAAAATATGTACATTAATCAAAAGATGGATCTATGATTCCATGCAACATAATTTTTTTAAAAAAATTAATATCTAATTAATTACTTAAATTAATACCTAATTATAGGATGCTGTAGAATATGTACTTAGCCCTTACGCGAGGATTGGCTGCCCTAGACATTGGTTAGGACCTGAGGCCCAAGCACACAGGGCATGTCTTGATCTCGTGTTTGCAATGCTACCCGACACCTTTCCTCAGTCCGAGTGCTTTGCATGCCGAGATCCAAATCTCATGCTTCTAATTAATTAATTAATTATCTAACTAATTAATAAATTAATATTTAATAAATTAGTTTTTTAATATTTAATTATGCTTAATTAATATAATTTAAATAAAAAATTAACTTTTAGTGATAATATTAGCCATCGCTAATACTCACAATAGTAACTAGATGGCTCAGAGAAGGGATCGCGGGGTCACAACAACAAGGAGATGGCTTGGAGGTAGTAGGGCCATGGAAAGCTAGCATGAGTTCGACGATGTTAAGGCTGGTGGGGTTGGGGTGGCTGTGGGCATGGAGGAACGTAGGCTTGGGGCCATGGGGTTGGACCAGCTATAAGCATGGAGAGATATGGGCTTGGGGCCATGGGTTGGGCTAGCAACATCGGGGCTAGCGGGGTTGGGGCGATCACGAGCTCGGGGCCGTGGGACATCGGGGGGATGGGGCGGGGAGGGAGGAACGAGGGGGGTGAGGGGGGTTTGTGCTAGGATTTGACGTCTCAAATTTGATCCACAATAAGAAGAGAATCAATTTTCAGCACAGCAATTGGGTCGACTCTAATACGCGATCGAGCCGGCTTGGATTGAGAACAAGCCAACTTGAACCACAGTCGAGTTGGCTCTCTCAAATAGATAGATAGCAGGAGTTCGGATGAGATGCAGTCGAGCCAGTTCGATCCTTGATCGAGCCAACTCAACGGAGGTGAATAGAACACGATGGAGATTTCTCTGTTTGAACTCAAATTATGATTAATCCAAGGGGTCAATGGGAGTTATGCCTGGACCAAAGAATCCAGTGGCCATGAAAGGTTACGGTCATGATCTGAAGGTCAAAAAATATTCTAAGACTCCATCAAGAATATGTTCAACTCATATTAGAAGAACAAGCCCGATTAGGACTTCTGTGAACTGCTGAGAAAAGGATTCTCATCCTATTTAAAGAGTTGAGATGCTATGGAGCAAAAAAGGTAGCGCATATGGTATGAGAGGCATGTAGAGAGGCTCAGACAGCTATCGAGAGAAGCTTGACAGAGCATCGAGTATGTGCAGCCCACGAGAGAGAGAAGCAATAGGTGTATAGCATCCGGTGAGGAGGCTATGAGGGCAGAGCATCTTATAGCTTCTGTGGATCTTCTTAGAATTCTAAGAGAGCTTTTGTAAGGATAGTTTCTAGTTGAGAAGGATTTATATACGGTGAGTTGAGAGTGGGTGTTCTCCTCTTTTATCTATTTTTCTCTTTCATAGTAAAACTTTGCATGCCCCATAGAGGTGAGCCTTTAGGTTGATCCATATACTTGATTATTTTTTTATTTTATTTTATTTTTTTTCTATCATAATAATTTAGTACTAGATCAATAACAAGCGGTATTAGAGTAGCTGATATTTTAATAGTTTGGTATCAGAGCGAGTTGATACCATAATAATTTGGGTGCCTGTAAGAGGGCGGCTTGGGCATGAAGGGATGGGGTAGGAAGGGAAGAAAGAGAGGTTAGGAGGGTTTGGGCATCAGCTATGAGGATTTATGGTGCTCTCAAGCCTTGGGAGGCCACGAGAGGAGTCAAGGTATTGGCTCCGGAGATTTCAGGGGCTTGGTTGGTGCTTCGGAGATCTAAAATTCAAGATGAAGTAAGAAATCAAAGTTAGAAAATCAAGACTATAGAAAAAAAAAATTTTATAGGTTAGCTGGCTCAGTCCAAAATTTGATCGACTAAGTCTCAGTGCATAAGCAAAATAGAGAGCTGCGCATTCGGAACTACTGACAAAGCATAGAACTGAACTGGCTCTGTTTCAGACTGAGTTGATCCAGTGAAACTTAGTCGACTCAGTGCTGAGATTGAGATGGCTCAGTGCGTAGGTAGAGTTATGCGAGGGTCTATTTTGGGCTAGGGTCTGGGTTGATCCTAGGGGTTTTAAGGCCTGATTTGAGAGGTCTTAAGGGGGCTAATTCATGTATGGATTGAAATTAGATCCAGGGGATGAGAGCATATGAGACTTGGGCTCAATGAGTGCTTTCATGTATTAGATTAGCTAGGAGAGTTTTTGGTCGGGCCTAATGGCTATGTATAAATACATAGGTTGCATTAGGATTTTCAAGGTTGAAATCAATACAGATCTTTTCTTTTTCAATTCTCTCTTCTTCTCTTCTCTCTAGAGTTGGCACCCCAGGGTTCTTGAAGAAGCCCTAGAAAGGGGGGGTGTCTCCCTCAAGCCCAAGGAGGAAGGCACCCCATCACAGATCTAGATGGAGGATCGGTAGTTTGTTGCCTATAGAGAACATCACAGGTTCCTCTAGGTCCATGCTAAAGATCAGAGGCTTCTGCAACATGGTTCGAAACTTGTGATGCCAAGGATGATTGGTGTTCGAGTGATATCATGAAACATCAATTGGTATCAAAGAGAGGCGATGCTAGTTGGTGCGCTTATATTTGGTATCAGAGTCTGATGATGCATGAAAGAAAAGAAGAAGTCGTACAAGATGAAATCAAAAATCTGCATAAGGATTTCACGGTATGTCTCAAATCTATCTTGCTGTTACTGTGGTTTGGCCAACCAAGAGCAGCGGATTGAAGGTGGAGGTTGAGAGGATTAACGAAAAGAGATTTTCTTAGGATAGAAGGATTTAGTGCATGATTTGTTGATCGATCTTGGTGGAAAGATCGGAATGTATGATGGTTATGTAATAGGCAGAGAGCGCTGGAGTGCTGTAGTAGCACTTTCCTAGAGATGCAGAGCTGAGAAAGGCTCGATGATGCAGTAGTCGAGGGAGGTATCTCAGTAGAGAGCATTAGAATTTTCTAGAAAGATGAGCAGTGTAGGACTGTTGAAGAGAGATTTTTCAAGAGATCATGGTCGAAGGAAGGCTGAAGAAGTGACTATACATCCTTCGATGTCAAGAAGGTGAAAAAGTAGTCAGAGATGTATTCAGCGATTCGATCAGAGCATGAATTTGCGAAGCCTTGGGAGCGATGGAGATGGATGATCCATGGAGATCCAGGGAGTGCTAGAGTGCTACAGTAGCGCTTTTCTAGAGGCATGAGGCTAAGAGAGGCTCAGCGATGCAGCAGTTGAGGAGTGTATCTCAGTAGAGAGTGTCAGTGGCATCTCAAAGAGATCGGATGTAGGTCTCAGAGAGCATCAAGAGGTCTCTAGCAGTCGGAAGTATCATGGATCAGGTTTCTTCTATAGGAGCACCAGGAAGAGTCATGGTTCAGGTGGAGGATGATTCTTCGGGCATAACTGAAGTGATGGTTGGTGTAGGGGCAGAAGAGAAGGACTAGGATGAAATTTTTTAGGATTCAATCGCTGAATTTAGAAGAGTTGGATGAGTTCTTGGATTTCGGAGGTGTCCACGGATTGTGGAGGTATCTAAGATGGTTTCGAAGGGGTCCGCAGAGCGTGGAGGATTCGAAGGGATAGCGACGGTATTCAAGGTACAGCGACAGGCTCAGTAGTGCAGCATTGAGTGGTTGACCTCGAGGGACTCGATGATAGAATCAGCTTCCACGGCAACATATGGACTTTGGATATATGTGGAGCTCCGTAGTGGTGGCTTCACAAATGGAGAAAAAATTTGACATGAGTTCAGAGCTGAGGGTCAGCATCGGTGATGCATAGTTTCGGATGGAGCAGCATGTGTAGGTGAACAGACATAGCTCTAAGAAGATCATGTCAGGTGGTACAGTATGTGCTGGTGTAGGAATGCTGTAGGTTCTTCAGTAAAGTTCAAAAAAAATAATGCAGCTGCTAAGCAGAAGGGATCCTACAATTTTAGAATGGTGTAGAGGTGCAAGCCAAGATCTTTAGTGGTGGAGGCAGTCATCCCAAAGGCCTCAAGGATGCACAATAGCTGAAAAGGATTGACGAAGGTGATGTTTGCACAGCTGCTGTCGAGTGCGCAGGGATAGTGTGATCATGCAGGAGGGCATTATCGAGAAATTTGTCAAGGCTTGGGAGCACCAAGGTGGAGATTATGAGGATTTATGGTGCTCCCAAGCCTTGGAAGGCCACAAAATGAGTCAGGGTGTTGGCTCCAGAGATTTCAAGGACTTGATTGGTGCTTCGAAGATCTAGAATTCAAGGTGAAGCAAGGAACCAAAGTCAGAAAATCAAGACTGCAGAAAGAAGATTTTCTGTAGGTTAGCTGGTTCAGTCCAAAACTGGATCGACTAAGTCTCAGTGCATAGGCAAAATAGAGAGCTACGCGTTCGAAACTACTGGCACGGCATAGAACTGGGCTGGCTCAGTTTCAGACTGAGTCGACCCAGTGGAACTTAATCGATTCAGTGCTGAGACTGAGTCAGCTCAGTGCACAAGCAGAGTTACTTGAGGGTCTATTTTGAGCTAGGGTCTGGGTTAATCCTAGGGATCTTAAGGTCTGATTTTAGAGGTCTTAAGGAGGCTGATTTATATATGGGTTCGGATTAGATCCAGAGGATAAGAGCATGTGAGACTTGGGCTCAGTGAGTGCTTTCATGTATTAGGTTAGCCAGGAGAGTTTTTGGTCGGGCCTAATGGCTATGTATAAAAATGCATAAGTTGTATTAGAATTTTTGAGATTGGAATCAATATAGATCTTTTCTCCCTCAATTCTCTTTTCTTCTTTCTCTCTAGAGTTGTCATCCTAGGATTCTTGAAGAAGGCCTAGAGAGGGGGGCATCTCCCTCAAGCCCAAAGAGGGAGGCGCCCCATCATAGATCCAAGTAGAGGATCGATGGTTTGCTGTCCATAGAGAATGTCACAAATTTCTTTAGGTCCGTGCTAAATATCATAGGCTTCCACAACATGGTATCGGAGCTTGTGATGCTAAGGATGATTGGTGTTCAAGCGATACATGGAACATCAATTGGTATTAAGAAGAGGTGATGCCAGTTGTTGCGCTTATATCAATGAGAGGATAATTGCGAGAAGGAGAGAGAAAGAGGTGCGTGCGTGAGCGAAAATTTATTTTCTGCATGGCAGAGTATTAGTGACGATAAATTAACCATTACTAATTCCATCGATAAAAGTATTGGCGATGGCAATTCCGTCGCTCAAAATAAATCTCCATCACTAATACTAATAAATAAAAAATAATATTTTTTTCATAAATTTTTAAATATTTTTTTTTAAAATTATTAGAGATGGCAAATGTTGCCATCTCTAATAGCCATCGATAATTAATTAATTTAATTATAATTATAATTATTTTTTTTTAAATTTTAAATTTATAGCAACAACTTTTGCCATCATTAATAAATACTAATCCATCATTAATACCATGGTAAAAATGTTGTCGCTAAAAGCCGTCGCTCATAAGCCTTTTCTTTACATTAAATACTACTAATTTTTGCCTATTCTCATGGTTGTCTATTTTCTTATATAACATCTTTTCTTGGACAGTTCTCCTAGCATATTATGCACATCTGACTGCTTTTCATGCTTTGAATTTTGTAGAGTTTGATGATCTTTCTGATGGAGGATCAACATCAATTAGTAGGTCTAGAGATAGGTCTACGCACTATGGTGCGCCATCTACGCTAATCAAGGATAATGTTAAAGAAGTTCTATTCATAAAATCTAATCGAGTATATAGTTTTAAAGTCGAATATATATTTTAGATGTATTTGTAGGGTCTAGCTTCTTAGCTACAGATAGGTCTTGATTTTCTTCTCCCCTATAAACCCAGCTACCAAGAATAGTTTATTTTATCCTCTTTTCTTTCTCTCTCCTTCACCATGGCTGTCGCAGCTACTTTCTCCTCCCTATCCTTTGCCGCCTCTCCTCTGATGAGTGCTACCCCTCTGATGAGTACTACTTTCTTGATGAAATTATGTACTAGAGCCACTCAGACGATTTTCTTGATGTTAGCTAACACATGGTAGCCTTGAAATTAATTTAACTAAATTTAATTAAATATTATTAATTTTATTTAAATATTAAATCTAATTTAACTAAATTATATAAATATTAATTTAAAAATATTTAAAAAAATTAAAATAAGAATTAAAAAAATAAAATTATTTTATTATCAGTGATGGCTTCTATCATTGCTAATAACATATTTTCATTGCTACTAAGTATTAGGGATAGCTCATATCATCGCTAATAATATATTTCTATCACTAATAATCTCAGAACCAAATAAAAAAATTACTTTAGTATTAGCGATGGCTAGATACCATCTCTAATAATAAAATTTCATAATTAATAACATTAAAATTAAATTTAAAAAAAATAAAATTATTTTAGTATTAGCGATGGCTTTATGCCATCTCCAATAATAATTTTTAATTGCTAATAATATTAAAATTAAATTAAAAAATAAAATTATTTTAATATTACTGATGACACAATGTTGTCTCTGATAATGATTTTCAATTACTAATAATATTAGAATCAAATAAAAAAATAAAATTACTTTAGTATTAGCTACAACTTTTTATCATTTTTAATAATAATTATTCATCACTAATAATATTAAAATAAAATTATTTTTGTATTAGTGATGGTTATCTATCATTACTAATAATATTTTTTATCATTAATAATATTAAAATTAAATTTAAAAAAAATTAGCGATGGAACTTGTCGTCACTAAAAGTCAAATATGCTGTCACTAATATTTTTTTATTTTTATGATGGCAGTTTTTATGATCGCTCTTTGCTATCGTTAATACTCAATATTCTTGTAGTATTTTCTTCGTGTTCCAGTCCAGGCCCCTATTTCTCCATCTCTTCTATATTTTAGTTTAGATATTTTCTCTCTCCACCAAAGGGACCATCGTTTCTCCCTTCTTTCGATGGTCAGCACTAGGCTCGATTCCATCTTCCCCCTCCCTCCCTCTCTTCTCCTTCCTCTCTTGCTCCCTCCCTCTCTCTCTCTCATCTTTCTCTCTGATGGGTGGTGAAAGGCGGAAGGCCTAGCCCCCTGTCTTTCTCTCTTTCTCTATCTCACCCCTCTGGAAGTCTTTTTCAATGGTGGAAGGTCGGACCAGCCCTCCCTCTCTTCTCTATGTTCGAGTCCTCATCGGCGGGTCCCTCCGGTGGGTTATGGATGGTGGATCTCCCTCTCCCTCTTCATGGCCAGCCATCATGCCATCACCCCCTCTCTCTCTTTTCTGTGTTTTGGTGCTCTTTGATGGTCGGACGGAGGCCATGGACCGGATCTCCCTCTCCCTCTTCTTTTAGCGGCTGCATGGAGGCCGTTCCCTTCTATTCCCTCATCTCTTTCATCCGCCTCCCTCTCTCTGTTCTCTCTCTCCTTCCTTATTTCTTTATTTGCTGGTAGCCCCTCCTCGGTCGGGTGCTATGATCCACCACAGCCGTCCGGTCATCATCCCTCTTTTCTCTAGATTGCTGGACTCTTTCCTAGTGCTACTTTCAGATCTCTCCGATGTGTGTGATGGTCGATGTTGCTCTCCTCTCTGCACTCTTCTCCTGACATAGTGGTCGACGTCGCTCTTCTCTTCTTTCATCATCACGGTCTCTTGATCAACATTCCTCTCTGGTGGTCGGCATGGGGTCATCCAGCGGTAGCATGATGGCGGTTTTTCTCTTTTGTATTTTAAATTTCAAAATTTGACTGTTAAGGAGGAATTTTAAATTTTAAATATTAGTTGTAGGGTTGGTAGATGGGAATTTGCAATTCAAAAATTAAATTCAAATTTCTATATTGGAGGTTTGGTGGGGGTTCCCATCTTTTTTTTTCTTTTCTTTTTTGTACTCTTCTTTTTCTTAATAAATTTTGATGACTATTATGCTATAGCACATTAGTTTTCATTTATATTAAAAAAAATTATTTTATAGGTTAAGAAGTGAAATAAGAAGAATACGTGGTTCTGTTATGATCGATTTGGATGCTAGATCAAATTACCCATGCAACGGCATATGCATGCTCTGGCTATTACTCAAAGAGGCAAAAGGAAAAGTCATAAGAAGATGAAGAGGTTTAGCATGCAAAGGAGGATTCGGTTCCATTAATCCTAAGTTATTGAGACATGAAGATTCACTTTTTTAATTCAACTTAGTTATTCTTGATTTTTCAGATGAGTGATGCCAACGAGAACCTATTATGAGCATGAAAAATGACCTATTCAGCATATGACATGAGGGGATTGATGTAAGTGATAAAATTTGTTGCCCAACCGGGGGTGTGGGGGTAAGTGGCATTAACTTAAGCAACAAGTACATAAACAAGTTGCATATTATTCGTATTATTAAAATATCATTTATTTTAAAAATTATTTATTATAAAATTATGAATCAATGAGTTATATAGATAGAAAGAAATTCAACTATAATTTTAAAAGATAATTAAAATTATTACTCTAAACTATATAAATAAAACTCTTGAATAGTCTTAGTTTTTTAGATTTCTTAGACAAGCTGTTAGCTAGCGAGCAGCTCAAGCTTGGTTCACTTATAAAAGCCAAGTTTGAACTCACGCTTGTTGCTCGTTTTCACTACTATCTGTAACCTCCCGCAATGTCTTTGATTCCTTTTCCATATGCCCTTCTATCTTCTTTATTTATTATCTACTTACTTTGTGGACAACCTTATCATAAATAACTTGCTTTGACAAACATTCTTGAATAATAAAAATTATTCAAACATATATATATATATATATATATATATATATATATATATATATATATATATATATATATATATATATATATATATATATATATATATATGGATTGATAAACTTAGCCATTCTCGGGCAGATCTTCACTCAAATCCAATCAACTCTATATTGGATGATAGGAGTCTTATATCAATAATTTAAGCCATTGGATATGATCCATTATTTCTAAGCTACTGTAATATTAAAAATCATATAATTTGAAGACCTCTAATTTATGCATCAAATAGTCAAAGAATTAACTAATCTAAATAACATAAAATTATATATATTTTTATGATGACTTAATGTATTGACTATGAATCTTTAAGTCATATGATTTTTGGTATATAAGTTTACATATATATCATATCCAGTGGCTCGAGTTATAAATATGAGACCCCCCAATCGATCTAACCAAATCTAAGTAGAGATCCGCAAGTGTCACCAAAAAGAAAAAAAAAAATCTTTCGAGAGAAAAAAAATTATTGTAGATTTTCTAAAGAATTTATTTTATTTTATTTTAAAAGGTTAATTTTATTAAAAAATAAAATATAAAATTATCGAGAGGTTTAGAAAATTCAAAGCTTTTAGAACATATTCAGGATGGAATCTCATATAACTTTTTTCTTTATAACGTATTTAAGGCGTGGGGCTTGTATCTCCATGTTTTTTTTTTATCCGCAAGGGCCTGCATCTGTCAGACCGGTAGAAATTTGAATTCCACGTGTTTAAAGCGCAGGCTTGTAGCGGCTCCATCTATGGAATTGTTTTCCCTTTGTAGTTCTCATAATGTGGCCAACTCGACTAGTTTAGATATATATATATATATATATATATATATATATATATATATATATATATATATATATATATATATATATAAAACATATGTATCTATCTATATATATATATATATATATAGAGAGAGAGAGAGAGAGAGAGAGAGAGAGACGCTATCGCTCGCACACGCACACGCACACACAAGGGGAATGAAGCACCATGACCTACCGAGTGGAAGCAACAAATCATACACACACAAAGGGAATGAAGACCCATGACCTACCAAAAGGAAAGCAACGAACTCAAGGTACAATAGGTCAAAACGAGAATTTGATTGAACGCACCATCCACCTTCCGCTCATGGATGAGCAATCCCACTCAGAAGGAAAATGGAGGGGTGTATCAGCCCTGCCGCCGTTGCATTGATATGTCGGGGATAAAGCTGCCATGCGAGAGTACGTGGCTGGTCAGCCTCACCGTGGCATGTAAGTCCCAAATATGACAAGATGTTCTATAGGCCACCATATATTCCATTGACTTTGTTCTGTTGTCACGTTGTTCTAGCCTTCTAGGAGCGACAGACGCATGCGACGTGTCAAGGGGACTCCCATGCGTGTTGACACCGAAACCCCTTGATTCCCTCCTCGTAGCCATTTTTCCGTTACCGATATAACATTTAGAATACTCTTCCAGTTTCATTGCACCGTCACCGCTTCTCCATAATCCTATCAGCTCTTGTGCATGTTTTCTGGTAATCATTAACTCGTTCTCATGGCTCTGGAGGCATCTCCCCCTTTGCTCCACATACATCACGAACAGAATGGTAGCGGTGTTGGGAGAGAAGGCTTTTGGAGTGAGGATAGCGTCAAGAGTATAGTCGATGCTGGTCTTGACGCCATTGTTACCTCCTTCTCTCTCATCTCTTCCATCTCAGCTAGTCGCCTCTCCTCTGGTACTTCAATCAAGTCTCTACTTAATTAGCTGCTGCTTCGGTTATTCTCCTCTGGTACTTGAAGTCCTAACTTAATTACATATTGCTATTGTTATTCTGCTATGTTAAATTTGAATTCCTGATGCACCGTAATTAATTTCATTCACTGTAATATTGCCTTGGGATCTTCTGCTGTTGGATAATAGCATGGTGAAAACTCCAACTTATCAAGTTGGACTTGTTGGGCAGTTGGGGTTCCCCACCTTTTTTTTAAGAATTTATTGTTGTTTTTTCTTATCTTTTTCCTGTTTATACATATTCTAATGAAAACTGTGGTGGTATTTTTCACCGTTTTGCTAAAAAAGAGAAAGGAAAATCAAGTTGGTCAAATTGCTTAGTAGTTGTACTAGACATCTAGGTTTAATTCTAATTACTGAAAGAATCCAACCTAAGTCAGTAAACAGTAGTTGTACTAGATATCCAGATTGATATAAGTTTTCAAAGCAGTCGTACAGAAATCTAGGTTCGAGTTTCATTTTTAAATGGGTACGGAACCAAGTGTCCTATGCAGGACACTGCACAGAACAGTTCAACAGAGATTTGGAGATGCCATCTTGTGTTGAGTGTTTCACCAAAAACTTATTGCATAATGGTGTCTGAGTCCCAAAGTTGCTGATGTTTTCAGTAGCGGCCTACAGATGAAAGTATTTTTTGCTCTGCAATGGACTGGAATGCGTTTCTTTCTCTGGGTTTATTTTTGGAACGGGATTCTCTTCGTGCAGTTGATGTCTTGGTGCTGGGGTTTGCAAATTTGGTGGCTGGTAGCATATCGATGGGTTTTAGAGATCTTGTATCAACCAGCACTGAGAAAGAGATGGCCAAGAAGGAGAGGGCGACGACTGAAAAGGACGCGAGCACTTCCATCAGCTCCCAGCAGGCTGAGTTGCTGTCCACATACCAAGCATTGGGGATGGACTTGGAGGACGCCAAAACAGTATGTCATCTCTCCACTGACCATTTCCCCTTTGCTAGAAGCCTAGAACATGGTCTGATATAACTTCTACCTTTCGGGCTATTGTCATCACACTGAAACAAATCTAGATCTTTCGTTGCATCGATGCAAACCTATTGGAATCTTTTGATGGGTGCGCTGGATAAGAAGAGTTGCATGTTAATTAAGTATCATCACCATAACAATGAATGACAAGTCCTTTTCTAATTCATCAGGGTTGACAATGAATCATTTGAAACTGGACTAGTTTACATCTTTTGCTCAAAAACATTCAACCTTTCTTAAAATATTGTTGACAAGCCTCATCAAATTCATTATATATATATATATATATATATATATATATATGCATTCCACATCAACTCTCCCATCTATATGTCCTGGAATAATAGTTACCACAATTCTTCTTTCCAGGCTATATTCTTTTTTTCTCCAATAAAATTGCATGGATTTCCCTATACTTTAAACACCACAATATATATTTTGTTGCCATGCAAATTTTGGTTGGTGAGTGCAGGTGGTGAATGTGCTCTCAAAATACCAAGACATATTGGTGGATGAGAAGATGACTGCCCGGAAAGGGATGCTGCCACCTCGCCAGACTGAGAAGCCATGGAAGAGCGGGCTCATCACCTTTGCATCCTTCATCTCGTTTGGCAGTGTTCCCCTCCTCTCATTCGTCATCCTCATTCCATTCACAGGGGATGATTCCACCAAGTTCCTTGGGGCATGCCTTCTCTCGGCCCTTGCTCTTGCGCTCCTCGGCCTGGCCAGGGCCAAAATCTCGGGGCAGTACCTGCACTCCGTTGCAGCTACTCTATTCAATGGTTGCATTGCAGCAACCTGTGCATATTTGATAGGATGGATGCTTCGGAATCTGGCTGGCTTGCATGACTAATCAAAAAGACTTTAAACTGCATCTACTCTCGTTTGGGAGGCTATCTGTAGATCTTAACAAATTAATGTCAGATAAAATCCTTGATGTGTTTTGCTCTTAACTTATAAACTTGATGTGTAGCTATATTCACGGAGATCTTGTTTTTTCTAGTATAGTATTATCAATAGATTGTTTTTGCATACAACTTTGCAACCAGAATTTATTTGCTGATAAAATGAGCGTAAAATTTTAAGAAAAGAGATATATCAGACATCGAACACCGTGGTTTCCAAGTTAAAATGTCTAACATGGCCATCTTACAGGAAAACAGACACAAGTACGAGAAAGATTAATGATAATCAACTCCAAAAGAAATTAAAAATTTCTTCATTTATATGCGTTGTGTCTTGAATTTCTCGATCCACTCCGCTTCATGATTCTGTTCGATAAGTTTGGAGTAGCGTCGGTGACGAGCGTGCACGGCATGGCGTCGGCCGCGACCCGCATGAATGAGACGGGCGGCAGCGAATGGTGATGGCCGTGGCCCATGCTAGTTGTGCCTCGCTTGATGAATCTTCAACAATCTCATGTTTTACCTACTCAGAAAGAGTCGAGGTCCAGAGGGAAGTCGGAGATCTCCAGAAGCGTAGTAGCGACCGCCACGCAACATAGATTTCTGCCTGAAGTGACAAGTCACGCAACATAGATTTAGCATAGAACTTAATTGAACATTAACAAATTAAATATGAACTGAATTTGTAATACTAATTAAACTATGCTTCACAATTTTTCCTCTAGCTATTTCAATGTATATGATCCAAAATTCCAGCTAAATCTTTTCGGTGCTGATTTCAAACGATCATAATACCATTAAAATGTTTTCTTAACTTTTCTACAGCCATTAGATGAGATTTTTTTTGACCGAACACCGTTTGTGTTTATTCAAATACTACATTTCATAAATTATGCTTTATAGATTTAGTCTCTTCGCTACAATGAGTTATGTTCGATACCTTTCTTACATTATATATAATTTTATCTTCTTTCTCCTCTTTTGTTCATGGTTGATATGGACAGCTGAAATTGGTGAAGCCTCATATTGGTTTTGGTTACGGTTCTCATGTTCTAAGCAGCATGTAATAAAATCCCAAGGAGATCTGCTATCAGTTCTGCGCAAATAGTGTACCGATAATATAGTTTTGATGTGGTAAAAAATACATTAGTTCCTTTTTTTGTGGTTAGAGGCGACAATTTACTCCATCCTATCTGGTACCAACTTGACCCGAACCCACTCTAAATAACTCTTCACAAGTCCCCTCTTTGATATAAAAAAATAATAAAAAAAAAAAGCTTGACCCGACCCTCTATCTGTCCGGCGCGCTGCAACTCCATCCACTCCACCCGGCCCGAGGCAAGTATGGGCTGGTTACTGCATGTTAATGGCCCTCCTGACCTGCTGCCATTCCGCTCCTGTTTTTTTTTTTTTTAGTAGAAAACAGACTGGTATGTTCCACTTGGAATTTAGTTACAGGGAAGAGTGGAGAATATTTACAAATGGGCCATTTAGGTTGTCATTGTTAGAAGGTGGGATTTATTAAAGACAATAATAGTGGGAGAGTGCATGCATGTTAAATCTATGATCATAGCAAGATGCTGAGATGCTATGCAGAAAGAGGCTGAAAGGGTCTCTGCTCTGAATCATGGTCTGCCATCATTATCTATCTACGTTAGCTTTCGGGCTAGCGTGGCTAATGGTTCTTCCTTAACATGGGTGGTCCAGTTGTGAAATGTAAAGATTAGCTTTTTGACTGCCTCTATTTTGAATACTGCCTGAATTTGACTACTCTATTGTTTTTTTCAAGCCACAGGCTCCAATAATAGACTATAAGTATATAGCTAGGGAACCGGCTGGTGGCTTTGTTTGTAATGCTCTTTGGTAGGGAGTGTCCCTAGTAGCGCCATAGCTCTCCTATCCCTGTTGGCTGGCATGGGGGCTTGATGTAGCATAGAACGTTTTCCAGACTAGTGAAGAGAATTAGCAAACAATTTGCAGCTGGTCTACGATTTCCCCACGCAGGCTGCATAACGGGCGCATTATTGGCCTTCTATATATTTCGCCAAAATTATCTACATTAAGAATTTTGTTGTGATAGCATAGCTAATTGAAAATTTTAACCTTTTCAGGTAGCAGTAATTTCCATCCTAGTTGCGATCTCATTCCTCCACGGTTCAAGAAGTGGGAGCAAATTTTGATAGAGAACGTGCTATTAGAGCTCCAATTCCAATTTCTCTTATCCTTGGTATTGGTTAGCTGAGTAGCTTGAGCGAGTGAAGATAGAACCGATAATTCGTTCAACACTACATTAGATATTGTCAAATAATCATAACAATAAATTTTTTCGATTGATATTTTCTTCTCCAAGTTGGAGTTAATATATAGATACAATTACATTATAGTAATAGAAAATAATCCTATTTTAAGAAAATATAATTACACCATAGTAATAGAAAATAATCTTTTTCTAAGAAAATACAATTACATCGTAGTAATAAGAAACAATCCTATTCTAAGAAAACTAAATATTCCTATAAACAAGATTTGACAATTAATCTGATTCTCATAATTGTGGAATTAATTTGGTAATTACAATCTATAAACAACTCATGCCAACACTACTCCTCCTTAAGTTGGAGCATAGATATTTATCATGCGCAACTTGTCAATCATATCATGGAATATCTTTCCTGAAACAACTTTTATGAGTATATCAGCTAATTGGATCTCTGACTTGATAAATGGAAAGTATATAATCTTTTAATCTAACTTCTTCTTGATGAAATGATGATGAACTTCAATATGTTTGGTGCGATCATGTTGTACAGAATTTTGTATAATTTTAATAGCAACCATCGGTAATTGTGATTTGTCTTTAGAAGGAACTATCTCCTCATTCTCAATTGCAAAAATTCTATCAAAATTCTATGGAGTACTTGTCCCAAACCTTTCATTCATTTTTTTCAGTTCAAAAAACTCATCTCCTCTATTGTCTTCTTGTAATATGCTCTCTTTACTAAAGTTCTCCTCCTGAAGAGAGGGTGTGGAAACTTCCTCCGAATAGTAAGGTTCTGATTCATGAAAGAGGTATCTAACATCACATATAACTTCCAGGCTTGAGGATCATAGCATCGATATCCCTTCTGAAAATCTGAATGGCTAACAAATACACATCATTTTGCACATGGATCAAGTTTATTTCATAAGATCTTGGGAATGTGAACATATACCGTACAACCAAAGACTCTTAGTTCAAGATTCGGGAGATGTGGAATTGAAAAAAAGGATTGCATCTTTTGTTGAGGGGTTTGAAAATTTATCACTTAAGAAGGTATCCGATTGATGAGATAAACGATAGACTTCACAGCTTCTCTCCAATAGAACCGAAGCATATTCATGCCAAAGAGGGAGGCATGAACCACCTCTATTATCTACCTATTCTTCCTCTCTGCCAAGCTATTATGTTGCGGAGTATAAGTATAAGAAGTATTATGTCGAATCCCATGTTGGCTTAGAAATTTTTCAAAAAAAGCATCCACAAACTCCATTGCATTGTCAGATTGCCAAACATAAATTTACCTCTGATACTGAGTGCCCACCATACTATGGAATTTCTGAAATGCTATACAAACATCACTCTTTTTTTTAAGCAAAGACACCCAAGTCATCCTAGTGCACTCATTAATAAATGTAACAAAATAACAAGCTTTAAAAATTGAAGAAATTTTTGCAGGCCCCCAAACATCAAAGTATATAACCACAAAAGGTTCTGAACATTTATTCAAACTTGGTCAATAAGAAATACGATGGCTTTCCGCCAGTTCACAAATATCACAACGAAAATTCGAAGCATTCAAATTTGAAAAAAGATGGGATTGTATTTTTTTGAGATATCCAAAAGAAAGATGTCCCAATCTTCGGTGCCATAACCATATAGTTGCTCGATCTTTTTCTTTACTACTAGTGTGATTTGCATGACTGACTTTCTACCCTCCATTTTCTGTTAGTTCTAAATAATAGAGTTTGCCCCGTTTAACACGATAACCAAGAATCTTCCTAATCAGAATATCCTGAAAGACACAAAAAGAGGGCCAGAAAGTTACAGTACAAGCAAGAGAGGAGGTTATTTGATTAACAGATAAAAGGTTATATTCAAGAGATAGAACAACTAAAACCGTATTTAGTATGAGAGTACTGGATAAGGTGATAAATCCTTCTCCAGTAATAGGAGAGGTATTACCATTAGCCGTAGATATAATAGTTTGGGGAGATGGACGAATGGATTGTAATTGACTAGAGTCTCTAGTCATATGATCAGATGCACCTGTATCAATAATCTAAGTACTATTCTTAGAAGTTGCAGAGAATACATTTGTCTTACCACCAATACCTGGGTGAGCAACGTTTGCTGTGGGCTGCAATTTCTCTTCTACATTTGATTGGGCTTCCTTCATGAAAGTCACCATAGCCTTCCTGCAATCTTTTTTCTTGATTTTTTTGAGAAGTCCCATCACTCAGGGTAGCCAATAATTTCATAGCATCGTTGTTTCGAATGGTTTGTTTCATCACAATGACTACATACAAGGTTGTTAGACTTTTTAGCTGATCGATTATTCTGATTCTTTGCCAAGCTAGATGATGATTCTTATCGAGTTTGGTTAACTAGCATAGCCGAGCTTTCAGAGATTGGTCGTGAGCCTCCCATTATCTGTCTTTGTTGATATTCTCTCCTCACATATGCATATATGTATGCTCCAAATCAAGTTTTGATTTTTTTTGTAAGATTTCTCCACGAACCTGATCAAACTCAAAGTCGAGTCCACTCAAAAAGATATAAACTCGAAACCTAGCCATCGCAGAATGCAACTGGATCACTCTTTCAACTGTTCCTTCCTAAGAGATAGGTCTTTGATCAATTTTCTAGAAAATAGCAACAAGCTCATTATAGTAAGTTGACAATGGTCTATCATTTTGTATGGTAGAGAAAGATTTCTGATTCAATTCAAAGAGACGGATTTCATCCGATCCATCATAGAAGATTTTCGACATAGCTTTCTATATCTTCTTGGCTGTGGAAAGATGGATAAATCGTTGCATTAGTGTTGAGCTCATTGAGTCAATAAGCCAACTTTTCACTCTGTGATTTTCGATAATCCATGTTCCATAGTTGGAATCTTCGGATGCAGGCTTTCTCGTTTCTCCGATGAGATATTCAGCTTTGTTGCGAGCACCAATATGCATCTTCATAAGCTGATACCTTAATTGATAATTTGTCTTATCTAATATGATACTGATAGGAAAAGCAGAATTATCTCGGTGGATAATAATTGGTGGTGTTGAGTTGCTCGATGAAGCTGGGACAGTGGGATTGAAATCAGCCATTTAGATTCAGCTGAAGAAGAAAGGATGGAGAAGAGGATTGCGAGATTCGATTCGCGTTGAGCAGTTCTTTTAGGATTTAAATTGCTTCGATACTATATCAAACAATGATAATAATAAATTTTTTGGATTGATATTTTTTTCTCCAAGTTGGAGTCAATATATAAATACAATTACACCATAGTAATAGGAAATGATCCTATTCTAAGAAAATACAATTACACCATAGTAATAGAAAATAATCCTATTCTAAGGAAATACAATTACACCATAGTAATAGGAAACAATCCTATTCTAAAGAAACTAAATATTCCTATACACAAGATTTGACAACTAATTTGATTCTCATAATTATGAAATTAATCTGATAATTAAAACCTACAAATAACTCATGCCAACAGATATATAAGCAGTAAGAAGTTGTCTTTGCACCTCTTATTTTTGTAGGAAATCAGCAATATAGCGTTCTTGATTTTTTGCCAAGAGGTAGAGATGGGGACAAATTATTTGGTGTGATTCTTCATTCGTCCAAGTATCCATCCAAAAGATTGTTTGTTCTCCATTTCCCACTATTAATGTCACTGAATTGCTTGAGAGAATTCAAAGGTTTGTAGGACACCCTTTTAGAATGGGGAAGCTCTTTGATGCATTATATACTGGGTGTTGAAGTATTTTCACCAGCGCTTGGTTAGTAGAGCCAGATTAGTTGCTTTGGGACCTATAACACCCGATCCTCCTAAATTTTTGGGCTTGCATATTTGTGCCCAGTATTTTTCACGTTATTGCATTGCCCTTGATCGCTCCAAAGGAAATCCCTACAAACTCGGTCGATAAGTTGTATGAGAGGGAGGCCGGAATGGAGGATGAACGTCCGGTACATGGGTAGAGCTCTTAGAACGACACTTATCAAGGTGAGGCATCATGCTTGGGTTAGTGTGTTCTTTTTTGATCCCGCCAATTCTCCTCAAGCAAGAAGGTCCAGTAATTTTTTTGCAGATTGAGCTTTATAGTGGTATGTCTAAATATGTAATAGATAGCACCATTTGTTTGGTATCTTAACATTCTTGCAAATGTAGATGCTTCTTCTAAGGACATTCCCATCTAGATATTTTATTTTATGGAATTAATCCTTAAGCTTGTCCTTCGCTCAAATAAATATAAGATGAGCTTGAGAGTGTTGATTTGGGCTTTGGAAGCTTCGGGAAAAATGATTGTATCGTTAGCAAATTGTAGACATTGAATTTGCTTGATGATGCCTAGTTGATTGACGCCTGATAATAAGCCTTCTGTTGTTGATAGTTTTAGAAACCTACTTAAAGTGTTGAATGGAATTATCAATCTCATTTCTAAAGTGCTCTCTAGAAGGCTGAAAACTGTCATCTGTTTTCTTATATCCCACTCACAAACAGCATTTGTGGAAGGCCATATATAAGATGCATCTTTGAAAGCTACATCTTAGCATATGAAATTATCTCATATCATAAAAAGACCAAGGCCAAAGGTATCATCTTTAAATTGGATTTTGAAAAGGCCTTTTGGAAGTTCCCGCTTCAACTGTAAAAAGCAAAAAAAAAAAAAAAAAAGAAAGAAGATTCGGCCAAATCTGGAGCAACTAGATTTGCTCGCTCGTACATTCATCGAACTCAGTGATCTTAGTCAATGGGGAATAAGGAAGATGGTTCTAAAATATGAAGGGATAAAAATATCTATTATCACCAATGCGATTCATCTTAGCGGTGAGAGGTTTTTAAAATATTATAAAAAATAAAATTATCTATATTTTTATTTTATCTAAATGAAGTAGATCAAATTTATTATAAAAATAATTAATTATTAACACATAAAGTATTACAAATATGTTTTAAATAAGTATTATAAAGCATAACCTTATATCACAATAAGTTAATGTTGTTACAATAGTTGAGTATCATGTAATAAATGAAATGGTCTTAGGTGAAACTTTATAGGCATATATATACGAATATGTTTTAAATAAGTATTATAAAGCATAACCTTATATCACAATAAGTTAATGTTGTTACAATAGTTGAGTATCATGTAATAAATGAAATGGTCTTAGGTGAAACTTTATAGGCATATATATATATATATATATATAATTCTATTTTCATTTGAATCCGATAGGATACTGAATATAAAAGTTGTAAAATACTTTACCCATTTTCAGTCATCATAATCTACAACAAAAATCTTTTGTCTCCGATACTTAATTTCGAGTGATGAAAAAAATTATTTTTGTAGCACAAAGTAATACACATCATCTTTAGGGCTGACTTTTTGTGACAAAATAGATGTTTAGGTAATATTATTTGCTCACTTTTAGTGATAAGTTATTTTATCATAAATTATGTATGTATTTAGGATAAAATTTATTTCATCATAAAATATTCAATATTTTATGATAAATTACTATTTTCATCGTTGATGATTTTTAGCGATAGGATATTGGCTACGAACCTAATGACAAAATATTTTTTATCACCAAATACTTTAGGCAACAAAATTTAACTTTTAGTGACAATTTTCTTTTTTATGACTAAACACATAAATTCTTGTAGTGGATCTTATTTAAAATATTTAGAATAATTTCAATATATTTCTATAATCATAATACTTTATCTAAAATCCTTCAAAAATAGATAATTCATGATTTTTTTATTCATGGTATAATTAAAAAATAATAGTATTTCATATAGAAAACTTTTAATACTTTATGTTACATATTTTATATAAATAATTTTAGTTTTTAATATATTTTAAATATGAATTAGGTTGGGTCAATAATATAATTTTTTTGTTAAATCAATCTTTATGCAAGTTTCATAATTATGTCTTAGATTATTACTTGGTTATGTAGTTGATTTTGTTCCCAATCTATAGTGACAAAAACAAATCACAAACAGTTAGCATAAAAATTATTTGTTATAAAATAATGTATGGATGACAACATCCATTCTACAAACAAAACTATACATATTACTAATAAATATATATTTAATGATGAAATATTATCATTGCTTAAAGCATATAAATAATCTACAATAAAAACTATTCCATCATAAAAGCTATATAATGATATATAAGTGATAAAATCTATTTCATCATTAAATAGTTAGTACTTTACGATAAAATTATATATATTTCCAATAAAGATATGTTTAACTATAAAATATTGTCGCTATAAAAAGTTAATTAGATAATTAGTAACAAAAGTAATTCATATTATAAATTTATATATTGAAAAATGTATGGTGAAATACTATTTTTTTACTAAATAATCCATATTATGTGGCAAAATTGTATATGTTACCAATAGATAAATATTCAGTGACAAAATATTACTCTTGTTAAAAAATAGTGATCTATTTATGATGAAATATAATTTTGTTACCAAATATAAAAAATATTACTGATGAAATAAATTTTTTAAAAAAAATTACTGCTATTTTTAAAATTTTATTTACCCACAAGTATATATTTGGGAATGATTCTAACATTATCATCAAAATTAATAATCAATTCATAACAGAAATATATCGTTACTAAAACACATGATATTCATGACCATAATTTATCATTGTGGAAACATTAGAAATTGTTGCTAAAAGTTTTCCATCAAAAAGTCTGAGTGGGAGTATTTGGCATCACAAATTTAATGACAAAAATTATAATGAAATATAATATTATTGCCAAAAATATTATTTAAATAATCTTTTATGACAAATCTTTTATTTCATTGTCTTATGGTAGTTGTTATTAGCAATAAATTATGAATCATAATAAATTATTTTGTTGCTTATTAACCATTTTCTTATAGTATCTTAAGACTTACTGGCCTATAGTCTCTGATTATCATATTATTTGCCATCTTTGATATAAGAGTAATAAATGTGCAATTGCGCTTTGAATGATCCAACCTAGAGTTTTGAAGGCCACAAATATTTTTAGTGTATTAAGTTTAATTACTTCCTAGAAGCATTGATAGAAGGAAGTTGAGAAACCTTTTTGCCTTGATGCCTTCTCTTTGCCATACCAATGAGTATAGTTTTAACATCTTTTTTAGTGAAAGGGTTTTCAAGAGAAATCCTATTGTGTTTGTAGATATTGCTTCTTCTACATTGCTTCTGCTGAAGGGTCATGGTCAGATTCCAATAGTGTGTGATAATATTCATAGAAGGTGTCTAATATTTCTTCTAGATTATTAACTCCAGCATTTAGGTGAAAGAATCTAGTGTTATCATCTTCTTCTTACAGCCAGCGAATCAGGGATCTTTGCTTCTAATAAGGTTTTTTTTTTTTAGTTGGTAGATATTTCATTTGAGCCTTAAGGTTGGCTCTTTAATTTTGTTCTTCTACTGATAGGGTTCTTGACTCCTCACCATCTAGAACCTCTAATTTTGATAGGATCTCCTTTCTACCTGAGATATAAAGCATATTTTCTTTACTCCATCTCTTGAACCTGGTCCAGAGATATTGAAGCTTAGCAACTATAGAAGTTGTTGGATTATTTGGGTTTGGTGCATTATTCCATGAGTCTTTACTAGCTCATCAAATGTAGGCTGCATGTATCAATAATTTTCAAATCCAAAAGGTCAACCCATATTTTTGAACTTATTCTATTAAGGTTTGAATTGCAGAATAGTGGTATATGATCCGATGTGATCTGTGTCATTGGGATAAGAGATAAGAGGGAAAAATCTTGATGCCATTCTAAATAAGAGAAGCATTTATCCAGTTTCACTAAGCTAGCTTTTTTTTTTTTTTGAAGTTAGTCCACATAAATAGTCTGTTAGTAGGGTTGATTTCGATTAGATCCAAGCCATTGATGAAGTTGTTGAAATTTGTTAAAGCCTAATGCTACTTGAAGCTCCTCTCCTTTTTGATGGATAACGAGTGACATTGAAATCATCGACTACCACCTATGGGTCTAGGAGGACTATTTTGATAGCTTTCAATTCATTAAAGAAAGGTTGTCTACTACCATGATCTTGGGGGCCATATACATTTATTATAATCCATCAGAGTCCTCCATCTCTTAGTGTGAATTGGCTGCTAATGGAGTAATTGCCAAGGTGGATGGGGGTTTCCTCTATCTCATCATCCTTTCATTCCATTAAAAGTCCCCTTGAGGCTCCTACTGTATATTTTGTGTGCCAATTTATCAATCTAGTTTTCTACAGTAGTTCTACCTAATTTGATATTAACATGAGCTTTATCTCTTATAAACTAGAACACAAGGGTTTTTAATAGTTTCTGATCTGCCTTCTTTTGAATGGCAATTCCATGCCGCTTACATTCTAATAAAGAATTAAAATTAATACTTATCAATAACTAGAACAAAAGGAGAAAGCAATTGCAAAGTAGTAGAGAAAAAAAAGAGAGATGCATGCTGTATATATTGGTATAGCAAAACTATATGGACACTGTTAGAGTAGATATTATACTATCATGCGCTTGCTATTGCCTTCTAAAGCATCTATTAAAAAGCTTAGCCACGGGCAAGCTAAAATGAAACATTGAGGGTGGTATAGTAACATTTAAAGTAGATAGATTAAAACAAAAGCTTAAAGGAAGAGAGATCGAGATAGATGCCATTGAAGAAAGTATAGTTAAATAGTTGCCACATTTTCATTGGCATTGCATTATGTCTAATTAAGAGTTTTCAGCTTGAGGACTATTTTCTTCGGATCCTTGTAGTATAGGTGAATGCCACGTTTGCTAATTTTAACTAGATCTTAGGTGGTCAAGAAATTGATAAACAGTAGGTCTTCCTCAAAAAGATTTTGATTCTCAATGCTTAAAGATTTGGATTTTTGGTGGTAGAGACACTAGCTTCTTTTATAACCCACAAGAGGAGGGGAGACATTGGGTGGAGATAGGGCACTTAGTAAGAGAGAAAAGACTGATGTCATAAGTACTAACTTGGGCACATGTTTGAGCGGAAAAGTAGGCTCCTCCAAAGGCAAAAGCTAGGACATATCCAACATTTAACTTTCCAGCAATTTTGTACTATATTCTAGAAAATCTCTCATGATAATGAGGGTTTAGAAAGGCAGGATAGTAGAGGTGATCAAAGCACTGCCATTAGGAATGGTCTAGCTTTCAAAGAGTTTAAATTTGAATTCAGTTTATTATAAGAAAAAGATGAGTAGTTCAAAAGGATCCAATGGGTGTCCAAGCCTATAGCTAGATTTAAGGAGGTGTGACTCATAAGGGCAAAAAGCATTATTGCAGAAGAAAAGTGGGAAAGATGGGCAAAACTTATAAGCAATACTGCCAGCCCAATAAGTAATAGATATATAAGATTGTACCATTATGAGGTTTAGGTTTGTAGCCAAGTAGAGCAAGAAAGTAGGGTTAACCATTGCTATAGGGGGGATAGCCATTAGGATAGGATGAGAAATAGCCAAAGCATAGGGAGTAGTTGTTATCGGGTCTCGTTGTCTAAGTAAGCAATGATATTCGCATCAAAAAGTGGACAATGTGAATAAATTTTTTTTAATAAATGAAGGATGGAAGTATTAATATACCTGTCCAAATGAAAGTTTAGACAATTTAAAGATAAAAGTAGAGATAATTTAGAAAAGTTTAGAAAAATTAAGTTTTTTATTACTTAAAACTTATATTGGTAAGTACTAGTACCCCAATGATATACCTTACTTATACTCTATTGAATATCAATGGCCATTTTGAAAATTGCTCAGTAAACTTTAAAATACTAAGTTTAAAAGGTATCTAAAATTAAATTTTTTATTTACTAGAGAACGAGCAAAGCTTAAGTTGGGGGATATGATAATTATCATAAATACATCGATAAAAATATTAATTTATAAATTAATTTATTTTTATTTTTAAAAATTAATATTTTTATTTATTTTTAGAAAATATAATCATAAATAAAAAGAGCTCATTTTTTTTATCAAAATAAAGTAAATTTAGAGCAAATCTGATTTAAAACAGATCCGATATGAAGACTTAAAGAAAAAAATATATAATTAAATAAAAAAATTGGCTCAGTCGGTTTGCCCAAGCCTGATCCGATCGATCAAGCATGGTCGAGTCTGCCCATAAGCCCGCTAAAGCTAGCCCACCACTTGGCCTAGGTGACGTCAGTGTGATGTCACAAATACGCGGCTCACCGTGGACCGGAGTGCAGAAGCAAAAAATGTCATTTTATAGGCAAAATGCGTGCTAATTCACTATGGTCTTCATAGAATCCAGTTCACAGCGGTCTACCTGCACAGTAATGTACGGTCAGACGGTGTTCATTCCTCCTGGTTTAGATATGATGGTAGAAGATGGTTTTCGATTTGATTAAGGAATTCTTTAGCACCTGTTGCACCATCCGATGGTTCACAAACTTCTGATCATGATCCGATAGTCAGATCTCTTTTAGAACACAATATGACGACTAATGAAAGCCTCTGATACCAATTCTAACTCCCTGAGCACCATCCAACGGCTAGATCTCCTCCATCAAGCATGATCGAACAGCCAGAAGCCAATCCAATTAGATTTAGGCTAATAACAAGGTTTTTGATGATTTTTTGAGCTTTTGGATCCTCATTCAATGGCCAAATCGATTTAGGAGCTGTTTTAATTCAATTATCACCTAGATTCCTCTTCGCACAAGATTTTACATATTTCTTTGGTCCCATATCAGTTGATAGCAAAGATCTTTCCTCTTCAGCATTTATTTAAACAACCCTAGGCATTTATTTAAACAACCCTAGGCCTCCAGAATTCAGTGTCTTTGATCAAGAGAAAGCTATGGTATAGGGTAGGAGCCATAAAAGGGTTGATAGTTGCTTCGAGGTAGATGATGCTGAGACAAAGAGCTTGTCTTCTATGCCATCTCCACGCCAACATTGATCCAAGATTAGGATCATTGTTCTAATTTTTAATTATTTTTTATTTTTTTAATTTTATATATTTAAATTCATAATTTTAATTTTAATGCAAAATTTATTTTTTTGCTCTTTAAATTTTAGTTTTTTATTTTAATTATAAATTTAATTTTATTATAAGTAGATGCTAAGATCTAAATAGTAGATCTTAGTACCAAGTTTATTTTTCTGCATCATTTAATTTCTACTTTTATTTACAATTCTATTTTCCAACTTTATTTTTTTTATATATATTTTTTACAAAATCAAAGATTTCAAATCTAAAGCACTGCCTTCCTTATGAATTCGAACTGACTTGCTACTTTCTTTATGTTTTTAATTATTTAAGAAGTCATAATTAAACTGATAAATACAGTATTTTAACAATAACATCGTGGCCTATTAATCTCCTCTAATTGGGCCTCGGATCTTGATGGGAAGAAGGGAGAAAACCCCTTCCTTTTAAATAGGGCCGAAAAGGATGAGTTTAACTCCTCTCGGGTGATAGTTTCCAACTCTTTTTAGGAGTCGATCGAGAGAAGAAGACTCAACTTTTTTTTTTATGAGCTGCTTTAAGATTCGTGCCTTAGAATTTTAGGTTATCGCAATAGGCATCCTATTTTTAGGAGGCCTTATGTTTATCTTGATGCCGGTTTGTAAATGGATCTAGACCCATGATTAGGTTGAATGGGTGCCATCTTAAAGGGTTCTTTTGAGGGGGGGGAGGGGGTGCGCATGGTTGCTATGGGAAATGATAGGCATGATAATGGTATCCCATAGATGAGATTGGTCCCTTCGAAGATCATGAATAGATATTCATATCTAATAGCCAAAATGTAAGTATCATCGGTTAAATACTATTAGTACTGAGTTTAGATTATGCACATGCATACAAATTTTAAAAGTGTGGGTTTCAAAGGAAAGAATTTGAGGGATGTTTTGTGAAAGTATGCCATGGCCACCACTACTCGTGAATTTGGAGCTGCCATGTAGGAGATGGCAAACTTGGATGAAAGAGCTTATCAATGGCTAAGAGAACGACTGTATGAACTATGGTTAAGGCATGCATTCAATACAATATCCAAGTCTAACATTTCATTAAGCAACATCTATGAGTCTTTCAATGAACGTATCATTGATGCTAGAGATAAACCTATTATTACATTGTTGGAGATAACAAGAAAATTGATGATGTAAAGATTTCAAGGAGAGAAAGCATGGAAAATTTGATGAGTTATATGTGCAAAGAGTCAAATGAAGCTAGATAAAGTCAAATTGGAGGTAATGGACTGCCATTATATATATGGGAAGGAGATAACCACTTTGAAATTAAGCATGTAGATGCAAGATATGTGGTTGAATTGAGGGAAAGAGCTCATGAATATAGAAGATAGGATCTCTTTGGCATCCCATGTTGTCATGCTAGGCAGCATGATATTCATGAGATTAGAAGTTGAAGATTTCATCACTGACTGGTATTCTGGATCTACATTTATTAAGATTCATGAGCACATAATTCAGCTATTTCCTGGCATGTGATTCATGGCCTGGAGCAGAATTTCCTAGTATTGTTCCCCCTCTCCTAAAGCACCTCTTGGTAGGCCCAAAAAAGGCAAAAAGAAAGGAAGTGGATGAGATCAAGAGCTCTAATAAAATTAGAAGAAAAGGCACCTCTTAGATGTGGCAAGTGCCTAGATGGGGGTACAATTCAAAGACTTCTAGAGAGCCAAGAAATTAAAAGGTGAAAACCAAGCCAGTGTCTAAGCAACAAGACAGTAACCAGCATCAAGATAGCAGCCAAGCAGATACCAAAGGAGAGAGAATACATGCTTCACTCAGCCAGGTTGCAAGGAATTAAGCTTTCTGTTGTTATAGCCAATTATAATTTTTTTTCGTTTCAGTAATCGTAGTTTATTATTATGACACTTTAGAGTTCATTTATTTTGGCTGTTATTTCAGGACACAACCTACAAGCGAGAGCACACCTTAGGTCCAGCGCATGGGGAGAAGAATCAATGCCTTCAAGAAAAGAAGAGCTACATTAAAGATCCGAAAAAATCCCTCTAACACCAAATGTGCAAGGAAAAATTTTTGTGCACCGCCCACGACGATTGGCTCACGCAGAATTGGAAGAAAAAAAAAAATATTTTTTTGCACCACACTTCAACCCCGTGCATGAGCCAATCATCTTGAGCGGTGCGCATGTTGTGCACCAAACCGAAGAATTTCTCAATGTGCAAGACAATTAATTTGGAGAGTTTAGTCTAGCCTATTTTGACACATCGTTTGTAACAATTGACAAATTGGTGGCATAGATTTTGTGTTTGGGAATGGTAAAGGTTTCTGTTTTGAAATGGTATACATTTGGTCTATGGACATGGTACAGATTTTAGTGTTAGAGGCTGAATTGGAGAGATTTAGTCAATTTAATCATGGACCATTTATGTAACGTGGAGCAGATGGTGACCGAGCAGCCATTTCACAATGCATGGCCATCCCTTCTCAATCAGATGCACAGAGGTGACTGCTGAGATGGGATTGAACCTCTCCACCTTACTCGCAAACTCGGCCTCCTCTCTCACGATCCTGTCCTTAGCATCTTCTGGGCTTCGGCACCTAAATTCATCATATTTCTGCTTTCCCAGGAGTTGATGCTGTTGAATTGAAGTTGGGTTAGATTTTTAAACTGCATTTCCAAAGTATCAGAATTATGGCAGCCACCTTTATGTATCTTTTCCACGTCATGGGGAGACATCAGCAGACAAGGCAAGCCCCAGCATTCACCAAACTTTGAATAAATTCCCATGCGGTATGCTTCTATAAGAGATGGGTCAAATGTTTTGGTTTCCTTCCAGTGCTTTGAATGATTCCTGCTTGCAAGACTTTGACCATATCGGACTCCAAACTTTCCACATGGAAGGACCTTTTCATGTTAAAAGTATGAGGGCACAAGTTTACCAATATAAGTAGTTAGTACCTTAATCCTATTGTCGACTACCTGGTCGAATCTATCGGAAAAAATTGCCTTTTAAAGCCTGATCAACAGTTTCCAACATCTCTCAATGATGCGGACGTCATGCCTGCAGACAATTATAACAATATGAATTTCAAATATCCACCGAATCATTCTTTCTTAGAGTTCACAAAAGAACCGAACCAAGCTGATATTTGATAGCACAACTAGAAACAAACCTCCCTCTGTAACTTAAGAACTTTGAAGCCACCTAAACCTTGATTGCAAACTCCAAGAATCAAAGGACTCTGGCCGAGCAAACCATATAATTAAGTGAACAATTGATCAAAGTATACCCACCACTTTCATCACCAGATTATTAAGATCTACGACAAGCAATCTCATTCTCACATGGCAATACACCCGCCTGGTGCTTCTACTGACACACAAGTATATATTAGATGTCACTACATTTGTAAATTCCTTCCCACAATACATCAAATTAACATTATCAAGAATTAGCCAAAAAGGTAGCAGAGTTCGTTCGCATGTTCAAGTAACATACTCCAATCAGTGAAATCTCTAAGTCATACATTAACGAAAGGTCCACAGGATCTCAACAAACAAGTGAAGACCTGAGAGATGGTGTGCTTGAGACATGCGTGCATGAGGCCCAGCGTATGACTGACTCTGAAACCATGAGATCAAGCTGCTGCTCACGCTCCCCAAGCCCAATTGTGTGGTTACGTCTCTTGTGGATACCAGCAGTTCTGGACAAAGCTGTCATGCCCTTTCTAACGTCAGACCCCTTGTGTTCTGATACTCTGACATCATGGCTAAAGCAAGCTGGAGGATCAGGAGACATGAAGAGCTTCCCAAAGCTGGGGTCTGCAGAACACATGAGAAAACAGATAGATTTTAGTTAACAAGAACAGAACACATGGAGTCAGAAGCAGAAGTGAGAGCTTTTACCTCTCTGAATTGTGTTGGCCTTTGATCTGTCACTCGTGAAACCCAAAAGGTTTTCTTGGTCATTCGGAGGACTGATGAAAGCAAAACTAGGCATCAATGCAATTGGGGATGAGAATTCGAGACTGTTTGACTCAAGGCTGCTGTGGAAAGAGAAACCAACAGCATGGGAGAGAGGAGAGGTATCAACAACGAAAGTAGAGAATGATGATCTGCAAGAGGATGCAGAGGAAGAATGATCTGCCTGAATTTGGCAGGGAGTAGGGGACAGGGTGCTAAAGCTGACATCACGACTTGCATTGACAAGTGGGGTGGAGAACGAACAACTTCCCAAATCTTCTCGTCCCAAATTTATTTCATTGCAGTGACCACAAGGAACATTTGGTTGCTCTGCATGTTCTTTAATCCAGGCATGATCTGCAAAAGGGAAGAAAACAGCTCAAAGGCTTGGATATGCCACCAGCTGAACGAAATGATTACAATACAACAGAATGATCTCCATGATGGTACAAACAATCCCAAACCTCAGGTTTGAGATGGTCTTGCAATATGGCCCAGGAAGCTCCAAAAATGGAAAGAGTAACCATGAATAAGAGAAAAGTGAAAAAAGACTTTTACGTATGGTACACACTATAACTCCCTTCTTTGGAAACTGTTGTTGGCACACATGCCAACAGAAATAGAATAAATGTTATCATGTAAAGATGGGCAGTTTTTAATTTTCCATGTATTAAAATAGCAGGCATCTAAAGCTTAATACTAATTACACAGCAACACGTATGTAAATAAATAAACAAACAAATAAATAAATAAACCTATTCATAGACAGACACAAAATGCAGAAATTAAATAGACATACTATTTTGATCAAATGGAGCTTATAGTTAGTGCATTTGAAATTTTTAGATCACAAAGAAATAACAACTGAGGGAGCCATTCATGAGAACCTTGTGTTTGATTAGAAATTTGGATCAAATTCAGCTCGCTTGTTTACCAAACAAACCAGAGCTATGGTTGATTTCCTTGAACTCAGCTCAAATAAGTTTGAAATACAGATAGTATCTTAACTGCCATATATTAATTTTATATTAGAATTGTTAAAATATTTATAACTTAAGTATCAAAGAACATAATTCAACTATAATATTGAAATATAAAGGTAGAAATTAGCTCTAGGTACACATATGAAAGTCTTGAGGCTCCTCAGGCTCTCACTAGTGCTCTTCAATGAACTGATAATAAGCAGCTTGTGTTCAGCTGGGTGAGAGCTAAGCCTCGCTAGCCCAAGCTTGGCTCATTTACAACTCTAAGCGCACACCTAGTTTCAGTTAAAACAGTGAAATAAACAGCCACAGCTTACCTAAAACTTGTTTGGCTGTAAGCCTTTGAGCAGGATCCCTACATAGCATTCCAGCTATCAAATCCTTCGAAGATTGTGATACACCACCCCATGGATCAGATGGGAACCGTAGCTCAGCAGATCTAACCGACTCAAAAATTCTCGACTTGGTCTTTCCCCAAAAAGGTGGCATTCCACTGAGAAGAATGTAAAGAATAACCCCTGCACTCCATACATCAGCTGCCTCATTGTATCCTCCAGCAAGTACTTCCGGAGCTATGTAAAAGGGACTTCCAACAGTCCCATATAAGCTCTGCCCTGTTCAGTTTATTAACACAAATTCAAAACAAACAACAAGAAAATATAGTGAATTGAATTAGGAGTAACCCTGAGAATTCAAAGAGTACCAGGTTTGATATAGGTGGCGAGCCCAAAATCTGCCAGCTTGATTGGGGAAGATGATGACTTGGTGGCCAGCAGAATGTTCTCTGGCTTGAGGTCCCTGTGGACAATGCCATTGTCATGGCAATACATCACCACCTCCATGAGATGCCGGAACAAGATGGCCGCCTCATGCTCTGAGAAGCGGCCATGCTTCTCGAGGCGGTGGAAGAGCTCCCCACCGGCACACAGCTCCATGACAAGGTGAACACAGTCTTCCTCCTCATACACAGCCTTGAGGGCGACAACATTAGGGTGGCCGGATAGCCGGGCCATGACCTCGATCTCGAGCTTGACGCTGCGGAGGTCATCCGAGGAGACGAGTCGGTCTTTGGCGATGGACTTGCAGGCAAGGGTCTGCCCCGTGAGCATGTCGGAGCATGCCCAGATTACCCCAAACTGGCCCCAGCCCAATTGCTCCCTTAGAACGTATCTATCTCCAAGGTAGGAGATGTGAGGGGTTTCAAGGATTGGATCGACGAGGCCAGGGACCTTGTAAGAGTTGTAGGGTGGGTCAATGCTGTTGCCTTGGGCAACAGCCATGACAAGGAGCTCAGAGCTCTCTGCAATCAGGTATCCACTTCTCACCAAATCCAATTGACTTCTTCTCGTCAAAAAGGATATAAAGGTTACATCTTTAATGGAAACCCTCGATCCGGAACCGAAACCCTAATTCGCCCATCGCCCAGAAGCTGAAGATCCGAGCGGGAAAGCAAGAAAAATACAAACTTTAGTAAAGTTAAGAGGAAAAAACTCAAACTTTATCACAAAGTTTAACATAATGATTCCAATCGACAAGCTCCATCAAACACCCAACAAGAGATCACATCAATTCCAAAACCCTAACTGCTCAAAATCATCGAGAAACTCCGAATTAGCACATAAAAAAGCCAAAGAAAACCCTAATCATCCGCAGTTAAATGCATCAAAACAAAATTCCCGCCGATCGAATAAAGATAAGACCAAGAAAAAGGTGGAGAAATTGAGACCGCGTCAGATCCGACAACCCAGCTCAAGGAAACGCCAAAACAAACTCAAAATTTTCAAAAAAAATCGCGAAAAAAAGAAAAAAAGGAGGCATAAGAGGAAAAAGAGAGCTCACCTGGGGTGGTGAAAGAGAAGTAGAAGCTGAGACGACCGGAGAAGAGCACTCGGCACCGCCGCTTCTTCGCTGGCTCCAGCAAAGAGAGAAGGGGTGGGTCGGCGTCTTCACGGTTTTCCGGTGGTGGAAGCCCGCTTTTTAGTATAATAATTATAATGAAAGAATTGTGGAGATCCGCTGTACCTATTGCCCTTTTGTTCCTCAAACTGTATCATGTTTGTTTTCTAATTAGAAACGGGCATGCCCTCGAAACAAGGAACAACCGTAGGACCCATCCAATAGGCCATGGGCCCTACATGGAAAGTAAGGTGCCACTACACCACGCAAGCTGCACTCCCATGATCCCTACGGTACCCGGAATTGTCTCCACTCAGGTCAATTTGTTATGACTTAGGGAAATATAATGATTAGTTCATACTAATGGAACCTTAGGATTATATGGCTGATGGTGATTGTTTATTGGTTTGCCATTTGCTGCTGATTTTGTTAATATTGCATGTTTGTACGGAATGATATTTTTTGGGTGAGAGTGGCGAAATGTGAGTTTTTAAATGGTAGACTGATGTGTTGCTTTACTCAATAGTTATGTTATTCATTAGCTTTTTTGATGTAGTAATAAATTTGGATATTTAATATGGCAAACATAGAAAAGGACTTAACATACGTGTCTTTATTTTTTACAGATTTTATACTTACTATTGAGGAGTAAAATATTTTATTTTTATCCCTTTACTATTTTTTTTTGTATAGAATTTATTTTTTAATTAATCTTTATTTCTTATAAAAAAAAATTTCATGACATTGATAGTTACAAGCACCAAAATACTTAAATTATCTTAAAAATTAAAATAAAAAAAAGTACATTAAAAATTCTTTTTATTCTTTTCATCATGCAAAATAACAGCAATCTAACTAGCATTGTACACCATCGAACATCATATTTCCAATTTATTAATTAATTATTTTTTACAATTTGATATTAAAAATTATAATAATATTGTAGTTAAGCAAAATGCATAAATATATAAATGACCACTAAACTTGCCGATCATCTTATAGCCAATTGGCCTATGACAAGTTATGCTAGCACATCAACTCCCCAACTGACACATCAAGCTGATCTCGATCGATCCTGGTACGTTGTATTGTATTGTCCCTGCATTCTTATATATTGACTTAAACTATTCAAATAATTAAAAAAAAGTGGAATTGGGTACAATTGTGGGGTACCTTTTAGGTGCCCTTAGCGTGGAGCTCTTGTGTATTCGACATGGGGAGCGGACGTGAAGCACCGAATTAACTGGAATAAATAAATGGGCTATGTGGAAAATGGAACATGGAAGCTTGATGGCGGAAGTCCAGGGAGAAGGTTCCGGCCTTTTGCCGTCCAGAAAGCGATTTACGGCGTGTCTACGTTCACTTGCTCCGCATTCCGTTACCCACATGCCCAAAAAAAAAAAAACAAAAATTCCACCTGGTGATCTGATGTTCCGTCATTCATACCTAAAATTTACGTCTTGCCTTCCACTAGCTGCAACGTACGCCTGAGGCCTACACGTGTCAGCGAATGGATGGATTTTAATGGACGATGGTGTTTGCGTGGCGATAAGGGACTGTGGCCAGTTTGGGTGGATTGGCGGCGTGCTACCCGTACTCGACGCGACGCAGAGGTCAACGCCGGTGGGTTCTAGAATTAATCACGTCCGTCCATTTGACTGCCAGTGGTGATGGTGCATGAAAAGCGGAAGGTACAGAATCCAGAAGTAAGTGTTGACCGAAGGGGATAACCCGCCACACCACGCAGCTGGTTTTTCTTCTGGCCACCAGAATTCCTGGATGCAATTTTAAGCTCCTCCGATGGACTGATTCCTGATGTAGGGCCCGATCATACCTTTGGGTCCGCGAGTTGAAGAAATTCTTCAACGGTTGAAATTTATTTGGCTTTTCAGCCAAAAGGTGTGGACATGATTGCAACTAGCTTAAACCTTCCATAGAAAAAGAATAATAAATATTGTAAACAATGATTTAGTTTCAAGTTTATTTAAATGGAGTTAAGAATGGATAACTGGTCCCGTAAATGGCGCAGCCAAAAGTGTAAGACATGATGGCATAGCTCCATAAAGAATAGAAATTAAAAAAAAAAAAATCTGACAAATTCATCAAAAGAACTGAAAAATGATAACAAATCAATACCAAATTAAAAAGTAAAAAAAATAAAATTTTAATTATTGACCAAAAAATTGTTTGTTAGGGGGATACGAACTCTAACATGTTTCTATTAGAGTTGATTATGAATCGGGTTTGAACATAAAAAAATATTAAATTTTAAATAGGCCTGATATAAAGTCTAACTAAAAATAAATATAATTTAGACTCGAAATTTTAATTAATTATAATTTTTTTATATATACGGACATCCCACCGATATTAGTTAGTTCAAAAGAAAGATAAAATAAAGAGATAAAAGCACTTTTTTCTCTCATCCAGGCAAGGAATAAGGAAATCAAGGTTCTAGGGAATTTAGTTGGCTAGCCGAAAAAAGTATTAGATCTTTAATGGCAACAAGATTGGTTTGTATGGATGTACTACTAGCATTTGATTAACCAAAAAGATGATGATAGGATCAAAGGAAGGATAGAGTATACTATAGGTTCAAAAATCTTGACCTTAAAAAATTTTTATTATCATCACACAACAAACTTTTATTACCATTGCATAGCCATTTAAAGGTAGATAAGGGATATAGTGCTAGGCTATATGATAAGGATGTAATGTTAGATTATAATAAGAGTATATCATTAGGCTACAATAAGAGTTTACCATTAGGTTATAATATAAATCTAAATTACGCCTACTCCTAAGATAAAACATAAAGTTAAGATAAAATAAAAATATTCATTTAAGTAATTTTATAGAATATAATTTTATTATTTATATTGAAATAAAATAATTACCCTCTTTGACATTTGTCATCTACATCTAGCCTCCGCTTCTTGTAGTTTTGGTAGCTTCTTGTAGTTTTGGTAACCTATGCCAGTCATCCTTCATTGCATACGCTTGGTTATCTTATATCAACCATCAAATTGATAACCATATCTTATTGGTCTTAGCTTATTATGGATTATATTGGTCATCTCTTTTATTTTATCCTATGATATAGTCTCTTGCGCTTAGGAATTTCTAGGATCAATTCAGTCACCTCAATTTTTTGCCGGCCATTTTTACATGCTTTGTAATTAATCATGGCTAGGACTCGATCCCTTGGCTTGCTTATCCATATTATGGTCAAATTTCCTTCCTTGGATCTATGACTCCATATTTGGTGAAACTTATCATAGCCATATCTTATCAAGCATGATAAGAATTGGGTGACTTCTATTTGTTTTGACTTCATCCAAATTAGTCCACATGGTACTTGCTCATGGTTATTTCTGAGTTACGAAAATGTGGCATAAACACTATTGTAATACCACTTGCTTAGAAGAGAAAGAAGTCGGGCGTAGGTGGAGCAATGAATCTATACTACGATTCATTTAGCCAAGAGTAATCTAGTATAAAAAATAAATCCAATATTAGACTACTATATTCGGTACAAAAAGAAGATGAGAGAGATAGTAAAGAAATAGTGGATCCCAAGCCTATTTTTTCGAGAAAAAAAGGTAAAACAAATATCAATAGAAGGGTGGTATTTTTTTCTATTCTAGATTACTGAGAGGAGATAATTTAAAATTATTCTTGCTTGACAAAAATGCTTCTACTTTTTTCACTAAAATCTATAAATATCCTTTTTTTAATATTATCAATTCCACTATATTCTCAACTTAAAACATAACACCAGCTAAATCTCTTTTGATAGCTTTCATATAAGTGGCCTGTAAATGGCCAACAATTTGATTGAATAAAAAAAATATCATTATCTATATTGTTTATTTAAAGATATTATTGAAAATTTGGTAGCATCTATATAAGATTAACTCTAAGCAAACATAGAAATTATGGGCACCATTTTCAATTGAGAGATGAGATCACAAGTCAAACTGATGGATGTCTAGGCATTCTATTGATGTTTGAGTAGTCATAAAGAGGATAATCAAAGAAAAAATATTAAAGGTCCAGATGCCTTGATTTTCAAAAACTTTTGCTATCATTCACACCACCATTTAAAAGATAGATAAGGTTGGATTGGATGCAACCACGAGCATGATAGAGTGCAAGTACATTACAACTACTCTATAGTAGAGTCCTACTAGTAATCTAAGTGTAGGATAAAGTACATATAAAGCAAAAATAATTAAGATAAACCTGAATTGATTGACGTGCCCAAGGTCCTCTTCTCAGCATTACAATATGATATTTATTTGTGGCTTGTAACTTGAAGATGGATGCCACTACTCTTGGATACTTATCCTTACTATTATTTGTCACATGGCCTACTACTATAATACATGATAAGTAAAATTATCTCTCCTCTTTTGTTATAGGTAGTGGAAGGATAGATGCCACTACCTACTCATTGTTGGCGAAAAATTAAAAGTTAAAAACTCAAAATTTTTTAAAAGTTTTTTCCTCCAAATTTTCTTTTCAATCTTTTTGAGATGTTTTAGTCCCATATCAGAAATAAAAAGTTTTCTTGAAGCGTTTATATGAGAAAATGGTTCGGCTTATCCCTTAGGCCAAATCGGATCGGGCCAGGTCGGATCGGGTTGGGATGGGACGGGATGTGGACGTGGACGTGGGTGTGGGTGCACCACCTTGCCAATCCAAAAATATTATTTTAATTTTTTTAATTATTTTTTAAAATTAAAAAAATTAATTACTATTTTAATATTTTAAACATTGGATTTTAATTTTTTTGATCATTTTGTGAGCTCAGGTATAGTGCTCTCAAGCCTTGGAAGCACGTGGAGAGAGACCAAAGAGCGAATATAACCAACCATAAAAAAGCTTCAGCCAATGCTTCAATCGAGCTAGCTCAGTTTCTATCAGAGCCAGCTCGAGCAGAAGGTCAAAAGGCGTATCAAGCTAGCACGCTGGAAGAGTTGGCTTAATTTCTGAGGAAACTAGTTCAAGCTGCGAAATAGAAGATAGTCTTGTTTGTCGAGTCGGCTCAAATCATGAGAGAGTCAGCTCGAGTAGCAGAGCAGAGAGCTGTGATTTGGACTCTCACAAGAGACATCACAATCGAGTTGGTCTGACTACTGACCGAGCCGGCTTGAGCAACGAACAAAATAGTACGTGGTTTCTGTTCTTACCTGGGATTGAGTTTAATCCTAAAGACTTAGTGCCTTAGTTTGTGAGGTCCTAAGGGGCTAACCTATGGATTGGATTAGGATTAGTCCAATGGATGTGTGCATGGGAGACATGGGTGTACATGGGCTCGGAGAGTGCATCACATTAGGTTAGCTAGGAGAGTATTTTGGGTTGGATCATATTGACCAGATATATATCTATACTCTATATTGAGATTTGTAAAGAATATGAAAAATCAATACAAGCCCTTTTTTCTTCCTGAATATCTCTCTCTTCCTCTCTTGTTCTCTCTCTCTTCTCCATGCCTTAGAGTTTTCTAGGGTTTCATAGAACATCCATCTCTTTCCTCGGATCCTTATTGCTATTTCTACAATCATCAAGTGACAAGAATTTTTTGCAACAAATTAATATCAGAGCCCTGATTATTAGATCTAGTAGAGAAAAGGACAAAGCTTCGCCTGGGATTATGGTAAGGTGCTGAATAGATTTTTTTGAATACAGTTTTATTTTTGTGTTTGGTTATTAGAGATCTGGTTGTGATGGTATCGAGTGTGGATTTTGGAAAGTTTGATGGCAAGAGTAACTTCATCCTTTGGCAGCAAAGGATGAAAGATCTGCTAGTGGAGAATAGAATCTACAAGGTCTTGACTCAAGAAAGATCGAAAAAATATTTTATTGAAAAGTGGGAGAAACTTGAAGAGATAGCCTTTAGCATAATTTGTATGTGCCTCGCTGATGAAGTTTTGTCGGAGATTAACATAGAAACCACGTCGAAGGGGCTTTGGTAGAAATTGGAGAACACGTATATGAGCAAGAATATGACAAACAAGCTGTGGTTAAAGAAATAGCTCTACAGTTTGTGGATGTCCGAAGGAGGAGATCTAATTTTTCACATCTAGTTTGCTCATATAGGACCATAGCCCCTAACCACTCTTCTAAAAGGCAATTATCTATTAGAAGGAGAGGTTTATTAGCTTTTATAAGGCGCACCAAAACCCTGCATCTATAATGTGCTGCGGGTGAGCCTGAGGGGCTTCGCATCTAAGTTGATCGGCATCAAAATAGATTGACCTTTTGCACCTGAGTCGATCTACATCAAAATAGATCGACCTTAAGCGGCAGGCTGGGCAGTCATTCTCATTTAATCCCTATCCATCAAGGATTGATCGACCCTCCAAGTCAACCCCCGAGGATGTTGCCATGTCAACAGCCACCCCCCGACTGGCAACCCCTTCCTAGGTCCCACTAGGTGTGTGCTAGCCTTTGGCCAATAATCACCCCAGCGACACGCAGGGGGCTTGCCAGGTTTCGAATATGCAACCTCACTCTGATACCACCTGTAAGACCGTAGCCTCTAACTACTCTTCTAAAAGGCAATTGCCTATTAGAAGGAGGAGTTTATTAGTCTTTATAAGGTACACCAGAATCCCACGTCTATAACATACTATGGGCGGGCTTAAGGGGCTTCGCACTTGAGTCGACCCGCATCAAGCTAGATCAACCTCAAGCGGTAGGCTAGGTAGTCATTCTTATTTAATCTCTACCCACTAAGGGCTGATCGATCCTCCAAGTCGACCTCCGAGGATGTTGCCATGTCAATAGCCACCCTCTGATTGGCAACCCCTTCCTGGGTCCCATCGGGTGTGCGCTGGCCCTTGGCCAACAGCTCAGATATCATGAGCCTTGATGTGAAGATTGATAAAGAGGATAGAGCTCTTCTGTTATTGTATTCCCTGCTAGTAGCATATGATGGTCTGATTACTATCCTTGTATATAAAAAAAAGATCTTAAACTATTAAAAATTATATCCCAAGGCCAATTATCAACCTATTGATGGTTGTATATTTTATAATTATAATTAATTTATTATTGAATAAAATAATTTTTTTGACATTTTCATCATAAAGTCTACGTCTTCTAATGAACTTCTTTATTGTGATGAAGTCCTTAGAACTGTTTAGTTTCGATAAAAAGAGGATTTATCGATTAATTCTTAAACCATTCAAGACCAAATGATATATTGTTAATTAAAATAATAATATTTATCAAGTATAGATCGTTGTATGCCATATAGGTTGGTTATCCTCTTAATCAAAAAGTGTGGAGATACTGATATGACATACAGATGAGATATAAGAGTATATCGTCACTGAACATGATCAACTCCAGAGTATTTTACTATTGAGAATTGCTATGATGAGATATAGGTATAAGTATCCTTTAGACCATCATAGTGGCTTGTAAGCAACTCACTGTGCTTTGATGTCGGACTAACTAAATTTTTAATTTAGTAATGAAAGATTTTTAGGCACAATCAAGTATTTATGAAGTTGGTGAGTGATCAAGATGGAATTGACCACTCTAAGGGTTGGAGAAAATGTATCATTGTATTTCAATTTAGCAAAATCTTGGCCAAGATAATCCATGAGATAGATTTGATATTTTAAAATACAATATGGATGACAAAATAAGAGTTGACAGTTTAACTCTAAATCATCCTATGAGCATTTAGGTCAAGAAGATAAATTATATGAAAATCATATACACATGGATTCTAAAAATGTTGCTCTATACATTCGATCGATTCGACCGTCGGATAGTATTGCTAGATGGTCACTCCGATTGGTATAAAAATTTATTTCTATGCTACTAGCTTGGTTCGAACCTATGGGATCACACACATAAGAGGTCTCAATCTGATCAGATGATTGATCAATGATTTAGAATTATTTTAAGGTCAAACAATTAATACGATTGATGTTTGACCTAGTGCAAGTATTGCAGGAGGATCAATTAGCAATTGGATTGTTAATTGATTTAATTTGATTAAGCTAGAAGGCTAAAATTAAGTTTAATTAAATATAATTTAATTAAATTTTATTTAGACTTGATTGGATCAAGTTTAATTGATTTGTTGGATAAGCCAATTGCAAAGAAGAATAAGTCCTTGTTCAATTAGGACTTGTATACACCCAATTTCAGATTTGATTAGAAATTAAATTAAATTTAAATTTAATTTAATCTAATTTAATTAAGCTCTTTGTTGGATTAAGATCATCTCTAATTGGATTGTATTAGTTTTGATTTAATTGGATTCAAATAATAAGTTGGACCAAGTTAAAACTAAAAGTCCTAGTTTGACTAGGATTTCTCCATCTTGCACCACCTTGCTTTCCATGCCCCCCCATGCCAATTTTCTTTGGCTTTTCATGAAAAAAAATATTTTTAGAGAGTATCCATGCCCTTTTTATGTCTCCCATCATTTTAGAAGAAAATTAGTTGTGGAATAGGTCAAAACAAACAAGTTATTTTGACCTAGGTCTCTATTGGATAGAGTTTGACACATCATCTTTTCTTATTTCTTTGAGGTACCAAACCACCTAATTTCTCTCTGATTTTTTAATAAAAAATAGAAAACTTATTTGCACATATTTTTAGAGTCTATAAAAAAAAATAAGAAGGGGACACCTAAGAGTTGGGCACCCCAATCCTTATTCAATTTGGACTTGCCTTTCTAAGTATTTGGCCTAGACAAGAACTTTATCATAACTCTCTATTTAAAAGAAGTTAGGGTATAAGTTTTTTATAAGTTTTAGACCTGAGAAAGAGATTTGGTATTGAAATCTGGTGCCTCAAGATTCAATCCACAATAAGCCAAGAACGAGATTCAGGAGCCATGAGAAAGATCAACCAACATATAGTCGGGTTGGCTCGAATATGCAGTCGAGCTGGCTCGAGATGGATTCAAGCTAGCTCTCTCAGGTAGACAGAAATTAGTGCTCGGATGAGACGTAGTTGAGCCAGCTCGACTTCTGATGGAGCCAGCTCGACGGAGGTGAACAGTACAATGGCGAACAGTGCATGGGCACAGGAGTGAAAGCCTTTTGATGGGATCTACAGTCTTTGACTCATGGACCAGGTCTATTCATGGAGTCTATCAAGCTGTTGTGCTATTCAATGGCTAGGAGAGTACATGGAAGCTGATCGAATGGCTATTGGGATAAATAAGGCCTATAAGAAGGCCTGATGACCTAAGAAGTGAGGGAGTCTCGGAAAAACCTCTCAGGTGGCGTAGAGACAAGGCAGAAAGTGCTGCAGTAGCACCTCCCTGAAGGCATGGAGGTTGAGAAAGGCTTGGTGATGCAACAGTCGAGGAGGGTATCTCAGTAGAGAGGCCAGGAGCTTCTTAAGAAGACCAGGAGCAAGTCTCAGGGAGAGCCAGGGGTCTTAGGATGCGCCAAGAGCATCAAGAAAACTAGGAGTGTCTTGAAATGGTGGGGTTGTCTAAGGATAGAGGCTAGGGCTTGATGTAGAGACTGAGGATCATAGAGTGTCCAGAGATGTCGAGGATCCTGGACCAGTAGATCTATGAGGAGGATCTTTTTAGGATTACTTTGAGAGCATTGTATGGATGAGTACTTCTGGATTGAGAGAGAGGGTTGATGAGTTGAGATTATATCTCATTTGTTATTCTTTCTCAGTAGTGAAGCATTGCATGTCCTATGGATGTAGGCACTTGAGCCGAACTATGTATATGGTTGTGTTTGTTTGTCTTCTTCTATTTTTCTATAGCAACAGGTGGTGTTATATCTCCTATAGGTGATCTTAGATGGGTGATCCATATTCCATAGTTGATGGATCTACCCTAACATTTGGAACGTGAGAAGCTTGGGTGCAAAGAAGATCTAGGCATGGTGCTTCATTGAGACACAAACCGTTATGTCCTGGTGAGAGAAAAAGAAGGGAGAAGAAAAGATTCTTTTTCAATTTTTTTCTAGGTTATCTTCTTGCTCTTTTTTTGAATTTTTAGAAGAGAGTTTCCTTTCCCAAATCTTCTACCTCTTCTTCTAATTATTGGAGGATCCAAGGTTTGAAGAAAAAGAGTTTTGATCAACCATCAAAGAAGGATCAGTATAGTACTAGCAAACTATGCTGATTTTCTATCATCGGACTTTAGATCGATGATCGAGATCTTGTATGGACATCCTATAAAGTTTGGATACATGTGCAGCTCGAAGCAATGACCTCAGCCTCAGATTAGTGAGTTGAAGAATCCATCTTGAAAAGGTAAGAGAGATTTGATCTTCCTTTACTATTTAGATTAGATCTAGTATTGCTTTGATGTTAATGTGATCAACATCATCTTTGCTTGATTTTTATCTTTAGATTTAATAGCATGCATAAATCATGAGATAAGATCCTAGATCTAGGGTTAATTCCTATATTTTAATAAATTAATATGATTAGTTTATTACTTTCGCTGCGTGATTTTAAAAATAGTTTTGAAATATGCTTATAAAATCCTAGATCGATTTCCTTCAATTGGTATCAGAGCCTAGATTTCTTATCATATAATTTTTATGCATGTGTGGATTATTTATTTAGATTAGATCTAATTTATAATTTGATATTTAAATATAAAATTGAATCAAGAATTGCATGAACTGATTTATAAGATTGTCCTACTATAAGGTTTATCCCTTATAGTATAAAGGTTGTTCTAGTTCGTGTAGATCTAAAGTTATTCATAAATTTATTAGATATGATCTAGATTAATTTATAATTTATTAGATTTAAAATTATTTAAATCTAAAAATAAATATTTTAGATTGCATGGATTGATCTTATAAGTTTGACCTATTGTAAGGTTTACTCCTTACAGTGAAAAGATTGTCTTAGTACGTGTTGATATAAAATCCTAATCATAAAATTTTAGATTAGATTTTAGAGATTTTATGATTTCATTGAAAGTATTTTAATTTAATTTTTATCATCATAAATATATTAGATTTGATTTAAAGTGATTTACGGTTGATTAGAATTGAGGTAGTTTCAATTTTGAATTACATGAACATGTTTAGATTAGATCAAAAGTAGTTTCATGTTTATATTATTTGCATATTGATTATGAATCAAACATACAATTAGTTGGTAGAACCATATTATAAAAATATTTTATAAATATAAAAATATTTTTTGAAATATCAAATTCCAATCCTCAGTCTAAAACTTAATTAAGAATTAAGAGTTGTTTGATCATAATCTAGGATTATGAATTGAAGATCTTAAGATCCAAATCATAAAATTTGGGTTAATGGGTTAGAGAAAATTAGGTCCATTAATTGAGCTAGATCTAAGATTAGATTAAAGAATAGACTTAATTAGAGAATTGACTAAATCTACTCAATAGTTGTTATAGATTAGGTCAAGGATTCTCTAGATCAATTATAATAGTTGTAATTGGTCAAGTCCATATCTTTAATGAGAATCAAATTGGACTTAATTCTTGGCTACACAGTCATCCCAAACTGTTAGGATGATTCAATCGAAACTAATTAACTAGTTGATGTCTAAGGTAAGTTTGGCAATTCAGATCGGTGGTTTTTAATTGGCAGCTTACTTATCTGGCCATTTCTGATGGTGTCTAAGGCAAGCTTTGATAGACTCTCTCACTGATCTCACTTACTTGATTTTCATGGTGAAATTATATTTTGATCAGATCATTTGACAATTTGAGCTGATCCATGTGAGCTAGGTAAATCAGTATGACTGATTTAGATGCTCCTAGATCAGCCTATCAATGGTTTTTCTTAATCTAAATTGGTGAAGTCAGTGGGAGGATCATAATTAGCTGGTTTTTCTGACTCTCTTCTCTAAATCAAATTAACAAAATCCTCTAAAATTATTAGATTTCTAAAATGAAATAGTTTTGATGATAACTAGATCATAGCCTTCCATTAAAGTGGATGATAATGGATCCAGTAGTCTGGGTGGACATTAGAGGTGCCTTACGCTTGGTGTTCATCAAGATATTAAAATTATTATTCATCATATGATGATTAGGTTGCACTCTCAGAATGACAATCAGGTTAGCCAGAGCTTTCCTTGGGCCTGATCATTGTTCATTTGATGCATCGAACTTAATTATGTTAATGGTTGGACCTAACCGAGACTTTCAGTGGAGGCCCTAGCTTATTGAAAAAATACCTAAGGTAAAATCTAATACTAAAAATTATTTAAAAAAATAATTAGTTAAGAACCTATCCATAGATGCACATGGGTTAGTCAGAGCTTTCCTCGGGCCTGTATGCAGTCTGCGTAGATTCTAGTACTCATTAAAGAATTAAGATAATTTTTTGAATTAGAGGTAGAGACTATCAATTCGAATAAAATAGTGAAAGAACCTTTTGATTAAAGTATAAATCTTTAGATTTAATAAATTATTTACTAATTAGGCTTTTGGTTCTTCTTTGTGCAGTTAAGGTTAAACCCTAGTTGCTCCATTCACTGTAAGATAGTGATATACTTATGGGACCCAACTTTGATAACAAGTATCAAAAGTTGAATATTGCTCAGCAGCATGAAGAGGTTCATGTTGAGGCTACTATGCCTAGTATAAACAAAAGGTCCAAGACTAACCTAGATCAGGCAGAGTACTTTTACTATAAGAAGCAGGGGCACTGAAAGAGAAACTATCTTTAGTACCTTTTCATGATCCTAATAGGCTAAACAAGAAAAAAGAGCAAAGAGTTGCCGATCGAGGATGTTATATGATAATACCTTATAATTTCTCTATTTATGATACTACTACTTGGGTATTCGATACCGAAAGTCCAATTCATATTTGTAATTCATTGTAAGGACTTTAAGTTAGTAAAAAAATTAAAAATAGCAAGCGATTCCTGAATGTTGGAGATGGAAGATCTGTTTCAATTCTAGCTATGGGAAGAGTTCAGCTTATTTTCAATGATAATGTTATTTCTTTAGATGAATGTCATTATTGTCCTTCTTTTCTAATGAATATAATCTCTATTGGCCTTTTGGCCAGAGATGATTATTATTTATCAATAAAGAAAGATTACTGTGACATCATTATGAATGATGTTACGATAATGCAAAGATAATAAAGAAATGATATTTATATTTTATCACAATCTATGAGTGTAATGTACACTTCTAAAAAATATTCTAAATTAGATAATATCTCTGATATCTACTTATGGCACTGTAGGCTAAGTCATATTAACAAGAACAGGATAAATAGGTTGATTCAAGAGAAAATCCTCGAAGTCAGTGATTGTGAATCACTTTCAACCTGTGAGTCATGTCTTCTTGGAAAAATAACTAAGTCATCTTTTACTAGAAAAGATAAAAGAGCCACTGAGCTTTTAGATCTAGTACATATTGATGTATATTGACCTATGACCACAAGTGCTAGAGGTGGATATTTTTACTTTATCATTTTCATAGATAATCTATCCAAAAATGGATATGTCTATCTGATGAAACACAAGTCAGATTCATTTAAAATATTCAAATGATTTCAAAATAAAGTAAAAAAATAAACTAAAAAGAATATTAAAATTCTTCAATCAAATCGAGAAGGTGAATACCTATCTAGTGAGTTCTTGACATATCTAGGAGAAAATAGGATTCTCTTATAATGGACTCCTTTAGGGACACCACAACATAATGGTGTATCAAAAAGAAGAAATTGAATCTTATTGGACATGGTTCGATCCATGATGGGGTTTGCTAGTTTGCCTGTTTCATTTTGGGGTTATGCTCTTGAGATTGCATGTTTTATATTGAACAATGTACCAAGTAAATTTATTACAAAGACTCTATATGAGATATAGACTGGATGTAGGCCTACATTCTCTCATTTTTGGATTTAGGGTTATCCAGCCTATGTCAAATATTTGCATATAAATAAACTTGGACCCCGATTTGATAAGTATATATTTATAAGATACTCCAAGAGAACTAGGGGTTATTGTTTCTACCATGTTGAAGAACAAAAGGTGTTCATCAGTAATAGGATAATCTTTTTAGAAAGAAATTTCTTGATGAAGGAACTGTTGCCTCTAAAGTTCAACTTGAGGAAGTTCAATAGATAGAAAAGCAGACACTAGTAGTCATACCTAAATGAGATTTGATTAGATCAAATCTGGAGCCCAGTGTACCTGTACCATTAAGACGATCTAGTAGAGTATCGCATCAGCCAGATAGATACTATGATTTCTTGATCCGAAATGATGATCCTATCAAACTTGATGAGAATGATGAGGATCTGATCATCAACATAGATGCAATGCAGAGGCTTGATTCTGAGAAATAGCTTGAGATTATGAATTCTGAGATGGAATCCATGAAGGTCAACGATGTATGGCATTAGTTGACCTACCTGAAGGGATTAAATCCATTGGATGTAAGTAGATCTTCAAGAGAAAAAAAAGCATAGACGAAAAGATGAAGATCTATAAAGTCCATTTGATTGCCAAGGGGTATCATCAATGTTATTGTATTGATTATGATGAGATATTCCTTCTTATGGCAATGCTCAAATCCATTCGAATAATGCTTACGATAGCTGCCCATCTAGACAATGAGATCTGACAGATGGATGTAAAGATAGCTTTTTTAAATGGAGAGCTGACTGAAGGGATATATATGAAACAACCTGAGAGGTTCATATCCACAGATGAGTCCAAAGTGTGCAAGCTTTAGAGATCTATTTATGGATTGAAGCAAGCATCTTGGAGTTGGAACATGCATTTTGATAAGATGATCAAAATGTATGGCTTTGTTAAGAATGAAGAAGTGCCCTACATTTATAAGTGGGCAAATGGTCTGATAGTAGTATTTTTTATCTTACATGTAGATGATATTTTCTTAATCGAGAATGACATCCCTGCACTGCAAGGAATAAAAGTTTTGTTGTCATCTCAGTTCTTCATTAAGAACTTAGGTGAAGCATCCTACATTCTAGGAATGAAGATTTATAAAGATGGATCTAAGAGGATGCTTGGATTATCCCAATCCACGTACATAGAAACTATGCTGAAGAGGTTTAGTATGAAGAATTCCAAAAAAAAGCTATCTTTCGATAGGCTATGAAATTTCTCTTTCTAAAAAGAATTATTCAATAACTCCTGAAGAGAGAGAACGTATGAGTAGAGTCCCATATGCTTCGATAGTAGGATCTATCATCTATGTCATGACATGTACAAGATCAGATGTGGCTTAGTCACTAGGAGTAGTGAGTAGATACTAATCTAATCCACAAAAGAACTACTGAAAGATGGTGAAAGCCATCCTTAAATATTTAAGAAATACTAAAAATCAGTGGCTAGTTTATGGTGAGCCAGATATGAAACTTGAGGGATTTACAGACTCTAGCTTTCAATCTAACCATGATGACAGTAGAAGCATGTCGGGATACGTCTTTATCCTAAATGATGAAAAATCTACTGGAAGAGTTCCAAGCAGCATACTATGGTAGACTCTATTTGTGAGGTGGAGTACATCGCAGCATCAGATGCTGTGAAGGAAGCTATGGTTGAGAAAGTTCATCACCGAGCTTGGAGTAGCACCCTTTCTTGATGGTCTGATCCTGCTTTACTGCGATAACACTGGTTCCATTGCTCAGACGAAGGAACTGAAGGTACATCAACGGATAAAGCATATACTACATCATTACCATTTGATCTAAGAGATCGTTGATCGAGGTAACGTCGAACTTCAGAAGATCGATGGAAAGAAGAACCTGACCGACTCTTTTACTAAAGTCCTAGCGGTAAAGAAGTTTAATAACCATAAGTCGAAGATGGATATTAGATACTATACCAAGTAGCTTTAGGATAAGTTGGAGTTATTAGGGATTGTATCCCAAAGTCAATCATCAGCTTGTTGATGGTTGTATAATTTTATAATTATAATTAATTTATTATTAAATAAAATAAATTTTTTAGTTTTTTCATCATAAAGTCTATATTTTCTAATGAACTCCTTTATTGTGATGAAGTCCTTAAGACTATTTAGTTTTGATAAAGAAAAAATTTATCGATTAGTCCTTAAACCATTCACGACCAAATGATACGTTGTTAATTAGGATGATAATATTTATCAAGTATAGGTCATTATATACCATATATATTGATTGTCCTCTTAACTAAGGAGTGTGGAGACACTGTATGGCATACAGATGAGACGTAAGGGTACATCATCACTAAATATGATCAACTTTAGAGCATTCTGTTGTCAAAAATTATTCTGATGGGATATAGGTATAAGTATCCCTTAGACCTGAGATCACCATGGTAGTTTGCAAGCAACTCACTATGCTTTGGTGCTGGACTAACTAAATTTTTAATTCAATAATGAAAGATTTTTAGGTACAGTTAAGTACTTATGAAGTTGATGAGTGATCAAGATGAAATTGACCACTCCAAGGGTTGAAAAAAATGCATCACTATATTTTAATTTAGCAAAATCTTGGCCAGGATAATCCATGAGATGGATTTAATATTTTGAAATACAATATGGATGACAAAATTAGAGTTAATAGTTTAACTTTGAATCATCCTATGAGTATTTAGGTCAAGAGGATGAATTATACGAAAACTATATCCACATGAATTCTAAGAATATTGCACCATACATTTGACCTATTCGGCCATCGGATATAATTGCTAGATGGTCACTCTGATTGGTATAGAAATTTATTTCTATACTATTGATTTAGGTTCAAATCTATGAGGTCACACACATAAGATGTCTCGATCTGATTGGATGGTTGATCAAGGATTTAGAATCATTTTAAGGTCATGACAATTAATACGATTGATGTTTGATATATTGCAAGTATTGTAGGAGGATCGATTAGTAATTAGATTACTAATTAACTTAATTTGATTAAGATAGAAGGCTAAGATTAAGTTTAATTAAATATAATTTAATTTAATTTGGTTTAGACTTGATTAGATCAAGTCTAATTGATTTATTGAATAAGCTAATTACAAGAAAGAACAAGTTCCTATTCAATTAGGACTTGTATGCATCCAATTTTAGATTTGATTAAAAATTAAATTAAATTTAAATTTAATTTAATCTAATTTAATTAAGCTTTTAGTTGAACTAAGATCATCTCTAATTGGATTGTATTAGTTTTGATTTAATTGGGTTCAAATAATAAGTTGGATCAAGTCAAAACTAGAAGTCTTAGTGTGATTAAGATTTCTCCATCTTGCGCCACCTTGCTTTCCATACCCCCCCATGCTAATTTTCTTAGATTTTTTATGAAAAAATTTATTTTTAGAGAGTATTCATGCCCTTTTTATGTCTTCCATCATTTTAGAAGAAAATTAGTTGTGGAATAGATCAAAATAAATAAGTTATTTTGACCTAGGTCTCTATTGGATAGAGTTTGACACATCATCTTTCCTTATTTTTTTGAGGCTCCAAACCATTTGATTTCTCTCTAATTTTTTCATGAGAAATAGAAAACTTATTTTCACATATTTTCTAGAGTCCATAGAAAAAAATAAGGAGGGGACACCCAAGAGTTGGGTGCCCTAATCCTTGCTTAACTTGGACCTACCTTTCTAAGTATTTGGCATGGACAAGGACTCTATCATAACTCTCTATTTAAAGAGAGTCAGGGTATGTATTTTTTGCAAGTTTTAGACCTAATAGAGAGGTTTGGGATGTGGGAAGCTTGGGTGTAAAGAAGATCTGGGCATAGTGCTTTATTGAGACACAAACCGTTATGTCTTGGTGAGAGAAAAAGAAGGAAGAAGAAAGGGTTCTTCTCTATGGTTTTTCTAGGTTCTCTTCTTCCTCTTTTTCTGAGTTTTTAGAAGTGAGTTTTCTTTCCCAAATCCTCTACCTCTTCTTCTGATTATTGGAGGGTCCAAGGTTTGAAGAAGGAGGGTTCTGATCAGCCATCAAAGAATGATCAGCACAATATTAGCATACTATATTGATTTTCTGTCACCAAATTTTAGATCGACGATCGAGGTCTTATGTGGACATCCTATAGAGGTCGGATGCATGTGCGGCTTGGAGCAACAATCTCAGCCTCAGATCAGCGATTTGAAGAATCCATCTTGCAAAGATAAGAGAGATTTGATCTTCCTTTACTATTTAGATTAGATCTAGTATTGCTTTGATGTTGATGTGATCAACATCATCTTTGTTTGATTTTTATTTTTAGATTTAATAGATCTAGGATTAATTTTTATATTTTAATAAATTAATATGATTAGTTTATTACTTCTATTTCATGATTTTGAAAAAGTTTCAAAATATGCTCATGAAATCCTAGATCAGTTTTTTTCATAAACTTTGAGGAAGTGGTTGGATTTCTCAGATCCAATGAACAGCGAGAGAGGCTAGTCAAAAAAAATCCTAACTCAGAGATGCTTTCTATGAATGAGAGGCAAGGAAGGCCTAAAGAGAGAACTTAAGATAAATCAAAGGATAGATCGAAGTCTCAAGAAAATTAAAAGGGTATAAAATGCTATAAGTATTATCAACCGATCATATTAGAAGAAATTGTCCACTTTTGAAGAATGAAAAGAAAAAGGGCACTTCTAAGGATGGATCGACCAGCAAGAGTAGTGCTCTATCATCTGAAGATAGTGAAGATGATAGACTGATAGTATCAAATGGAGTTTGAGTTATAGAGTTGGACAACCACTAGACACTGGATTCAGTATGTTTCCACCATTATACTGCACATCGGGAGTGGTTCTCATCTTATGAGAGATCTGGTGGAAGAAGTATTAGTCTTGGAGATGAGCACTCATGTACAGTTACTGGTGTTGGTACAATTAGAGTAAGAATATATGATGGAGTTATACAGACACTCACCAATGTGAAGGATGTACCAGAATTGAAGAAGAACTTAATATCCCTGGGTTACTTGGAAGGATAGGGGTATACTTTCAGTTGCTAGCCGGGTACTGGGTGTTTAAGAATTTCTAAAGATTCATTAATTGATGGTGATGAAAGAGAGAATACTGAGCAACAACCTATATAGAGTAGAGGGCTTAGTAATTATTGATAGTATGGAGGTGTCTATAGCAGCATAGGAGGAGCAGCTAGCCTACAAGCTGTGGCACTATCGTATGGATCACTTGAGTGATAGAAGACTCACAAAGTTGAGTAGAAGAGATCTAATTTTAGCACTGAAAAAGAAAAAAAATGACTTATGTGAGCCTTGCATTTATGGCAAACAGCATAGAGTTACATTTGCTAGTAGTATCAAGCGGAGTGAAGCTACTTTGGAGCTAGTTCATTTGGATGTATGGGGATCGGCACCTACTGCATCTCAAGGTGGAGCGAGATATTTTATCACTTTTATAGATGACTTCTTTAGGAAGGTATGGATCTATTTGATCGAGGAAAATTAGATATTTTTATCCAATTTAAAATCTGGAGAGCTGAGGTAGGGAAGGAGATAGGGTAGCCAGTGAAGTGTTTGAGATCTGATAATGGAGGGAAATACATCAGCTTGACATTCAGAAAATACTATAAGAAAAATGGCATCAAATGCCATTACACAGTGGAGATAATCCCTTAGAAGAATGGTGTCATGGGGAGGATGAATCGGACACTGACGGAGAAGACTAAGAGCTTAAGGCTGCAGGCTTCACTGCCTAAATCTTTTTGGGATGACACTCTTATTTATGCTTGTTTCCTTGTTAATAGGTTTTCACATAGAAAACTAAATGGAAGACTTTCAGAGGCTATCTAGAGTGGAAAGAAGGTGGAGCTTGGCCACATAAAGATATTCGGCTATCCTGCAAATGCTTCGATAGAAGAAGTACATAAGCAAGTTGGACCCAAAGTCACAGAAGATGATATTCATCAGATTTTCATGAGGTGTGAAGGATTTCTTGCTATGAAATTCATATTTTCAAAGGTGTGTCATCAGTTGAAATATGATATTTGATGAAAAGAGCATTGTGATGAAGCTGAAAAGTGTAGATAAAGTTGTCAAGATAATATAGGATAACATGGGACAGTTCTCAGATGTAGGTGATTTGCCCTCAACATCAACTTCAGGTTGTATTCAATTTGAGGTGGAGTTAGGTAGGCATGGTGATACACCTACGGAGGACTAGCATGGAGAGTGATCTATCCTGGGGAAAGTGCAGAGGCAGCCACAGGCGGAAGACTTGTAGGATGTCGCAAGAGGAGTTGCACTGCACAAGCCAAAGTGTATTTTTTGCAAACTGATGCGATATGACATTGATGAGACTATCTCCTATGCTCTCAACACTGTCAATGAAAATCTAGAGAGCTTTGAGGAGGCCATGGAGAGTCTGGATTGGGAGTTATGGATGCAAGCCATGATAGAAGAGATGGAGTCTCTCAGGAAGAACTGGACATGGAAACTAGTAGAACTACCAGATGATGCTTGACCCATTAGCTCCAAATGAGTTTTCACTAAAAAAGAAGTATCTTCATAGCAAGATGGAGTGAGGTATAAGACTAGGTTGATACCCAAAGGGTACTTACGGATAGAATGGATTGATTACTCAGAAATCTTATCTTCGATTGTTAGATATACATCTATTAGGATGCTGTTGAGCATAGTTGCTGCTCATGATTTGGAGTTGGAGTAAATGGATGTTAAGACAACATTCCTCCATAGAGATTTGGAGGAGAACATTGGAGCAGCCATAGAGCTTTAGGAAGCCTGGATTAGAGGGAGAGATTTGTTTACTGAAAAATTGCTGTACGAGTTGAAGCAGTCTCCTAGACAGTGGTACACGTGGTTTGACATATATGTGAGAAGTATTGGCCTTTCTAGTGTGATCATGATCCGTGTATATATGTGAGATCTTTGAAGGATGGATCTTGGTTATACTTACTCTTGTATGTAGATGATATGCTGATAGCATGCAAAAGTAAAAAAGTAGTGTAGGAGTTGAAAGGAGCTTTGTCTCAAGAGTTTGAGATGAAGGACTTAGGGTCTGCAAAGAAAATCCTAAGTATGGAGATTATTAGAGATAGAATCAAGAGGCTGCTGCATCTATCTCAAGAAGGATATATAAAGAAGATCTTTCAGAGATTTGGAATGAAGGAGGCCAAACCGACAGAGCTGCCACTTGTCGGGCATGTCAGACTCTCTAAGACCATGTCACCACAGACTGAGATCGAGGTTCAGAAGATAGAAAAGGTTCCATATGCTTCTGGTGTGAAAAATATTACATACTTCATGGTATGTTGTAGGTCAAATTTAGCCCATGCATTAAGTCAGGTGAGCAGGTTATGGCTCATCCTGGCAAGAAGCACTGAAGAGCATTGAAGGATATCTTTAAACACTTGGTAGGTTCAATTAGGATTGGCATCTACTATGGTCAGCGGGAAGGTGCTAAGGAACATCCTAACATATTCAAAGAGACTCGAGGGTTATTAGAAGGATTTGTAGATGCAGATTTTGATGGAGATGTGAACACTTGACATTTAATGACAAGTTTTGTATTCAGCATGTATGGTGGTCCAGTCTCTTGGAGATCTTGCTTATAGCTAATTACGGCCTTATCAACTATCGAAGCGGAGTACATTGGTATCACAGAGGCAGCAAACGAAGCTCTATAGCTAAAGGGCTTGGTGCTGGAGATGAGATTCCCACAGGATGCAGTCATGATGCATTGTGACAGTCAGAGTACTTTATTGCTCACATAGAATTCTATTTATCATGCGAGAAACAAGCATATAGATATCAGATACCACCACATCAGAGAGCCAGTGGAGGATGGTGAAGTGGAGCTGGTGAAGATTCACACCAAAGAAAATCCAGCTGATGTGCTCATAAAGGTACTTCTATGGAATAGCTTTCACAACTATATAGTACTGATGGAGCTGATGGATAAAACTGAGTTAAAAAGAACTTGGAAGCACCAAGGTGGAGATTATGAGTATAGGTGTGGTGTTTTCAAGCCTTGAAAGCAAATGAAGAGAGACCAAGGAGCGAATAGAATCAACTATTGAAGAGCTTTAGCCAATGGTTCAGTCGAGCTGGCTCGATTTTTGTCAAAGCCAGCTTGAGCAGAAGATCAGAAGGCATATCAGGTTGGCATGCTAGAAGAGCTAGCTTAATTTCTAAGGGAGCCAGCTCGAGCTGCAGAATAGAAGACAATCTTGTCTGTCGAGCTAGCTCGAACCTTGAGAGAGCTGGTTTGAGTAGTAGAGTAGAGAGCGGTGATTTGGATTCTTGCAAGAGACATCACAATCAAGCCGACCCGAGTGCTGATCGAGTCGGCTCGAGCGGCGAACAAAATAGTACATGATTTCTATTCTAGCATAGAATTGGGTTTAATCCTAGGAACTTAGGGTCATAGTTTGTGAGGTCCTAAGGGATTAACTTATAGATTGGACTGAGATTAGTCTAATGGGTGTGTGCATTGGAGACATGAGTGTACATGGGCTTGGAGAGTGCATCACATTAGTTTAGCTTAAGGAGTTTTTTGGATGGGGTCATATTGACCAAGTACATATATACTATGTATTGAGATTTGTAAAGAGCATGGAAAATCAGTACAAGCCATTTTTTCTCCCTAAATATCTCTCTCTTCCTCTCTCGTTCTCTCTCTTCTCCATGCCCTAAGGTTTTCTAGGGTTTCATAGAACATTCATCTCTTTCCTTGAATCCTTGTTGCTGTTTCCGCAGTCATCAAGTGACAAGGACTTTTTTCCAACATGTTTAACACTTTAATTTCTAAATGTTTGGGCTATTAACTTCTGAACGTTTAATACTTTAAATTTCTAAACATTGGGCTTTGAAAAAAAAAAATCCAAGCTCATTTTCATTTCTTTGCTGATTCTTTCATCTTCTCTACAACATTTGTTTTTGTAATTTTTTTTTGTTCTGGATGCTGAAGGAGCCTTCATCAACCTCCACCACAGTCGTGCTCGCAGGAAGAATTTTGGTCATATTTTGGGATGGTGTTTTCGGATATTTTCTTCACGAGGGATGGAAATACACCTTAAAATAGTGTTGCGCACGCATCCAGATCCTTTAAAGTTTTCGTTAGCGATCCTTTGTAAGTTTATATATTTAATTATTTAAAATTTTATTAGTTTTTTAAACTATATTCAGTATTTATAACATACAGTATTTTAACATTCTAAGGTGTATTTCCCCAGATTATATTTAAGAAACTAATAATATGCTAATCCACTATTATTTTGTTAATCTACTAAACTAAAATTGGATTAGCATTCTTTAAACATAATCATCTTACTTGTTATTGAAAATCTACTTAGAATACTTTAGATATACTGGTTGCTTTTGCTCCTTTTATTGGATTTAATCAAGTAGTTATAAAAAAAATATTAAACCAATTCTAAAAGGTTGTTCAGAATCATGGAAATATTAAATAGAATTTTCAGGTTTCTTTTGCAGCTTCTATGCCTTATCTTCTCTTCTCTGATTTCCTTTATTAAATCTTTAAGAATGGATAGTGATGATGCATCTAGTCTTAAGTCTGAAAAGTTTTATAACTCAGGATTTGCTAGATGGCAAGAACATCTAGAAGCCTAACCTATAATATTAAGTCTTATATCTGCTATAGAAAAAAAATCTTCCTTATCCTTTAAAAGAATCTTCTTCTTCTTCTTACTCTAAACTTGTAGTAGACAAATCTCCAGAGAAAATAGAGTTTCATTATAAGTTTAGAATTCTTAGTTGTCTTTCTGATAAATTATATAAAACCTCTAGAAAATATAAGACTGCTAAAGAAATCTGCTATGCCTTAGAAGATGCCTCCATTAGATATAATAAAGATATTCAAAGGTTTACTATAATGGACTTTAATAATTATAAAATGATGACAATATTCCTATCAATGATTAGATTCATCAATTTCAAAATTTTATCCATGAAATTCATAGGGATGGTTCTATATTAGACGAAAGTTATCAAGTATCTTGCTTAATTGATAAACTACTACCTGCTTGGTCTAAATTTGCCCAAGAACTTAGAACTCAAGGAACCTTAAGTCTTAAATCTGTTATTTAGTCTATTAGAATTGAAGACCAACACCATCTTGAGGAGGCTAAAGAAAATCAATTGCAAACCAAAGTAAATTTAACAGAGGTTAATTCTCAAAATAAGAATCAAAACTCTAAGGACAGTCAATCTAGACAATTTCAAAATTGGAACTATAAACCTAAGTTTAAAAATTTTAAAAACTTTAAACCCAATGGTAAAGGTCCCAAAGGTAATTTTAAACCCAATCAACCAAAAGGGAATAAGAAGAAAAATAATGAAAGATTCTATTTTGTCTATGGTCAGGCAACCATCTTGCCGCAGAGTGCTTCTATAGAAAGAAAGAAATGATCACCACCTTCAAGAAGGATCAATAAAATCAGCCAAAATCTCAAGTCAACATGATAGAGACTGGACCTTCAAATTCTACCTTTAGATCAGTAACTTTTATACCTATTATAAATCTTACTTTTTCAAATCAAGATTGGTGGCTAGATTCCAATGCAAATATTCATGTCTATATTAATAGGACTTGGTATTGTTCCTATCATGAGACTCAAGTGGAGGAAGTGTAACTATAGGAGATGGGACATCTATCAACATACTAGGAGTTGGAACTGTCAAGCTAAAGCTAACATCTAAAAAAACTCTAACTCTATACAGTGTCCAGCATGTTCCCGAGATTCATAGAAATTTAATTAGTGGATCTTGCTAGTACAATTAGGTTATAAAATTATGTTAGAGTCAAATAAAGTTGTAATCTCTAAAGGAGAAATGTTTATTGAAAAAAGTTTTGTATCTGAGGGGCTTTTTAAAATTAATGTACTATCTTTTTCAATTAATAATAACTCTTTCTTATCCGCTAATCAATCTTATGTGTTGAACACTAAATCTTATGATGTATGACATGATAAGCTAGGATATGTAAATCATAGGTCCATCATAAAAATATCAAATTTAAACTTAATTTTTAAAATCAAAATCGATCATAGTAAATGTGAAATCTATGCACAATCCAAACAACCAAGAAAATCTTTTAAATCAATCACAACTAGGAATACCCAAAGGTTAGAACTTATTCATAGCAATGTATGTGACTCAAATAGGAAACCAACCAGAGTAGAAAATCGATATTTTGTGACTTTCATTGATGATTTTTTCAAATTTTGTTTCACCTATCTTTTAAAAACCAAAGATAAAGTTCTTAACAAATTTAAATTTTACAAAACTAAAGCTGAAAACCAACAAGAGAAAAGATTAAGATAATAAGATCTGATAAAGGAGGTAAGTATACTTCAAATGAGTTTGCTTTATTCTATGAAGAGCATGAAATAATTCATGAAGTTACAACCCCTTACTCACCTCAATCTAATGGTGTGGCTGAGTGCAAGAATCGAACCCTACTAGACATGGTCAATGTCATGATTATAAGTTCTAGTGTAACTCAGAACTTGTGGGGAGAGGCTCTTCTATCAGCCCGTTATATTCTAAATAGAATTTCATCTAAGGATAATGAAAAAACTCCATATAAAATTTGGAAGGGACATGTACTTAGGCCAAGTTACTTTCGAGTATGAAAGTGTTTAGCAAAGGTCGGAACCCTTGAACCCAAAAGAAAAAAGATTGGACCTAAAGCTATAGATACTGTCTTTATAGGATATTCTCTCGATAGTAATACATATAGATTTTTAGTAATTAATTCTGAAGTTTTTGGAATCTCAAATGATACTATTATTGAATCTAGAGATGCAATCTTCTTTGAAAATATCTTTTCCTTCAAAACTTGAATTTCTAATCAAACTTTTGATCATTCTTTAATATCTCCTACTACTGGTTCTTCTTCAGATCATCCTATATCTCAACTTGATCACAACCTTTTAGAACCAAATCTTCCCCTTTAACTTAGAAAGAGCAAGAGAGCTAGAACTGCTAAGAGTTTTGGTGAAGAGTTCATAACATTCATGCTTGAAGAAACACCGATAACTTATAAAGAAGCTATGAGCTCTCCTGAAGCTCCCTTCTAGAAGAAGGCTATAAACAGTGAGATTAAATCAATCATTGGAAATAACACTTGGATTCTTATTGATTTATCTCTTGGAAATAAATCTTTAGAATGTAAGTAGATCTTTAAGAAAAAACTTAGGATAGATGGATCTATAGAAAAGTACAAGGCTCGTCTTGTAGCTCAAGATTTTGGATAAAAGGCTGGCTTTGACTTCTTTGATACCTATTCATCTGTTGCTCATATCTTTACTATTTATATTCTTCTTGCCTTGGCTTTCATTCACAAACTTCTTGTTCATCAGATGGATGTCAAAACTGCCTTTCTTCATGGTGATTTAGAAGAAGATACTTATATGAATCAACCTAAAGGTTTTTCTGTACCAGGTTTTGCAAGCTAATTAAGTCTTTATATGGACTAAAGAAAGCATCTAAATAATGGCAAGAGAAATTTGATAATATTATTCTCTTTAGTGGTTTCCAAATTAATGACTTTGATAACTGTTTATATTTTAAGAGGTTTGATGATCGATGTATTTTTCTCTGTTTATATGTTGATGATATTCTCATACTAGCACCAGATATTGATCTAATTAATGATACCAAAACTTTGCTATCAAATCACTTTGATATGAAAGATCTTGGCCAAGCTGATGTAATCTTAGGTATGAAGCTTAATACATCTTTTAACTCCCATTATCTAACTCAATCTCATTATACTCAAATAATCTTAGACAAGTTTGGATACTCTAGTCTTTCTTCTTTATCTACACCTTATGATCCTAGTGTTCAATTAGAAAAGAATACTGATAAGTCTGTAAATTAAGAAAAATATGCTCAAATCATTGGATCACTTTAATATTTAGCTAATAGAACTAGACTTGATATTGCCTATACTATTTCCAGATTAAGCAGATATACCAATAACCCTAGTATGTTACATTAGACTACTCTAGAAAGAATTTCGGGTATCTTAAAGGTACCATTTCTTTTGAACTTAGATTTATCGGCTATCCAGCTGTACTTAAGGGTTATAGTGTTGCCCACTAAATATCTGATTCTTTAGATATTAAATCTACCTCTAGATATATTTTTACTCTTGGTGATAGTACTATTTCTTAGCAATCTATGAAACAAACAATAATAGCTAGAAGTACCATGGAGGCAGAATTAATAGCTCTTCATATCATATCCTTAGAAGCTGAGTGGCTAAAAAATTTATGATCATCTATTTCGCTAATTCAAATATCCATTCCTTCTATATCTATTCATTGTGATTCTAGAGCTGCAATTGATTTCTATAAAAAGAAACTCGTAAATTCTAAAACTAATAGACATATAAAATTAAGATAAAAGTTTATTAGATGGCAACAAAAGCATGATATTATTGTATTAAAATTTATAAAATTTGATCAAAATCTTATAGGCTGCCTTACTGAAGGCTTGAATAGGACTAAGGTCCTTCTGTCATCAAGGGGGATGGGGCTTTATCCATAATGGACCTTCAAATAGTGGGAATCCAACCTCTATGATAGAAGATCCCTTAAAGAAGATTCAATATGGTAATAACAAACTAATTGGTTGGTCAAGAAGCACATGTGATTTATTTGATATAGGAGTCATAGACTCCATCCCATTTCTATGGTGATTACTACTCTTATGTAGTAGTTAGAAAGAGTTTATCTCTGCATGAGATCCAAGAGATATTTCTCGAGATGTGACACTACACATATTCTTGGAGGGGCTCACCTATATTAGAGTATCTGTACATGGCCGTGGATATAAGATTTGGACTATCTCTAGTAACTCTCATAAAAAATCAAGATACTTATGCAGGGCCACTAATGCACAGACTAGTGATGAAAAAACTCTGTATGTGTGTGTGATAGTTAAAGTCTGATTCAAAGAAATATAGTTCAAGATCTAATTCACTCCGATTCCTTCAGATGGAGAGTATTCATACTAAGTAAGATTAAATCACCTTACCCATTGCATAGTATAAGCACCCGAAAATTTGTATTATTGTTCTTTGAAAAATTTTGAGTTTTATAGAGGATTGTTGGTGGGAAATTAAAAGTTGAAAACTCAAAATTTCCCAAAAGTTTTTTCCTTCAAATTTTTTTCAACCTTTTGAGATGTTTTAGTCCCATATCGAAAATGAAAAATTTTCTTGAGGCATTTATATGAGAAAAGGATTTGGCTTAGCCCTTACGGGCATTTGAGGAGGTTTGAAGGAAAACCTTTAATATGCATGCGTGCAAACCGAACCAAACCAAATCGATTGAGTCGGGTCGAGTCAGGATGGGATGTGACATGGACGTGGACGTGGGTGTGGGTGCGAGTGCACCACCTTGCCAACCCAAAAATATTATTTTAATTTTTTTATTATTATATTTTAAAATTTAAAAAAATTAATTACTATTTTAATATTTTAAATGTTGGGTTTTAATTTTTTTTGATCGTTTAACACTTTAATTTCTAAACATTTGGGCTATTAATTTTTGAATGCTTAATACTTTAAATTTCTAAATGTTGGGCTTTTATTTGGGCTTTATTTAAACTATTTAATTTTTGAATGTTGGGCTAGCCCAACATTTAGAATTAGGTGGCTATAAAAGGGACTCTTGAGTCCTTAACCTAACAAAAAAAAAAAGTCCAAGCCCATTTTCATTTCTTTGTTGATTCTTCCATCTTCTCTGCAACATTTGTTTTTGTAATTTTCTATTATTCTGGATGTTGAAAGAGCCTTCATCAACCTCCACCACGGTCATGCTCGCAGCATGAGGAATTCTGGTCATATCTTGGGGTGGTGTTTTTGGATATTTCCTACACGAGGGATGGAAATACATCTTAGGACAGTACTGTGCATGCTTCCGGATCCTTTGAAATTTTGGTTAGTGATTCTTTATAAATTTATATATTTAATTAATTAAATTTTTTTAGTTTTCTTAAATTATATCCAGTATTTATAACATACAGTATTTTAACACTCCTCCCATGATATGAATTATGGGAAGATAGGTTGTAACTATCCTCTATCTATTTCACTCCACTTAATGCTCATCATGGGCTGCTAACTCTCACTTTTTTAGATTTATACCACATTCATTCAGCATATCTCTTTTTTTGTATTAGTCTTTAGATTATAATTAGTTTGGATGTGATATAGACAATGCTCCATAGTCAATAGTTAGGAAGGTATGGGATATATCTGACAGCAAACTTGTTGGTTTAATCTTTGGACTTGGATATTATTCGGCTTAGTTAAGTTGAAGGCAATTAAGAATTTGGTAGAGGCAAGATTGAACAACATATAGAAACTATAAAGAATTTGGTCGAGGCAAGATCCAACACCATGCTTACCCCTTAGCCCATAGGTATGGTGGATACGGCTAAACATATTGCTCTCTGATGTATAGATTTGGCATGCATAGCTACTAATAATGAAGAGATGGCAGTTTTAATTGCGATTGTTGCCTCCTAGCGCTCAAGGTAGAGATAAGCTACACTATAGGCAATTTAAACGGCTGCCTACTATTTGTCATCCCAAGAGGATAATTGGTTCTAATTATAGGGCCTTATATTGACATGATTTCACTAATATTTCTCTCAATCATCTACAAACTAGGATGGCCAAAGCTTGTCTCAACTCGAAAATTGACCTAATATTGACCAAAGCACCATTGATTGCCTATTTAGTCTGATTTGCTCCTATATTTGCCTGCAAGATCTCTTCCTTGTTACCTCAGTCTAAAGAATTTTAGGGCTCTACAAAATAAGGTTTGGCCTTTTCCTTATAATAGGTTGAATTCTCAAAGTTAGGTTTCTCAAAGCCTACAACTTTTTCATATGAAGATTGATGGACCAATTCATCCACCATAAAGAGAAGATTAAATAATTTTGCCACGATATGCATCAAAATGTATTGTGACCTATAATACTAGCTCTCAATGATAGAAACAAATCTTGTAACCTATTCCAATACTGAAATCAATGATGCCATACATGACTCCATAAGTGTCCCTAACATAGTGGCCACTCACAACCACTTCAAACAAGTCTTTTAATCTATTCTAATACTAATGTAAAGATACCATACATTGCTCCATGAGTGGCCTTAGCATAATGGCAACTTTACGTTGAACTACTTCATTGACCTTTTTTTGCAATAGTATGATGGTAGCTATGCAATTATATCCTATTAGGCATGCAACTTAATGATGCTTTTTTCTATTGAAGATGAGGGTCACCGATCAACAGCAAGAATACTAGATGCATGGACATGCCACTGATATCAAATACTTAGAAATAGGAATATTGAAGGGAGGATAATGAGAGTATCACGGTTCTAGGTGCCTTGATATTCAAGAATTTTCAATACCATCATATTGCTGTTTAGAAGATTGACAAGGTTGGATTGGGTATAGCTATTGCTATGGTAGAGGGAAACTATATTATCCAAAAATAGCAACTCAAGAGGGGGGTTGGGATGAATTGAATTTTTCAAAAATTTAGAATTAAACAAGTATGTTTACTAAATATCAATTTTAAAAGTGTGGTTGTGAAGTGCAAGAAGAGAAATATGATAAGTAGAAAATGCTGAAAACACATAATTACACAATCACAAACATAATAAATTTATATTGGTCTGGTGTCAAATCCAGCATTACATCTATCCCTAAGTTTTCCTATTTGAGAATTCTAGTATAATCTTTTTGATTATAGTTCGATTGTTTTTAGCGAGATTATAATTAACCTAGTTGGTTTTGCATAATTTTACCAACCAAAATCTTTCCAACTAAGTCCCTCTTAACTTAGTTAAATACAATTATCCAATTACAAGCTTGGACCAACCTAAAATCCCATGTTTCTGTATCTAAAAAACTTATTACCAACTCAAGAATACAATTGAGTAATAAATTTGAGTTTAAAAACTGAAAACTTTTAAGACCAAAGAGGTTAATAAAGATATCTCTTGAATGCAAAGACTTTCTCCTTTAATGCTCGAGAGAAGCTTGATTGAATGCTTGAAGATATGCTTGATTGAATGCTTGAAGATAATACCTTAGTTGGTAGGTCACTTAATCAGTGCTTTCAAGCTCTCTTGAATTCATTTGAATGTTTGAAAGATGGAGTTGAATGCACTCTTAGGTGGTCTTCCTTTTCTTTTTTTACTCTATTATTGCTTTCTTTTTTAAAACTCAAAAAGAACAACTTGCTTTTCAAGTAAATTCAATGCTTAAATATATCCAAAATTAACTTAAGAATGTGAGAAAGTTGCTGCTTAGCTCAAACTAGTCGTTACTCATAATTTATAGCCATTGAAATTTTTTTGAAAAACTAGCTATTATATTTAGAGATGGCAACAAGTAGGGTACACAAAAATTTGCCCTATCTATATCTAAACCCAATTAACCTCTTAGCTACCTGAACTAGCTCCAAACCCGATTAAAAAATCAACCTATATTTCCAAACTCATCCTACAGTAAGATCAGGGTATATACCCATTGGGTACCTTTACCCTTTTGATTATGTTATATTCGGATTGGATTATGTGGGTATCCAAATGCACCATGTTACCTAAACTTGTCTAAAGTAAAAAAAATAAGCCTAATGGCCCAATCGGCTCAATTTGAAAAAGAAAACTTGCTATTAAGAAGATAAGATGATCTTTTTGTAAATAAACAACCGACAATATTGAGAAATCCTATGATTTACATCAATATCTTATATATAATAAAAATCTTTACATAAAACATTATAAAGATGAGAGCAAAAATTAAGCTAAATCCAAAACTAGAAACAAAACAACCATATTACACCTTGCCTGGCTCTGTAGCAACATCACACATAATAACTATAAAGAAACCTAACAGGAAAAATCCGAAATCTAGTATTATTGCTAATGGAAAACATGACAAAAGGCATTGAGGTGTTTTATTTTAGAAAAATTGAATAAATGTAGGCATGCTTAGAACATGTAGTGGCATTAGTGCAGCCTCCTAGCTTCCCTTTCAAACATCATCCACATGGTTATGACTATAACTCTCCTATTACTCAAAAGACCCTATAAAACCTCATGCTTCTACCAAGATTAAGCTCTCAAAACCCCAAGGGACCAATTGATATTGCCACAAATCTCACAAAATCTCATATGCTCTCAAGTCTTAACAATCAAAAGCACCAAACAACCCATCCGATCTCCCTCAAGTGCTTTCCTTACGCATAGATCTCCAAAATAAGGAATGAAATATAAGAAAAAGAAGCAAAAAAAAAAAATTTGTGAGACTGGGAAAAGCAAAGAAAATGATCAACTATGTCATAAAAGCAAACAAAATGATCAATCTATGTGGAAAAAGGTCTTACCTTTAAATTTTTTTCCATGGTTTCTTTGATTTCATAGACTCTCAAACACCTCCATCCCTAGGAATCACGATCGGGTGGGAATCATATCCACTATTTTTTCCATCCTCAAGAGTCTTGATTGCATGGGAGACTTCGGCTTGGAGGATGGAGCGGCGGCTGGAGGTTAGATCATGACCTAGAGTTTTTGAGGGATCAATGATATATATATATATATATATATATATATATATATATATATATATATATATATATATATATATTTGGGTAGCAGGTACTCGAGATGTGAATCCTAGACCCATCCCAAATCCGTCCCAAACCTTATAGTATCAAAAATTAGACGATCGAGTCAACTTTTAATATTTAGGAGTTGACTTAGCTACTTTAAGAGTCAGCTCAACTTTTCAAGGGTTAACTCATCATCTATAGTATCTCAATATAGCTTTCTATTTTCTGATTATGGTTAATCTAGGATCGAGTTGGTATTTACTAGGGTCGACTTGAGTTCCACTAGAGTCAACTTATGAATTTCTTAAGTGGGCTTGAGTTGTGCTCAAATGTTTACTGCTCTCTATCTTGTACCCTGAGATTGTTTCAGAGTAGACTCATGTTTTTGTGGAATCGACTCTTCTAGTAGAGTCAACTTTTAAATTTTTTGGAGTTGACTCATGTTCATGAGAACTTTTCTACTACTCTCTGTTTAGCACCCTAAGATCATTTGGGAGTTAACTCTTGTTCTAATGGGTCGACTCAACTAGTGGAGTTGGTTCTTGATTTTTGGAGTTGATTATTGAATGGTGAAAAGTTTAGAATGAGGATGCCAGAGCTGGCTCAAGTATATCAAGGTCGACTTTTTTATCCTCTATCCTTTGTTGAGCATCCTAAGCAATTTCTTCTTGACTAGTTTTGAGAGGCTTCTTGATTGATTGTACAACCTATAAGCATTAAAAACTTCTCCTACAAGCAAGTTTTCAAGTTTTCATCAATATCAAATGTGCTTAAATATTTCAGTGTCATCAAAATCAATTCTTAGATCAATATAATCTAAGTTGGATAAAGTAAAAAATAATTAAGATAAAATTGGATTGATTGAGGTGTCCAAGATCATTCTTTTAACATTATAATCTGATATATATTAGTAGCTCCTCATAACTGGTAAGATGGATGCCATTGCTCTTCATAACGACAAGATTTGACTTTATGATTGAGCAGAATGTAGCAATGATGTACCTTATTATCAAGGAGCTTCCACTCAACCTCCTCACCTTAATGCTATAACAGATTTTTAAGTTAATGAGTAGACTTAGGGCTTCTCTCCCCTATGATATAGTATTTACTCTTATATTTCAAGCGTAGGGGGTTATCCGGGTTAGAGAAGCATCTAATACTCTGCTTAGGACAAATATTTATGATGACCGATCCTTACATTGCATAGGATGTAGAAAGATGAATGGACAATGGATAAAAAGGGGTATAGTAGCTAGAGATTTGAGAGGTAGGATGAGAGATAGTGATGATGAGGGTGGACCCTTGGAGCCAATTGTGCCTATCAAGCCTAAGCAGCACCAAACCAATTCATCTTCTCAGGCTATCCACAGTAGTTATGTTAGACTTGACCTAGATCAGCTGAGGATGGTTGTGGAACAAATGATTGCTGGATTGATGGCCTCTAGTATTGTTTGATAGGGAGAGAGTAGTAGCTCTATACCTGGTAGTGGTCTAGAGCCACATGTGTCCTCACTATAGATAATCATGGATGTGTAATGTTAAACAACCGATGTTCACTTATCAACCACTCATCTAATTCAGCCAGTTTCTGATGTTGAGATGGAGGCCCAAGCCATTTGTAGGAGCTAAGAGCAAACTATACATAGTCCATCTTATTCAGATTAGACATCCTACCTTCTCCAAACAACCCTCTTTCTTTAGGACTCCTACCTTCACTAGGTGCTCAACAAGCAACCATAGAGCCAGGAGTCCATCTATTGAGTTTATTGACAATGACTTCTCTTAGGATATCTTTATCCTCTCTCTTTACCCTAGGATACTAGGAATCATATCTTGTATGTTAGCATTACCTAGACATCCTTTTTTGACATCCCATAGTTACTCATGTATCTATGTTATATGTGTTTTGTGTTCTTAATGTTTACCCAACATAGTTACTTATATTTCATGTCTATCTAGTGCTATAAATGAATGCTTAAAGCAATGAAATTGCCTTTTTTAAGCAATGAATGTCATGGTTTAGTATTTCATCCAATGAAAATATCTTTCTTTATCTCTATAATTATCATTTTACTTCATCTTTTACTCATTTTTGATAATAACAAAAAGGGGACAAATGGTATAATATCATAAAAGAGAGAGAACGGATTTGAAAATTTAAAAAAGAAGAAATAAAATAGAAAAGAATAGAAAAGTAAAAAAAATGATTTTTGATTGTCAATGATTTTTTTGGGTGCAAAATCTGATTGACGTCGGAACTGAGCTAGAGCTGGAGAAGATGGGATCGCCATCGGTGACCTGTAAAATAAAGTCCTAACTGGAGTCAGGGGTGGTGACTCCGACAGGATCCTCCGATAATCAAGTTAGCTCTTCTGGCCAATAGAAATGGAGTGCTCAAAAAATTTAGGAGTAGAGTAATGAAAAGAAGAATGAGAGCCTAAAGAGAAAACGTATCTAGAGGATTTCTTTTATAGATGGAGCCTATAACAAACTGATGGTGATAGCTGTAACTATCTGGTAGTGGATCGTTTAGACCATATAGAGTTTGTTATGGAAGGTGGTGTCCGTTATTGTGATACGCCAGTCCATTGAAATTCAATAGTTGAAGTTTGGAGGGAGTAGGCATTAGCAATGAAGAGCTTTGAATCACAACAATTCCAAAGAGGTTCGGACTTCTTTGAGGTTGTCCACATATAGGTTGGTTCGTATTGAGTTGGTAGCTAAATTCATGTGAATGACGAGATCCTTCTAGATGGCTGGAAGGAGATCGACTGGAAGGAGCTTGCCTAGCGACTGGAAGGAGATCGATTGGAAGGAGGTCAGCTGAAGAAAGCTTGCCTAGCGACTGGAAGGAGATCGTCCAGAAGGTGTTCAACAGGAGGAGTTCATTTAGAAGGAGGACGACTTAAATTCTATTATTCATTTTTAGTCAAAGGATAGGGTTAGTATAGCAATAATTCTCCTTCATCATTCAAGGTCATGCCGCTGAACTTTGATGTGCTTTTGAAAGGTTCTATAGCATGAACTTATTTCGAGGAGATTGAAAATCTCAGCAGGAATGAGGTCGGCAGTCAAGGACTTCAATGAGGGATATTTTGCCCCCAATAAGTCCTTTGAGCAACTAGATGGAGTTTGACGAAAGTCCGACTGGAGGAGTTCTGAAGGTACATTATTGAAGAAATTTGGAAGACTGGAGGCTAGAGAAAATTTGGCTTCTCTGAGGTTGTCTGGCAATTTGGAGGAGTTCGGCTGGCAAGAACTTGGTTGGCGGTTGTGATGGGTGGATGACTTTGATACTTTCATGACTCGTTTGTTCTTTTTGGAGCTCAGCAATTTTTAGGATCATCTGAAGGCTAATAAAAGAGAGACGAGGCCCTTTTGCCTACATACTCAAAGCTCTTAGTGCGAGAATGCAAAGGTCTGCCACTCTTCATAGGTTGCAGAAGTTCATCCAGGAAGAAGTTCTATCGATTCGGTGTCGAACCAATATTGAACAGTCCTGATGGATTCCAGTTGGGAAGGAGTTCAAGCAGCTTCAAGGTTGGCCAGGTCGGAGTGCATTAGAATCGAACACTCACTACTTGGAGGGTCACCATCATTGTTCAAGCTTGTCTGGGTGAAACCCGTAATGCCTTATAGGTTCTGGAGTCACTAATTGAAGTTTGCCAATGTTGTTGTCGCCAGACAAGGTTACCTCAAGACTTGAGATCTTGTTGGACTTTGACAGAAAATAATTTATCCCTAACACAAGCTCCCTACTCTCGAGTTCAAAATTTGAAGGAAGAAAGTAAAGAAATGTGAGTGCCAAAGTTCTTTCTTCTTTTCGCACCAATGGGACAGCCAATCTCGACATTTTTTGTCCTAGCATCGAAGCTTCTTCAATATGATTTGACTTGAAAAGATAAATTTTTGAAACTTCTACTAAAACGCTGCCCAAGGTGCGGTGCAATAAAGGTTTCACCCGTTGCCGCTCTGCTGACATGATGCGAAAGATATGTATCAATCTGAGGTTGGTTAGTGAAGACCTATAATCATGACTGCTTCAGACTCTTGCAGCTTTAAGCTCATCTTCTTTCTTTAGGATTTCAGTTCGCCCAGGTCTCCTCTCTCTTTCTTCTGGTCTTCATCTCCTTTCTGCTCTAGAGTACCAGTATCTTCCATCATTGTCTTCGATTCTCGGAGGTTCTCCTTCTTGATTTTGATCGAGCTCATCATTTTCCTGCTCTTTTCCATTGATTTAGGTCAGTCCTTGAACCCTCCTTTCGATTATTCCTGCCTTTTAGTATCTTTGTCCATTCGGTTTCTTCAAAAGAGTCTTAAGTCTTATTTTTCTTGATTTTTTAGAGGAATTTTTTAATTTAGTTTGATCCACATGTCCACCGAAGGATCTTGATCGATTTGTTTCAAACGTTTGGCTCATTTGGCATTGATGGATCCTTCCCATAAGAATCCTGAACCTATAGAAATATCTCGGCCATCCTTCGTTTCTGATATCGTCCCCTACAAACTTCAGCTTGAAGACCTTTCATTAATCAAGATCCAGTTTGAAATTTCTTTTGAGTACAAGCTCGAACTCTCTAGACCTAGTGATCGAGTCTGCTCCCCACCTCTTGGCCGGGCTTGTTTGTATGTTGAAACCCTTCATGCAGGACTCTGGCTACTGATACCCTCTTTTGTAGTCAACTTGTTTAAATTCTTAAATATTTAGTTTGCCGCTATGGCACCGAATTCATTTAGGTTCATCATAGAATTTCTTTCTTTGTGTATTATGGCCGACGTCTGATCTACCATCTCTCTATTTCGTAATTTCTTGACTTTCAAACATCACCTGATTGCCAAAGATTGGTGGTATGTGTCTCTCCAATTCGGCAAGAAGGAATTACTCAAGGATGCCCCTTCTTTCATTTACAACTAGAAGGAGAATTTCTTTTTTGTTTCATGTCCTTCCTTAGAACTAGGAATTCCTTCTTGGGAGAAAATAAGAGATTCAACCCGTCGAGCTCCTGGACTTGAGAAAGAAGATCGAGACTCGGCCAACAAACTAAAGAACTATCCTGCTCTCCTATTTGTCAAACTCCTGGATGATCAGACCTTATTCAACCTTGATCTCAGCCCTCTTAGTCTGGCAGGTAGTCCTCTACGACCTGCCAATTGTACATGGTCTCCTTTCTTTTTCTGACATTAACTTTTTCTATCATGGAAATGACTCTCGAGAAGTGAAATCATTTGACAAAGGAGATCAAGTCCCTCAAGAGGAAGGGTAGTTCTGCTGGAGAGCCATCGAAGAAGACTCGTGCTGAAGAGCCAATCCCGACCATGCCAATCCAGGCAATGTCCATCCCTTAATCTGACGTGGTAGCACCAAGTCCGGCCCTGCCTGACGAAGCTACTCCATCCACATCTCCTGAATAGGGGGAAGTTGCCGAGAAGAGGAAGAAAAAGGAGAAAAATGCCATCATCAAGAAGGTTAGGAGGAAGGTCAGGTACTCTGGCAGTGAGAGCTCTGGCTAAGAGTAGGATTCTTTTGATGATCGAGAGGTCATCCAGTCTTTGATGTGGGGCAGCATTCTCCTGCACATTATTAACAAAATGGACTGAAAAGAAGATGTGGAGAGGTTTGATGAATCTTTCACTACCTACCTCAAGAAAACCAACTTTTTCAAACTTGTTCGAATGATGGATGCACTTTCAAAGTTCTGACTTAATTGATTTCCATCCTGCAGCTGGAGCATTACTTGTTTGCCCATTTGAAGGTAGCTGATCTTCACCAGGCCAAGGCTTCCAAAGCCCTTCAGTAGGCTCAGGTGGAGATTGAGAGGGTTTGGACTGAGGTCGATTACTTGAAGGTGGCCTCTGAGATACAAACTGCGAAAGTCAAGCATCTTAGGAAGGCATTGCAGAGAGAAGAAGAGGCTTCTGCGGGATTGAAGGCTGCTTTGACTCTCACAGAAGAGAAGAAGAAGAAGTTGGAAGAGGAGGTTGGCATTGAATGGGAGCCGAGCTGTCGAAGCCTTCAAGTCTTCTAAAGCTATGAAGGACATCAAGATCAATTTTGCTTAGGAAGCTTTCTTGGAGGGATTCGAGATCTGTATGAGGAGGGTCGCGAAGAACTTTTCAGAGATAGACCTTGACTTTCTGACAGACGAATCCAGTGAAGAAGTTGGTCCCTCCAATGCTAGTGCTACCTCTCCTGCTATCGAGCTTGCCCTGGATGCTCCCAAACTTGCAGTTGGAGCTCCTGAGTCCATCCCTAAGCTTGAAGTTACAAAGAATGCACCGACCTCGCCTACTTCTATATCGACCGAGGTCTAAAAATTTTTTGTCAACTTATACTTTTTTTTTCTTTTTTTTGTATGCTAAATATTTTAAAAAATAAAAATAAACTTTCTTTTCTTTACACTTGTATCATGGTGGGTGTTGTTCAGAATTCTTCTAGTGATCATAGTCAAGGCCAGTCATCTCCAACTGACGTCGAGCCACTAACTCAAGGTATCCCTTTGAGATCCATAATCAAAAATTAAAAAAAAGATCCATCACCTGAAGAAGAAGTTGAAGAAGATAGAAAATGAGCTTCAAAGATCCAAAAAAAATATCTCGGAGGCGACGATTGAGGTCACTCACCTCCGCAAATTATACATGGAAGATTTCGTGAGCTTCAACATCAAGAAAGATAATTTTGGGAGAGAGTTGGATGAACTTAGGAAAAGAGTTAGTGATAAATCCTGAACGTTAACTGCAAAGGTCAGCTCTCTCGAAGTTCAGCTCAAGGCAGCGAAAGAAAAAATTCAGCTATTGGAGGAGAGTTCACCATGGTCTTTCGACAAAGGCCAGTATGAATGAAATTGGTCTCAGAGATTTTCTAATCCAAAAGCAGCTATACGATGCTGAATCTACCATGAGATCTATCGGTTAGGCTGGTGTGGGAGGATATCCATGCTTAAGCAACAGCTTCGAGCCACTAATAGTGAGGTGGCTCGGCTTCAACAATAGCTTATCGATGATTATCAATCCGGCACAAGTAGAAAGTCGAAAGAGATTATCTCCCTAAAAAGGATTCCGGGCGAACTCTTAGAATTGATTGGGATTGAGAAAGCCGAAGTTCAGCGACTGAAGCTTCAGTTGGTTTGCGAATAGCAAACTATCAAGGATGCTGAAGTTGAATCGAAAGTTTTGAGAAAAAGACTGTGAGTGTCAGAAGAAAACTATCAAAGGACTGATAGAATATTCCATGACAACTTGATAAGGAGAAAGAAGCTTGAGGAAGAGATTGTCATCCTGAAAGAATCTTTGGTGATTGCTAGCAGTCCGAGGAATCAGATCCCTCTTAGAACTTTGGCTTTTTTTTCTTACCTTTATAACCCTTACCTTTGTAACTGATCTTGCAGATCTTTATTTTATACCCAACTTTGATTTTAATGGAATGATATCTTTTCTCACTTTCGCTCTATGTGGGTTGAATGTTTGTCAATAGCTCTGTCTTCCTTCCTTTTCTTCTTTTTCTTTCTTCTCTTTTTTTTGTAAATGGTCTTGCAGACCTCTGCTTTGTAACGAACCTCGACTTTAATAAAGCAATATTTTCTTCAATCATCATTTTCACTTGGTGTGGATTTGACGTCCATTGATTTTTCTATTTTCTTTGCCTCATCTTCTATTGAAATGATTATTAAGAATTAATTTTTTTCCTATCTTTTCATAATCAGAGATCTTTATCTGCACCAAGATGAGGTTATCCTTCCATTTCTAACTTAGTTATTTTTTATTTATCCCCCTGTCAAGATGAGGTCCTTCTCTTGTCCCTGACGAGATCGGCCTTCACTTTATCCCTATATCAGGATGATATCCTCCTTCTATTTCTGACGTGGTTAGTTCTTGCTCATGTTAGGACGAGGTTCTCCTTCTGTTCCTAACAGGACAGTAGGGATACAAAAGGATCGTTGAAAGGGCCTCTTTCCTCTCCTATCTTACATAACCAGAGGTCTTCTTTTTTGCTCATGTTGGGATGAGGTTCTCCTCCTATTTTCAATATGACAGTAGGAGCACAATAGGACCATTGAAAGGGCCTCTCCCCTTCTTCTGTCTTACATAATTGGAGGTCTTCATCTTACTCAAGTTAAGATGAGGTTCTCCTCCTATTCCTAATAGGGAATGGGGGCACAAAAGGGTTGTTGAAAGGGCCTCTCCCCGTCCTGGCTTAAATAATCAAAGATCTTTGCTTTGCTTAAGTTAGGATAAGGTTCTCTCCCTATTCCTAATAGGACAGTGGGGGCACAAAAGGATCGTTGAAAGGGCCTCTTCCCTTCTCGTATCTTAAATGATCGAAGGTCTTCATCTTCATTTAAAAATGAAGTTTGATTAAGTCATTCCCCATCATTATTTAATTTTGCACCAAAAGACAGAGATATTGAAAAGAGAAAATTTTATTAAGAAAAAATTATTGGTAATACATTTGCAAGTTCTCCAAATTTTAGGGTCGTAGGAGTGTTGCTCCTCCGAGCTCCTTCAAGTAATAAGTTTCGAGCTGGACAACCTCCTTGACTTCATACGGACCTTCCCAATTTGATGCAAGCTTTTCTTGGTTCTAAGGTTGTGAAACAGCCACTCATCGAAGTACCAAATCTTTTACTTTGAATACTTTGCCTTTGATCTTAGAGTTATAGTAGCGAGCTACTTTCTGCTTGTAGACTACCATCCAAACTTGAGCTTCTTTCCTCTTTTCTTCCAATAAGTCTAGGTTAGCCCTAAGATCCTATGAGTTCTGTTGCTCATTGAATGCCATAACTCGTGCTGATGAAAGTTTAAACTCTATTGGGATGACTGCCTCTGTTTCGAAGGCCAAGACAAATAGAGTCTCCCTAATTGACAATCTTTGAGTAGTTTGGTATGCCCAGAGTATATGATAGAGTTTATCTACCCAAGCTCCTTTTGCTTTCTTAAGTCTTATTTTAATATCTTGCAGTAGGATTCTATTGATTACCTCGACCTCACCGTTAGCTTATGGATGGGCTACTGATGTAAAATTATGGAAGATATTCAAGTCTTCACAAAACTTGATAAATTTTGCTCCAGCAAACTGTCATCCATTATCTGTTATGAGAGTCCGAGATATGCCAAATCTACAAACAATCGACTTCTAGATAAAGTCCTATACTTTGGCTTCGGTGATCTTTACCAAAGATTCGGCCTCGACTCATTTTGTGAAGTAATCAATTACCACCAAAAAAAACTTTCACTATCCGGATGCCATGGAAAAGAGTCCGAGTATGTCCATTTCCCATTGTGCAAACAACCATGGGGCACTAAGGGGTGTAAGCTTAGAGGTCGGTTGTCTTTGAATGTTCGCATTTCTTTGACACCGGTCATACTTTCTGACGTACTCCATAGAATCATGGTACATCATCGGTCAATAGTAACCCTGTCAAAGTAGTTTATGAAATAAGGATCTGATCCCTAGATAACTTTCGTAGATTTCTTCATGTACTTTTCATAATGCAAAGTCGGCTTTGGAAGGTCGAAGATATTTTAAGAGTGGCAGAGAATATGATCTTTTGTATAACTTGTCCTCATATAGAACATACCGGAAGGCTTGATTTCTTAATTTTTGAGCTTCTTTTGGGTCATAAGGTAGAACTCCATCTTTGAGGTAAGTGACTAGTGGATCAATCCAGCTCGGCTCATGCTCGACTTGCATCACATACTGTGATTCTTTCAAACTTGGGCATTTCAGAACTTTAAAGAAGACTTCCTTAGGCAGTTTGGTTGGAGCTAATGTGGTCAATTTAGAAAGAAGGTCGGCTCTGATATTTTTTACTCTCAAAATCTATCGAATGCTAAAACTGTTGAAGGTCGGAATTGAGTTCTTCACTTTCTCGAGATATTTTATCATGCTTTTTTTTTTTCGCTTCATAGTTACCACTAATTTGTCTGACCATTAGTTGAAAATCACTATAAACTTGGAGTCGGTCTGCTTCCAACTCCTTGGCTATCCTTAATCCCACAATCAGAGCTTCATATTTAGTCTCATTATTTATTACAGAAAATTCAAAGCATAGTGTGTATTCGGCAATGACTCCTTCTGGATTTACCAAGATCAACTCGGTGCTTGCGTCCGAAGCATTGGATGAGCCATCCATATACAGGGCCCAGAAGTCTTCAGAAAACTCGATCCCTTCTTCAGTGGAGCTTGGTTGTGACCATGAAATGTTGATTTCATTCTATTCAAGTTCGATCTTATTCAGGATAGTACATTCCACTATGAAATCTGCCAGTATTTGAGCTTTGATTGATGGTCGAGGTTGAAAGTTAATGTCAAATTCTATAAGTTTAATTGCCCACTTTGTGATTCTTCTGGAGGCATCTGTTCGATGAAGAATTATCTTGATTGGTTGATTAGTGAAGAGGATTATAGTGTACCCCTGAAAATAAGATCAAAGTCTCCGGACTGCAATCAATAAAGCATAAGTTAGTTTTTCTAACTTAGTGTACCTGATCTCAGCATTCCTCAAGACTCGACTTATGTAGTAGATCGGCCACTGTACTTTCACCTCTTTCTTGATTAGGATTGCCGCAAGGGCCATTAGGGAGACTGCCAAATACAAAAATAGTCCTTCAGGTTCGGGCTTGGTCAATAAGGAAGGCGAGCCGAGGTAGCTCTTGAGTTCTTCAAATACCTATTAACATTCAGCGGTCAAGCAGAAGTTCTTTGGCTATTTAAGAACTCGAAAGAAAGGCATGCATCACTCGACCGACCTCGAGACAAAGCGGTTCAAAGCCGCCATTTTTTCTATTAGGCGCTGAACTTTCTTTATTGATTTTGGGGCATTCATCTCTTGAATGGCCTAAATCTTCTCCAGATTTGCTTCAATCCCGTACCTTAATATCATGAACCCCAAGAACTTTTCTGAAGTCACACCAAAGGTGCACTTGGTCGGGTTCAACTTCATCTTGTATCTCCGAAGGGCATTGAAGGTCTCCTTGAGGTCGACTATGTGATTTATTGAAGCTCGACTCTTGACAAGCATGTCATCTATATATACCTCCATGTTGCAATCGATCTACTCCTTTAAGATCTTATTGATCGGGCATTGGTATGTTGCTCCTGCATTTTTGAGCCCAAAAGATATGAACCTGTAATAATAAACACCGCGGTCAGTAATAGAAGTAGTTTTCTCCTCATCTTCTGATGCCATCCAGATCTAATTGTAGCCTAAGAAGGCATCCATGAAAGTGAAGAGCTCATGGTCCGAAGTTGCATCTACCTGCTGCTCAATTCTGGGCAGGAGGTAACTATCTTTTGAATAGGCCTTGTTCAATATTTTGAAGTCTATGCATATTCTTCACTTGCTATTTGCCTTCTTGATAAGGACCATATTGGAAATCTAGTTTGGATAGAAAACTTCTCTGATGAATTCAGTCTTGAGAAGCTTGTCAACTTCTTCTATAATTACCTTCTATCTCTTTGAGGCATAGCTACGTATCTTTTCTTTCACTGGCCAATGTTTGGGATCAACAGCCAGAGGATGTTTCCTGACTTCAGCATAAATTTCAGGCATGTCTGTAGGGATCCAAGCAAAGATATCTGCATTTCTCTATAGAAATTTGATGAGTTGCTCTCGTACCCCCTCTCTCAGATTGGAACCGATTTGCACTGTGTGCTCTTTATTTTCATCATTCAAGGGGACTGAGATAAGATCTTTCATGGGTTTTTTCATTCTTCTGTAAGATCATCCTGGACGTCCAACCCATCAATTGGGCAAGGGTCAGACTGCTTATCCCTTTGCAGGATAATTGAGTAGCAATGTCTTGCCAAAGCTTGATCTCTTCTGAGTTCTCCAACTCTATAGCTTGTCAGGAACTTCATCTTTAAATAGTAGATCGACACTACTATCCGAAGTGCATTTAGACCATATCGACCAAAGTCACATTATAAGCAGATGGGGCTTTCACTATCAGAAAATCTACTTGTGTCTTGGACTATCTTGGATATTATCCTACAACCATAGTTAAAGTTATTACACCTTCAATAGGCACTGCATCACCAATGAACCCAACTAAAGAAGAACTCATGGGTCTGAGCCGATTATTAGGTATAGACATTTTAAAGAAAGTATCATAAAATAAGATGTTGGCTAAATTTTTATTATCAATAAGGATACGGCGTACATCATAGTCTGCAATATTTAAAGTTATTACAATCACGTCATTATGTATGAACTAAACTCCTTGTACATCTTCTTCAGTGAAGGCAATGGACTCAGTTCTCTACTTTTTAGCCGACCCCTCAGATCTGCTAGCCTTTCCTCATCGATGTCCTCCAGAGGTGGTGTTGATGATGCCGAGAGATAGCCGATCTTCTTGCTACTCCTTCCTCCTTGATGGTTTCGATTGCAGTAGTGCCCTCGACCAATCTTCTCTTGTCTTAAGTCAGCATCACAAAAATTGGCTAAGTCGGTCTCTCCTGATGAGCTCATTGATTTCATCTTAGAGCTGAATACATACTTCAGTATTGTAACCATGGTCATGATGGTAGAAATGGTATATTAGGATTGTGCTTACCAGGGTGAGTGCGCATTCTCTCTGGCCTCGATAACTACTTCTTAATCTTCATCAGTACTTAAGTTCTTGAAATATTGAGGGGAATATAGTTATGGAACCTTCTAGGAGGAGAGCTCCTTCATGCCCTTCTATCAGGGCTTCTTTGATGGTGAGCTCAAGGAGGGGTTCGAGCTTGCTTATGCTCAGGGGGAGTTCGAGAGCACGGTCGAACTTCATTCGATTTTTCTTCAATTACAAGCTTGCCAGACTCATCCACCTACCACTCTCTTGTGGCTTCCTTATCCTTTAATTTAAAGGCTTCTTTAGCTCAAATATAACTTTCAATCTGAGTTAACAGATCAGCAAAATTTTTGGGATACTTTTTTTTCAAGAAGAACAGCAGGTCATTCTTCTGAAGGCTGTCCTTTAGTGCAGCCATGGCTATAGACTGATCTAGATTTTGAACCTCCAAGGCAGCGACGTTGAAATAATTGACATAAGCCCGGATGGACTCTCCTTCATATTGCTTGATGTTGATGAGAAAGTTTGAGTCTTGCCTCGAACATCGACTGTTGATAAAATAAGCTGCAAATTGATGGCTCATTTAATCGAAGAAGAAGATCATACCTGACTTCAGCATCGAATACCAATTTCTCGCTGCTTCCTTCAGAGTTGATGGAAAGACTCGACACAGGATGGCGTCTGATGTGCAATGGAGCAGCATCATGATCTGAAATATCTCTAGATGATTGATCAAATCAGTGGTCTCATCGTATCTCTGGAATCGGAGAAGCTTGAAGTTCGACGGAATTGACTCCTGCATGATTCTCTAGGAGAAAGGAGGGTTGGTGCAGATGTTGTCGTGGTGAGCCGAGGTGGCATGGCGGAGATCCTCTATTCGTCGATCCATATCTTAAAGCTTTTGATCAAGAGTATCATCTCGAATGCAGATCTCGGTGGGCTTCCGACTGTAGATGAAAAAGATCTCTTTCGAAGAAGAATCATGGTCTGAATAGGAATCTTCTACCTTCAATTTCTCTTTTCTAGGAGTAACGGGTCTGCTAACCCAAGTTTGCCTCTTTTGGATTGATTCCTGAAATTTCAGCAGGAAATTTTTTAGTTGGACCGCTGTCGGAGGTTGCTGCATGGCTTGCACCATCTCGATAAGGCCATGAACCTACTATACCAATAGGTTAAACTACTTCGAATCTATTCTGATCATCATTAGAGGAGGTGGAGATGCTAATGATGGTGTTGCTGCAGGTGGATTTGGCTCAGATCTAATGATGGAGGCAGTGGATCTTTGGATGGTTGTCTTCTTTGGGGGCATCTTTAGAGTAGAGGGGGATCAAACGAAGATGGATCCCGAAGAGGAGAGCAAATAGATCAACTGAGCACTCCTTTTAGAATAAGGGCTCAAAGCTGTCCTTCTTTTAGCGTTAATCCTATTGATGCAGAATCTTGTTGATGTCGAAACTGAGCTGGAGCTGGAGAAGATGGAATCACTGCCGACGACCTATAAAATAAAGTCCTAATTGGAGTCGAAGGTGGTGGCTCTGATAGAATCCTCTGATGATCAAGTCAGCTCTTCTGACCAATAGAAATAGAGTGCTCAAGAAATTTAGGAGCAAAGTAATGGAAAGGAGAATGAGAGCCTAGAGAGAAAATATATCTGAAGGGTTTTTTTTATAGATGAAGCCTGTAATAAACTGATGGTGACAATCATAACTTTCTAGTAGTGGGCCATTCAGGTCACGTGAAGTTTGTTATGGAAGGTGGTGTCCATTGTCAGGATGCGCCAGTCCGTTGGGATTCAATAGTTGAAGTTTGGAAGGAGTAGGCATTATCAATGAAGAGCTTTGATCGCAATAGTTTCAGAGAGGTTTGGACTTTTTTGAGGTCATCCACATATAGATTGGTTCGTATTGAGTTGGTAGCTAAATTCATGTGAATGACATCCTTTTAGATGGCTGGAAGGAGATCGACTGGAAGGAGCTTGCCTGACGACTGGAAGAAGATCGATTGGAAGAAGGTCGGCTGAAGGAAGCTTTCCTGACAATTGGAAGGAGATCAATTGGAAGGAGGTCGGCTGAAGGAAGCTTGCCTGGCGACTGAAAGGAGATCATTCGAAAGGTGTTCAACAGGAGGAGTTCATTTGGAAGGAGGATGACTTAAATCCTGTTATTCACTTTCAGTCAAAGGATAGGATTAGTATAACAATAATTCTCCTTCATCATTCAAGATCATGCCGCTGAACTTCAGTGTGCTTTTGGAAGGTTTTGTAGCATGAACTCATCTCTGAGGAGATTGACAAATCTCAGAAGGAATGAGGTCGGCAGTCAAGGACTTCAACAAAGGATAGTTTGCCCTCGATAAGCTCTTTGGGCAACTAGATGGAGTTTGACAGGAGTCTGACTAGAGGAGTTCGAAAGGTACGTTACTAAAAAAATCTGGAAGACTGGAGGCTGGAGGGAATTTGGCTTCTCTGAGGTTGTCTGGTGATTGGGAGTTTGGTTGGCGAGAACTTAATTGGCGATTGTGATGGGTGGATGACTTTGATACTCTCATGACTCATTCGTTATTTTTGGAGCTCAGCAATTTTTAGGACCATCTGAAGGCTAATAAAAGAAATATGAGGCCCTTTTTTCTATGTACTCAAAGCTCTTGATGCGAGAATGTAGAGGTCCGTCACTCTTCGTAGGTTGCGGAAGTTCATCTAGGAAGAAGTTCTATCGATTTGGTGTCGAACCAATATTGAACAACCCTGATGATTTCAATTGGGAAGGGGTTCAAGCAGCTTCAAGGTCGACCAGGCCGGAATGCATTGGAACCAAATACTCAACTACTTGAAGGGTCGCCATCACTATTCAAGCTCGTCTGGGTAAAACCCGTAATGCCTTGTAGGTTCTGGAGTCACTGATTGAAGTTTGCTATGGTTGTTGTCACTGAACGAGGTTACCTCAAGGCCTGAGATCTTGTTGGACTTCGGTAGGAAAGGGTTTACCCCTAACGGTTGGTTTACACAAAAAAGAGGGAGTTTTTGTTCTTCAGTTGAGTGTAGTGCATAAATTATAAAATAGAGAGGAAGCAATGCATGATTTAAGATTTCTATTGTCATAACTTGTTGCTTATATATGATTAAATTGCTATCTATCAAGTTTTTACTTTAATTTTATTACTTGATACTCTAAGGGTTTTACAATCATCATAAAAGAGGAGATTGCTGATCCAAGGATTAATTTTTTGATGATACCAAAATACTTGAGTACACTTGGTACTAATGCAATCTTGAGAGTATGGAGTCTATTAATCATCAAAGGTTGTACAAATAATCAAGAAGAAATCCTTTTCAATTTAGTCAAAAAAGAAGTTTTCTAAGATTTTTGATACAAGATAGAAAGAAGAGTTGACTCCAAGACACCTGAGTTGACTCTAGCACGTCTAAAGAAAACTTGCATAACCCACGAGTCCATCCTAGCATATCTTAAGTTGACTCCAATAAATAAGAGTCGATCCTAGAACAGTCTTTGAGAGAAAATAAAATGCTTGAAAGACTGCTTTGACTCAAGTCGACCCCTGCATATCTCAAGCTGACTCTAATAAAACAAGAGTTGACCCCAATAGAATAAGAGTCAACCCTAGAATGGTCTTAAGGAGTAGACAGAGAGCGGTGAAAAATTATCTAAACTTAAGTCAATCTTAACAGTACATAAGTCAACCCTTGATTGGTCTCAAGAAAAAAATAAAGTAGTTAAAATTGGCTAGTGCTCAAGTCAAAGCTAGTTCTAGAAGATCAATACCAATAGCAATTGAGTTGACTCCTAAATGGCTACAATTAAAAGACAGAGAGTTATCTTGAGGTACTATATTTCATAAGTCAATCCTTTATCAATATGAGTCGACCCTTAAAGATCAAAGTCTATTCTTTTGCATTCGACAGCCCAATGGCTAATTCTATAGAACAGCTCTAATAGTCAAAAAAAGGATGCATTGGCTAGTTTGAGTTGTCCAACGGTTGTTTTACCTCTTTTAGCTAATTTTGGATATATTTGAGTAGGAGATTTAATTGAAAAATATAATGGAAACACACTAAAGTAAATAGAAAGCGATCTAAACATAAGAAAAAGGAGAACAAAAATGAGCATTCAATTCCACCTTCAAATAGTTAATTCTTTTGAGACTAGAGTTTGAGTGTATTCAGTGTGTGACCTATCAATTGAACAATCATTCAAAGCTTTTCTTCAAGCCTCTCTCAAGCCATTACGAAAAAAATCAATGTATTTAAGAGCATTCATCACTGACTTCCTTGAGCTTCAATAGTTTTAATTTATTTGAACTTTATATTATTCATTCATTATATTCTTGAGCTATAATAAATTTCTTGAGGAAAGAAACTTGAGGATTTAGACTAATTTAAGCCTATAATTGGATAATTATATTTGACTAAATCAAGGACTTAGTTAGAAGATTGCAATTGATGAACCCGAGTAAAACCAACTAGATTTAATTGTAAGCCCAACTAAAATAATCAAATTGTATTCAAAGAGTAATTCTAATTGAAATCCCCAAGTAGGAGGTCTTGGGGAAGATGGATGTAAGTGTTGAGTTTAGCATTGAGCCACTATTTTTTTTTTGTGATTGTATATTTAATTTGGCTTTCATCTTATGTATTATTATTTATTTCTTTTCTAACATCTCAAAAGCATATTTAAATCTTATAATATTATATATTATTTTTAAATTATTAAAGAATCTAATTCATCTCTCCTTTTGTGTTGCTATCTCTGAGCAACAAAAAGAATTTGCTGACCACCAATGATCCTTTGTAACTCTCCATGACTGACAATTTTGAATTTTAGGCCAATATTGATTGAAATATTCATCAAAAGTTTGGTGTGCTGCAACCTTGTTGGCATGACTTTTGTGATGCCTTAGTGAAATTCAAGGACTTTATTTTATAAATGGCTACCTCCTAATAAATTGAAGCATCTAATTTAGATTCTTCACAAATCCTAGTAATTTCATGTGTTGGTTGATAAGCTGATTCATCCATCATAAGGATGGGTTCAACTATCTTCACCATAAAACTCGTAGTAATATACTATGATTTAGTACTGCCATACATTTGCTGATCATAAGCCAATTGGATGGGTATGGCTATATCTTCACCATAGGATTCATAGTAACATATTATGATTTTATATTTCAATTTCAATCACATAAATAAGTTTTTTAAACTATTCAATAACTAAAGCCAAAGATGCTACATATCAATCCATAAGTGGCCATAGTATATCTACTACTATTTTGCAACTATTTCTCTAATTTTCTTTAATAGTTGGTGTGATAGAAACTATATAGTTATTCCACTAAAAATAATATGATAACGACTATGAAATATCCCACCAAACATACCACAAGACATGTAGTTGCTTTTTTCTATTGTCTGGATGTATCATGGGATCCACTAGCAGAATTTTAGTTGGGTGCAGAAGAGAGTGGTGAAAAACTAAATGACATGGATTAATATGCATAGACATGCCATCAACATCTGATCATCCAAAAAATGGTCATAGGGAGGGTAGAGAGTAGCATTGGTCTATGTGCCTTGATTTGAAGGACTTTTGCCATTGTCACACCACTAATCTATAGATAAAGAATATGGCTACTTGGCTACTATAGAAGGGTATAGCATCGGATTATGATAGGGGTATAATATTAGGCTATAATAGAAATCTAAGTTATATCTATTATTAGTGTTAAAGGTAGAATAAAACTAAGATAAGATAAATATGTATTGGATTGATTGTTAAAGGACTCTTACAAAGTATATTTTTTTTACTTATTTATATTAACATATAATAATTGAATACTATAATGATTGCTCCCATGTCTAGCCTTCACACCTGATAGTTTTGATAACTATTGCCAAATATCCTCCACCGTGCATGTTCTTTAGCATGGTTGCTTTGAAACTATTAAACTAATAATTATATCCTTTCTGTCAAAGTTATAATCTTGTATTTGAGACTATTTTTGAGACCACTTCAATCACCTTGATCTATTTTCAAATATTGCAATTGATCATTGCCAACTTCTAGGCTTTTAACCTATTTTTTGTCTAAACTCTTTTCCTTTAGTTTATACCACCACACAAGATAAATTTATCGTAGTCGAACCCATCCCAATCTAGCAAATGTTATATAATTCGCACCTACTCTAGTCCTATTGAACCTAACCTAGCTTGGATCCTTTAGAGTCTGGAATGACATTTTTATATTTTAAACACTTATATTTTGGAGGATAATTTTATCTTATGAAGTATATTCATTTCAACATCCTAGTAAAACAATCATTTAAGAAACCTATTTTCTTTTGAAGAAGATCTAATCAATCCCTACATGTCTTGGAGATCAAATAAAATCTTTTACTTTGTTCCTTATTTAACCTTACCTGACTCTTGCATGAAGAACTAAATTTTTGACATACTTAAAGACTATACCAACCACTTATTTATTCTACCTTTTAATTTGACCCCTTTTGAGAAAAGGTGGCATGCACTTCTCACACTTGCTGTTAGGCAATTCATTAAGTAGATAATCTATTTTACCAAACATTCACTTGAATCATAAGTAATACTTACAAAAAGTCATTGGTGGAGAAGCTTTCTATTGAAGTCTATCACCAAATCTTTTTGTTAAGTTCATTGAGCATCCAATACAAATTCCAAATCCTCTATGGTGCTCCACGAAGAGTTATGCATGCTTGAATCACCACCATGTCTTCTAGTTTAGAAATAAAGGGCTCTTCTACAACTTCTTTATCATGTGTGTTTAGAAAATTTCTTGTATATTTAGTATCCTAATGCAATGCTTTCCATTTTCAAAATAAGTGAGAGCCCTTTGTTTATGAGATATGAAGGTAATCCAAGCATGCACATCTCCCTGCTTTATAAAAAATATATTACAAAAGATTCAGACTCTAGCGGATATACAAACAAGATGGTGATATACTCCTTAGTTGATTTAGCATGTAAGTCAAAAACAAGGATAAAATGGGAGATATGCAATTACATAAATTTTATATCTCAAAAAGACCAATTCAATTTTGGCTTACTTATCATAGTGCTATTTGAATATATCACTTAAGAAGTAATGCAATATTGATGCCATATAACAATTTACAGGTTACTTAGTATTCAAATTTTTATTATGAAGGCTGCTTAAGTGATTGTTAAAGTTTGGTTTAGATGTGCTCCTCTGGATAGAATTTTGATGTAGAGAATTTGAAAGACTTTAATCATTATGTGTAAAAATCAAGGATCTTGAGGTCTGGTTTAAATTGCTTTCTGCATCAATACATTACTAGCATATTTTTTCATGCTATATTTTATCTCTTTTAATCCTTCACAAAAAATGAAAAGCATATCTTGATTGCTAGAGCTACATTCATTGCAACTCTTAATTTTCAATGGCTTCTAAGGCCAAATATATTTTATCGCAAGATGTACTTAGAGGACCAACAAAACCACAGCCATAATTTCTTATATATGGTTGTACATATTCTCCACTAACATCTTGATGCTTACTCCTAGCTATCTTTTACTACAAGGTATAGGAATTATAGGATATCTATTACTACTAAGATTGTTACATAAGTAGAAATCATTTGATATGTAAGATCATAGGCTAGCTAATTAATGAAAAAGAATTATTAGTTTGGGACCTAAATTTATATTAATAGTTTATTATTTTAATGAAGAAGATGCTTTTCTATATATGTGCAACGTATGATCTATTGGTGTATATTCTTGCATCATTATATTATGAATATTTTTAAATATATTTTTGGTTATCATATATTTCATTGCTTATAACTTGAATGCAGTTGTTGTACATCATATCTTCTAGTGAGACTACTGAAGATACAAAACATAAGGCAAAGCAAAAAGAAAAAGCTAACATCTAAAATTTGAATACTTTTATAAATTATTAAGAAGAAAAGGAAGTAGATGAAAAAATTATTAAAAAAGAAGTAAGATCCTTAATGGAGCTAGCAGTTTGGGAATATCATATTTAAGAAATTATCTTACTAATTTTCATTGATTTTTTAGTAATATTGACTTTGAAGGCCAAAAGTGTTAGAGAGAGGATGATACCTATTCTTTGGAAATATATACATATGATAAAGAGGCTAGCTAAAAGAAATTTACACTAGATGTTTGTTATGCATAAATATTTATTTTCTATGGTTGAGTATGAAGGATTTATTAATTTTATTAAATCTCTATAATGATTTTTTGAATAAAAGGGTTGCATAACTCTGAGAAAAGGATAATCAAGACATATTTAGATGAAGAAAAAATGTTTATGATATGTTGAGTTTACTTTCTTGCCATGTAAGTTTTACTATGGATTTATGGATTTTTAACAAAATAAATCTTATTTATGTATGACAACGTATTATATTGATGATGATTGAAAATTAAAAAAAATTAATTTTATGCATATAGGAGGAAAGTATATGAGAGTACAATGATAATGCTAGTGATGTTAATTTGTATTAGATAAATTATAAAAAGGATTTAAGGAATACTTATATATGATGGCCAATTCTTTCATGTAAGATATGCTCCATATATTGTTAATTTAGTTATGTAAATGAACTAAAGAAAATTAATATAAAAACTAAAAATATTTGAGAAATAGTAATGAAGATCATTCAAAACTCTCCATTATAATTGAAAGAGTTAAAGAGAGCTAGATAATATAATTTGGAGATACATAGAGTTCTGTCATTTAAAGTTCTTATAAGTTGGAACTCTATACATATGCTGCTTAGAGATATTAGCTATTATAAGAAGACTTTCAAGAGACTACAATATTTTGATCGCTATAAATTTAATATATATATAACAAATAGTTAATAGAAAGAAGTAAAAGTATTTTGTCAAGCTTTAGAAAAATTCTATAATATTTCTAAGCTTCTTTCGGGCACAATATATCTAATTACTAATTCTATTTTCAAGAATTTTGTAAAATTAAATTGCAAATTATTGAATGATGCATAAATTCTAAGGATTAGCTTTTTCTTCTATGACATTATCTATGAAAGAAAAAATTGAATAATATTGGTAGCAACCTAGTCTTATATTAGTGCTGGTTTCATTCTTAGATCATCCCTATAAATTAGAGACAATAGAGTTTTATTACTTACATATCTATCCTTGAAATAGAGAAAAAAGGCTGGTGATGTTCATAATGCCATTTAGATGCTTTATAAAGAATATGAAAGGAATTTTTCTTCCTCTTCTATTCTAATTGCTTATGATGTTAGTTCATCAAAAGATATTAGATATATTTCTAGTAAATTTAATGAGATGGAGGAAAAAAAGAAGGTTCACACAATTATGAAGCAGAATGTATAATAATAATAAATTAAAATAGGTTTGGATATATATAGATGGAGAAGCTTGTATATCCATAGGTTAAAGATGACATCTTAGCTTCAAAGAGGTCTACTGATCTAAAATATCTTATCTCAGCTCATGTTGTAAAAGAGATTTTCACTATTTTAGTATGTATAGTAGCATCAAAACAGTATTAGTATGAGATGTAAATGAGTGATAGATGCATTTTGAAGTTTATTAGATCCTAATATTGTTGAAGTCAAGATTTATCTTCAAGCTTGGCTAAGATCTAAAAAAAAGATAATATTATTATATTAATATTATATTTTTGTTAAATTTATCTTATTTAAAATACTATACTAGTTATTCATTCATTTTGTTTGAGGTTATATTGCATTTGTTGTTCATGATCTTAATTCTCCTACAGTATTGGATAGCTATTCTATCTTTTTTAAAGGCTCAAACTATTGCTTAGAAGTAGCATCCCAAGAGGGGCAGGGGTGTAAATTGATTTTTTAAAAAAATTTTATAATTTAAAATAAGTATGTACAATAACTATCAAGATGAATATGTGCTTGTGAAGTGTAAACTGTGAGATAACAAAAGCAGCAAAATTTTAAGATAACAGTCATAATCACAACTACAAAAAATTTATATTGGTTCGGTACAATCTCCAACACCTATATCTATTCTCCAAGTCTGACAACTTGAAAATTTCATTATAATCCACCAATTATAACACAAATTTTTTAACCAGGATCATAAATAACCTAGTTGGTTTTACTCAGGTTCACTAACCAAAATCTTTCCAACTAAATCCTTTTAACTTAGTCAAATACAACTATCTAATTACCAACTTGAACTAGCCTAAATTCCTATGTTTTTATGCTAAGAAACTTAAGAAACTTATTACAAACTCAAATGTATATAGAATAATAAGTTTGAGTTCAAGAAATTAAAACTCTTTATGGCAAAAGAAAGTTAATGTAGATATCTTCTTGAATGAAGTGACTTCCTTCTTGAATGCTTGAGAGAAGCTTGAGTAAATAGTTGATGAAGGTGCACTAGTTGGTTGATCACTCAATTAATTCTTTTATGCTCTCTTCAATTTAATTGTATAGCTGGTAGAATGACTTGAATGCTCTCTTAAGTGTTCTTCCTTCTTTTTCTTAAGTATCTCTTTTCTTTTTGCCAAAAACTATCTTTCCAATTGAATTCCAAGATTTAAATATGTTCAAAAATGACTTAAGAAGATGAGTAGATCATTAGATAGCTTAAACTAACTATTACATATATTCTAACTATTATAAATTTTTTAAAAAACTAGCATTAAGTTGTTAGAATTCAAAGATATTGACTCATAATCTTCAGGAGTCAGCTCGGCTTCTTTAGAAGTCAGCTCATAATCCATAATATTTTTGTATAGTTCTCTTTCTATGTTCTGAGACCATTCCAAAGTTGACTTGTATTTTAATGGGATCAACTCGACTAATGAAGACGACTCTAATTTTTCAGGAGTCAGCTCATGTCGAGAAAAATTTTTTCTACTGCTCTCTGTTTTGCACCTTGAGATCAATCAGAAGTTAGCTCTTATTTAATTGGGTTGACTTATCTAGTTGAGTCGACTCTTGAATTTCTAGAGTCGGCTTATGTTCAAAAAATCTTTTTCAACAAGCTATTTGGCATCCTAAGATCAATCATGAGTCAGCTCTTATTTAAATGGGATCGATTCATCTAATGGAGTCAACTCTTGAATTCTTGGAGTCGGTTGATGGACTGAAAATCTTTTCCGCAGCTCTATGTTTGGCATCCAAGATCAATCATGAGTCGACTCGTATTTTAATAGGGTCGACTTGTCTAGTGAAGTTGACTCTTGAATTTTTAGTGTTAACTCATGAACCATACAATTTTTTCACTTTGAGCATGCCAAAGCAGGGCTCTTACATATGAGGGTAACTTTTATCTTTATACTTTATTGAGCATATTGAGCAATTTCTCCTGGGCTAGTTTTGAATGACTTCTTATTGTTTATTTGTATAACCTATAAGCATCAAGCATTTCTACTACAAGCATGCTCTCAAGTTCTCATTAGTATCTAATATACTTAAGTATTTTAGCATTATCAAAATCAATTCTTAGGTCAATATAAATAAATCAACTAATTTATATATCATGATAAGGTAAATGAATATAGTATGTAGTTTCAAAAACTATTCTATTGTTTTTGTTTATATATGTTCACATTTTTATGCTAATGTCATCATTTTATTATCGGATAATTGGAGCATTAAAGATTGTCATATGATTTTGTTCTATTATTAAACTATTCTATTTAATAGTTTATGAAATTTTTCTAATGATATTCATATTTATGGGGATTTAGTTGAAGTTTATCTCTAAATAAAATGAATTATGATGGATGGTGGTTTTATTTACTTTTTATATATTTAAACCTTTGCTCTTTTATCATGTATCTTATTTGGATCATTTATTATTTAAATCCTTGCTCTTTTTTATTAGATTTTATGGATCTAAAATGATGTTATGATTCTCCTTGCAATAAGTGTGTTGTTATGATGAAGTCAAAATATAAAAACATGATGAAGTAAAGATTTATTTATTTATTAAATAATTATTATTTAGGAATATTCGTACCATCTTAATCGACTTTCTTATTTTATTATATTCATATTTAGGTATTTCTATTACTCACATAGATAAGCATATATATTCGTATTAACTACAAAAAGTGTTGGTTTATCATTTGGATTCTTAATATAAAGTACCTATTCTTTTTTGCATATATTAGAGTTTTATGATTTATTTCTTGCTTTTAGTTGAGTTTTAGTTTATAATTATCATTTCTTGCTTGCAATAAATATTTGCTAAAATTATAGTTTTTTATTATACTTTTTATTTTTAAATTCTTGCTTTCAATGAGTTTAGCCTTTTGCTTTTAATGAATGCTTGCTAAAATAATATTTTTTATTGAATATATCCTTTATGTTTATATCATTATTGGTACTTTTTATTATTGAATTCTTGCCTTCTTAATGAAGCATATAGATTTTGATTATAGATCCTTGCTTCAATTAATGCTTGTTAAAATTACAATTTTATGATCACGTCATCATTGCTATTTTTCATCATTGCATTTTGCTCAAAATCTGATTAATATCTAGAATAGTATAAATTTATATCTATATCTAGATTAGAAAATAATATATACTCAATATTCAATTTATATTTATATTCATTTAAAACAAATATGGATATCAATTTTGATATCCATCTAATATCTATATCCATTGAAAAATATGGATGCAAATTTAAATATACCAATCTAATCTGTATCTAATCCATTTTCAACCCAAGTTCAGGATATTACTTTTATCCCATCAAATCACTCTACTCCATTGTAGTAGTTCACCAATTCATATGCAACTATTAGTTCCACCCTCATCTATGGTCATAATTTGGCCATTCAATCTATAATCTTTGAGCAATGCAACGGTAACTCAGAAAAATCACTCAGAGAGATCGCTCAGGTGCTTTATTTAATGGCATAATTGGCGATGCGAATTCAAAGGAGACAGGCAATACCCTGCACCAGCTAAGTGACTTATTTGAGTTAAGCATTTTCCATAACAAGTCGTCGCCCACTCCTCTCAACTTCTGCAATTCAGATCTTTCGGAAAAAAACTGTTTCGTTCAAGCGAAACAATGAGATCGTTTGGCATTCACTGCAGGTAGCTCAATTTTTTGAGTTCTTAAACAAGGATTTAGTCTACAAAGGCCAAAACCATAACCATCCAAACTTGCCCCAATTATTTGGTGTCGACTTAAAGATCCTCATTCTTCCTGTTTAGGGCCACCACTAATATTACTCAAGCTTTAAGATATTAAGATCACTCTTTCACCAGCTCACAAAGTAAACCAATTTTCCTGTCCTGATCACGCAGAAGGTCATGAAAGCAGGTTTGGAACAAGAGTAGAGAGAAGCTTAGCGTCGACCGTTGAACCAAAGGGCTAAAAGTTTGCATGAATCGACTTTCCCAAGCTTCAGTCTCAGCGAGTTGAAAGCTTCAAAAAGAAATAAAGATGATGGAGGTATTTAATGACCAGATAAAAGTAGTTGGGTTCTTATAAATCTTATCATAGAGTGCATATCAATTTATAAAACAAGTATTAGGTCACATCTCTTTAACATTAAAAGCAGTTGAGACAGTTTTGGCCATTAATATTTACAAGACAGAGATTGTACTCTACATCAAGAAAAGAAACATGAAGATCATGTTTAAAATGTCAACGGCTATAATGAATAATCTGATCACAAAGTATTTAATAACTCTCAAGAGGGAGAAGAGAAGGCCAACCTTCACCTGAAAACTGAAAGAACTGATGGCTAAGTCTGGAAAATGGCTGAGAGCATGAGATGAATTTCCAAATAGAAGAATTTGAGGGAAAGGAAATGCACATGCTACCATAACATGCCAGAGACGGACAAAATGGATTGTTAAATAAAGCAGTAAAGAGAGAATATTACACACAAGAAATGTCACTAGAACACCATAAAGAAACTCTTCGTTAAACATAGGTACAAGACTCATTTTTATTTATCATATGATGGCATAAAAGCCATTATTCCATACAAGTACCTGAGACCCAGACTCAAACGCTGCAGACTAACCCCCACAGTACTCTTACTACGACATCACCCCATTCTCTTACAATACTACTTATTTGACAGACCCAGACGCTAGACTCATTGCTGATGTCTCGACAGCTACAGATTAAACATCACCTTGATTGCATCACGACCACGAGCACTGACCTCAAAAGCTTTCTCCACCTCCCCCTGAGAGAATCCAAACCTGTGAGTTATCAAAGGTCTGACATCAACCTTTCCACTCCTCAGGAAATCAATGCACAATGGCCAAGTGTCCTTGTAGCGGAAGACACCGATAACATCAACCTCTCTGTAACAAAAGATAATAGAAAAAAAAATATGCAATCACCACATCAAGTCAATGAGAGAATATTCATCTTATTAAGTTCCATCGTGTTAGAAATCCCAATAAAAGAATGAGATGGCATCATTCTAGCATATAGAATCCGATTTCCCCACAGCAGAAGCAAAGGAATATTGATGGAGATGATGATACCTTGCTGCAGCAGGAGTAAGGGGGACGGTCAGCTCATTATGGCCCATTCCAACGAGGCAAACTTTGCCACCAGCACAAGTAGCATTAAGAGCAGTTGACATTGTTTTGCTAAAACCAGCGCAATCAAAGGTCGCATGAATATCAGCACCCATAGCCTTCTGTATTTGAATAACCTCCTCATCAAGATCCTATAAAAGAATATTACGTTAGATATCACTGCAGTATAAGCAAATTTTAATGAGTCATGAAAAAACAATTGGTCCAAATGCAACACTAACTATGGAGTTATGGCTTCATGTTTTTGACCGACATTGTGAGACAATTTCTTGAAGAACTTTATTCAGGTGAGCTCATCAAAATGCATGCCAAACTACAGTCCCTTCTTAATCTGCTCATGTTTCCAGCAGTCTTTTCCATCCAGTATTGAAAAGAATATATAGACACTCTTAATATAAGATAACTTCAAGTTTCATCCTTCCATGAGCATACTTCTTCAACTGATACTCTAACATATTTATCAACTGGCTTGAGTATCCTGCTGTTTGATTGTCTGAGAGCTTTTCCTTTAAATGAAACACTGAATCCTCTGGAGGATATATCATGAGTCAATAAATTGTCTTCCCTTTTCTGCATGACATGGATTCTTCCAAAACTGCCGCATAAACCCTTTCTTGACTACACTTCCACATACTCCTACAGATATGGCAATGTCTAAACATATTATATCAATGTTTTTCAAATGATATGTCCATTGCACAAGATGCATAAACTTGAATCAAGGCTTTGAATTATCAAATATCACCTTGTCCTTTCATCTAAGTAAACCTTCATGCCAATGCGCTGCTTGCAAATTGAATTGCACCTCTATCTATCAAAGGGCCTATGTCACTACTTCCTAGTGTCCCCACCAACTACAAAAACCATAATTGGCCAAAGAAAGCAATTGCACCTAAGAAATTAGATATATTAAATTATGAGTATGCTCGCATATGTAACTAAGTAGGGCTCATTGATCTTGAAATGTAAAATATAATGACAATACTTCCACCAAGGACAAGTTCATTCATCAGCAAGAACTTAGGAAATTTTGTTCTTAAGCCTTACCTCCTAATTCCCAAGGAATGCCAAACCGAACCAACACCGGGACTGTTTGGCCATGTGGGTTGATTCAAGCTATAAAATGGATCCACCAGCTCCCAAGTTCAAACAAAGTCCTCATGAAGCTTCGTCTGCTCTCTCCACTCTCTTTCCCACTCTCTCCACCTCTCCATTAGTGTTCCTAGGGCAAACTATTTGAAACCAGGCTCAACTCAACCAGTTCATCGATGACTTTCCCATCTCTCTTCTTTCACTCTCCACCCAAGGTTCTCTCTCTGCTTTTAGAGCAAGAAAGTGGATGCTAGGAGATCTGTGGGATATGAGAGGCCTCAAAGGTAACTCCTCCTCACTCTCTCTCCCTCCCTCTCCTTCTTCCTCTCCCCCTATCTCCATCCACCTCTCTCTCTATCTATTCCTCCCTCTCCCCCTCCCTCTCTTTGTTTCGGTGCACTCCAGCAAGAAACAAGATGGATCCATACCATACCATATTGGTAGCTAACCATATGAATCATGGTACTGATTTAACAAACCTTACCGATCCCTAATATCTATTAGTTTCTAATTCCTAAGAACCGTATATTTGGCATCAATAATATAAAGCTTTGCATCTCCTCACCATGGTAGCAAAACATAAAATCAAAGAGAGATATATAATCTTTGAAACTAATTAGTTGATAAGCCTGGGTTATAATTCATTGTCAAGGACCAAAACTTTAAAAAGCTATGCTTGTGAAAAAGTCTATAGTTATTGAAGAACATCTCCTTCTCTTCTCTAAGAGCTCAAAAAACTAGTAACTTAATAATTTAGGTTGCACTTGGTATCACTTTCACTTCTGCTATTTGTACAAGTAACAATCAATTTTTCGATTTTAGTTTAAAATTCTTAAAAAAAGCACAAACATGCTGGTTTAATCCACTTTTTATATTTTTGTAAGCATACACGGGAAAAAAATAAAAAACTAACCCCTTTTCCATCCTTTGGCAATGGCTATGGGAGTGATAGCAGTGATGGTGGCAGTAGCTGAATCATTGGTAGCGGTGATCACAATATTGGCAGCAGTGGTGGTGCAGACAGCAGCAACAATAGTGGAGGTGGCGATGGCAATGCCAATAGAGGTGGTGGCAATGTAGCGGCAATAGTGAAAGTAGCAGCAGCAGCAGCACTGGTGGAGATGGTGGCAGTATGCAATGGTGGAGGTGGCGATAGTGGAGGAGATGGTGGCACCACTGGTGGAGGTGGCAGCAGTACAAGTTTGGTGGTGGCTACAGTAGCTGGTGGAAAGCATATCAAGGAGAGGGGTTACCACTTGCAAAACTTTAGTTTCTCTGTCTCTAAAAAATGAAAAGAACTATTTTTTCTTTCACTTTCAGATATTATGAGAATAGTTTTTAATGATAGAAGGAGCTTTCATCTAGGTTTCCATATTTTGTTTCTAAAAAATAAAACATGAGAAAAAAGGAATGCCTCGCACAGGCCCTTAGTTTCACAAGTGGAAGGCCCAAGTACCATGTGATCTTTTAGCCCGAAATATTGACCCTGTTCTTATTACAACTTCTCAATTTTGGCTTCCTAGGATGAGAAACAATCTAAATTCTGTTTCACGTACACCTGTATCTGTAGTCTAAAGTCGAAGCAATCTTCCATTGGATCTTTATAAAATTAATTTATATCCAGGAACCTTGCCATCCAATAGAATACAGATGCTATTGAGAATTTAAAGGGGAAAAAAAAAAGACAGAGGACAACAAATTAAAAGAAATATAAGAGATAATTGAAGTGAAAGAAAATATCAAATAAGTTCATGAAACATTTATAATTAAAAGAAGATATTATATACTAAAATCATTTCAAAGCGGGCAACAGAAGAAAAACATCCTTATTTAGATGCAAGTTTTATGGCAATATAGACCATACTTAACAAGGAAACATAAAAGGAAGAGAAAATAGGTGGTAAAACCTCCATGTTTGTTGAAACTTTAACAGTGTCATCTGCTCCAAGAGTCTTTGCAACTGATAAACGATTATCATCGACATCGGTTATAACTATTTTTGGAGCACCAAAAGCACGAGCTGCAAGCATTGTGACTAGGCCTATGGGTCCAGCTCCCACAATTAGCACATTTGTGTCTGGACCAACAAAAGCACGTCGGCATGCATAGACCCCAACACTGAGGGGCTCGCACATTGCCCCTTCCTCCAAGCTTACATTGTCTGGAAGCTTAAAACAGAGATCAGCAGGATGCACAATCTGCCAATAAAAGAGAGGGGTCATTAACAACAAGCAACATGTTCTTTTGGCCTGAATCTCAATAAGTTTTCCAGCAATTCTGATGGAACAAATATTAAGTGATGAAATGCATGATTCTCACATGAAGGAACAGCTAGCTTTTGAGACTCTTAGAGGAGAATATTAGAGCTACAAATTCACAGAATATATATATATATATATATATATATATAACTAAGAGGCTCTGAAGGTAGGAGATTAGACTAGAGACTGCCACTCCGCACTACAACTGTGCATTACTCTACCTATAGATGAAAGGTAGCATGTATCAAGATATGGCTCCACTGAAAATGCTCTATTTCACATTGCTTCCTTTTGGATAAGTAGTATAAAATTAAAAATCTGAATAAATGGACCGAGTAAAACTTCAACATGACTCTTAAGATTAATTGGAGCTAATTATATGCAGTAATTAAAGCACCGATTATATTATTACAGCAGCTAACAATAGGGTAAACAATTGTAAAATTCTAAAAAATGTGAATACCTGATTAGCCAAGGAACCATGAACAGGAGGTGTGGCAAAGAACTTCATGTCCGGGCAGAGGTTGTACCGGCCACCCTTGCAGTGCTTGCAGCGTCCACAGCTGATCCCCGGTTCTATGGCCACACGGTCACCCGCAACCAGGGACGTCACTTCGCTGCCCACCTCTTCGATAACCCCAGCACATTCATGCCCGATTACCATAGGCTCTTTGACAACAAAATGGGCACAGCTCATGGTCTGCAGTATCAGGTAACATCAACAATATTTATTAGCTTTTCTTTCGAAAAATAACAATATGTGTTAACAACTGGGTCCATGCGTAAATCAATAGATTAGTGGGTAAAAAAGCGAGTAACAAATGAAGAATTTAAGCTTCTAATTAAATTCTTTTTCCAAAAGAAAACACTGGCAAGATGTTTTTTCCACAACAAAATTTAAACAGGGATGGTCATAGTAGCATAAGTAAATCCAGGCGATGGGAAGATGAACCTTGAGGTAATGAACATCACTTCCGCAGATACCCACGGCCTTCATCCGCACCCGAACATCACAAGGGCCTGAAAATAGAGGATTTCGTTAGGAAAGAAAATCAAAAATAAGAAAGGTAAGACAGTAATCCCTAGATAATATGATCAATTAAAACTTGACATGTTTTGATCTAGAAAACACAATAAATAAGCCATGATCATCACCATCATCATATTTAAACTCCACCAGTTCATCCACAAAATTTAAAAGGCAAAAAGCCATAACCAATTTTGTCTGCACAAAAGATCAAGATCAAAGATAGGAAAGGAAAGAAAGAGTGATCACTGAAATGATCCATTGAAGCATACATAATTAATTAAAAGTTGACATGCTCAGTCAACTATTCACAGAGGATTTAATGATCATCATGTTTAAATTCCACCAGTTCATCCACAAAATCTAGAAAAGGGAAACACAGCAAAGAAAAACAACACACATGCATAACAGGCCCTATATCACATCAAAGAAACATAAAACTATTATCATCTTATTTACTGAATGAAATGGGAGAAGAATTAAAGAGGAAGAAGAAAAGAAAGAAGAGGTAGATACCAAGGGCTGGGAGCTGGTAAGGCTGGATCTTGATGGTGTTAACAGCTACCAGCCAGGCTGCCATGTTCTCCCCGTTCCCATCACTTCCTTCACCACCTTTCCCCATCTCCCTCTCCCTCTTTCTCTCTCTATCACTCTTCTTGAGTTTTTCTGCCCTGCGAGCCTCTGGTATGAAGTGAGATTTATAAAACAGAAGATGAGAAAGGAGGGGGTGACGTATCTCTGTTGGTTTTTAGAAAGGGACAGGCGCAGCAAAAACCACCGGGTTGGAGTTGGGGAGGTTTATCTCTTCCTGCTTAAGATCTTTAGTCTCGTGGAATAAATTTGTGCAGACCCATTCATTTTATGACACGTGTCGTAACAACGAAATATCAGGCCCTGGATGGGTTCCGATGGATGGTTTCGTGTTTTAAGTTTGATAGCGGTTCCTGCTCTCCGTGCGTTACTAAATTTATTCGCTAGGATTCGATCTCCCGTTTGGACTGGCACAGAGGTAGTACCTTTCATACGAAAAGGAGGATTCACCTTCCTTCTTATGTCCTACCGTTGGATCGCTCAATAATCTCTTTGAGATCTGTGCATGGGGAGATCCAACGCTCTATGTCGCTAAAGAAGATCGATCACTCCTTCGCGCGAAAGAGACAACCCGAACCCTTCAACTGTGTTCTTCGTGGCATCGAAGAATTCAGTGATTTTCTTCGCGATGTCGACCGTTGGATCGCAAAGCACATCTCTCAAAGCAATCCCATGATCTCATCCTCTTCCTGCGAAGATCCGGAAGCAGAGATTGCGTGATCCAACGGTGGATTCGTGCGAAGGAAGGAGAATACCTCTTTAGCGCGAAAGATACAACGCCCGTCCTTCGAGGGACCTTTCTTTATTCCCGGTTTCTGCTTTCTCTGGGGGCCCAAAACTGCTGAGCAGTGTCTCGGCACACATGTCGTGCCATGCGAGGTGAGACTGTGGGTCCCGTAACTGATATAGGGACCAATAAATAACTATAAAATTGGAATTTTATTTATAGCGTAATTGGGTGGAGTAATATTTTTCTCTCATACGTGTGTATGGCTTTTCTTTCTTTTTTTTTTTTTTTTTTGAAGGGAGTGTGTATGGCTTTTCTTATTTTGATTTACACGTATGTAACGTTCTTCAGAAATCCCTGTTGTTATACGTGTTTTGGACTATCATAAGAAGTAATTGTAGTGTTGACCATAATTTTAGAATTATTAAAAATGGAGACGACGTCTTGTCAGCTTGCTCATCTTTTATATGCGGATGCTTATTCTGTACCCCCAAAAAAAAATACTGATGCTAATGGATGCTTGTATTCTAGAATGTTCTGAGTTGTTCCATTCTTCAAAAGAAAAGATAAATTCTCAATCGTTCAGGTTTAGTACAACATTTGATCAGGTCTCCTATGATTGCACGAGTCAAGAGGAAATCAAAGAAAACTACGAACACCAAAACATGTCTTACATGCTAGCACATAAGGAAAAAAAAAACCTGCAACCAAAAAAACAGTGGGTTTTCAAAGAGTAAACCGAAAGCCGATTGGATGACTGCGTAAACGGAACGGCTTTATATTTTCACGGGATTGGCATCGAGTATCCTTTGATGAAAGGGAGCCTCGATCGAGGATAGCTACGCGGCATGAGATTAATTCTCCATCCCCTTCTTTCTTTTTTTTAATTATTATTTAAAAAAAAAATAAAGCGAAACGGAAACTTAAAGCAAAAGCACGTCAACTTTTAAGAAAAGTCTGACTTATTTCCAAGTCTATCAGTTTACTAATATTATTATAGCTGTAATTTTTAATAGAGCTTAATAAATATAAATCCAAAATTTTAATTATACTACATATAAATTATGAAATTTGATATTATTTTGAATAAAAATAATATTATATAAAATAAAGAAAGATTTAAAAGGATATGATACCATATTGGGACTTCTACAATATTAAAAAAAAGTAAAATGCTACTGTTAACTTGGTTGGCTGAATTTTTATTTTAACCCAATTATGATTAAGAAGAAATTGATAATTTTGGAGATAAACCCGCTTCCATCGAAGTTCGGCTAAATATTTAGTTTCAGAGTGATCTCGATGATCCTCCTATTATTGGATCCCTTTTGGATGAACTTGAACAGTGAGAACGGCCCCTTGAGCAGTCTAGTCTGACCAACTTGGGAGCCAATCGAACTCCTGTCAGACTTCTTCTTCAGTCGAACTTCTTTACCAGTCGAACTCCTTCCGAATCTCTCCGCCAGTCAGACCTTTCCGTCAGCTAGACCTCTCCATCAGTTGAATTCCTTCTGCACCTCTCCACCAGTCAAATTCCTGCCGGACTTCTCCTTCAGCAGTCGGACTCCTATCGGACTTCTCCTTCAGCAGTCGGACTCCTATCGGACTTCTCCTTTAGCTGGACACCTTCAGTAGTCAAACTCCTATCAGACTTCTCCTTCAACCGAACTCCTTTGATGGCCAAACTCCGGACAGGCTTCACCGCCTGTCGAACTCTTCCCGAGCTTCTCTGTCTGTCGAGCTCCTCTCGAACTTCTTTTATCAGTTGCCCAAAAAGACCTCAGCACCGACTCATGATATGGCAAATGATGGTCCAAGCACGACTGATCTCAAGAACCTTCGAACTTCTCTGGAACAGTATTAGCTAAGAATTCTTCATTACCTATAGCTATCCCATCCGAACTTGAGTTGTCAGACTTCGACGAACTAGCATGTCACGATAATAGACACGATTCTCCATAACAAACCCCACATGGCCTTGAATGGCTCACTACCAAGCGGTTACGGCTGTCACTATCAGTTTGTTATGGTCTCCGCCTATATAAGAGATCCTCTAGATATGTTTTCTTCTCCAAGCTCTTAATTTCTTTCTAAAAATTTTGCTAAAATCTCTCTAAGCACTCCATTTATATTGGCCAAAAGAGCTGACTTGATCATCAGAGAGTCTTGCCGGAGCCACCACCTCCAACTCCGGACGAGACTTGTTTTGCAGGTCACCGACGACGATCTCATTTTCTCCGACTTCAGCCTCAATTATGACAACAACCAGATTTCGTACCAACAGGATTGGCGCTAGAGGAAGGGATCCTCTCATTCTTGAGGTTCCCTTGTTCTTAAAGAAGTGCCTAGTAGAGATTCTTCTTCTTCCGATTCAAAGGTTTTTTCCCAACAAAGATGCCTCCCAGGAAGGCTTCAATACGATGGTCAACCACCTCCACGGTCAGATCTCATCTAAATCTATCCTCCCCTATTTCGTCTCCTATATCTCGAGCTCCACCAGCTGCAATGGTGGATGCAAAGCAGTTCAACATGCTGTTCCAGCAGGTTTGTGGCCTCACTAAAGTAGTGCAGGTCATGCAGCAACATTAGCCTCTAGCACCGATTCAGCTAGAGCAGGCCTCTTTGGAACCCTAGGACCCAGTCTGGGGATGATCGACTTAGGCAACTCGACCGGTGATCTCTGAAAGGGAAAAGCAGAGGATGGAGAGCTCTTGCTCTGATCATGACTCGACCCCCGGGGGAACCCTACTCCCATTCGACCAGAAGACTTTGGAGATCCACGGTTATAAGGATCTTCTAGATCAAAAACTACAAAAAATGAATTGACGGATTGAAGAACTCCGTCATGCTCCTCCCACGACAACAACATCTACACTAACCATTCTTTCTTTCAAAAAATTATGCAGGAATCCATCCCACCAAACTTCAAGCTCCCCTAGTTCGAGAGCTATAATGGGACTACCAATCCGGTCAACCATCTGAAGTTCTTTTGGATAATGATGCTACTTCATGGTGCATCAGATGTCATTCTGTATCAAGCTTTTTCATCCACTTTGAAGAAAGTAGCCAGAAACTAATACTTGGCCCTTAGGCCAGGTACTATCTTCTCCTTCGATTAGATGAGCCATCAATTTATGGCTCATTTCATCAGCAGTCAGCACCCCCACCGAGGTTCGGACTCCCTCATTAACGTCAAGCAGAAGGAAGGAGAGTCCATCCGGACCTATGTCATTCGGTTCAAAGCTATTGTGCTGAAAGTTTGTAATTTGAACTAGTCTATTGCTATGGCCGCACTGAAGGATGACCTTCAAAAGAATGATCTGCTATTCTCTATGGAGAAGAAATATCCTAAAAATTTTGCTGATATGCTAGCTCGGACTGAAGATTATGTCCAAGCAGAAAAGGCCTTTAAGGTCAAGGATAGTGAAGCTACCGGAGAGCAGTGGACGGGCGAATCAAGTATGGCCACAGCTGAAGAAAAGTTGAGCGAAGCTTGGCCACCCTCTAGAACTCCCCCCGAGCATAAGCGAGTTCGAACTCCTTCCTGGGCTCAGAGATAAAGAAGCCCTGATAGAAGGGCATGGTGAGGCTCTCCCCTCAGAAGGTTTCACAACTACGCTTTCCTCAATGCTCAAAAAATTTAAATACTGATAAAAATCAGGGAGCAGCTGTCGAGATCGAAAAAAATGCACACTCATCTCGGCAAAGATAATTTCAATAAGTTTTGCCTCTATCATCATGATCACGATCATGATACTGAAGAATGCATTCAGCTCCAAGATGAGATTGAGAAGCTCGTCAGGCGGAACAGGCTTGATCGATTCCTACGACGTCTGTCTAGGGGACGGGAGGATCGGCTAAGGAACCTTCCACCCCTAGAACCACCAAGGAGGGAGGAGAAATAAGAAGATCGACCTCCGCTTGGCATCATCAACACCGTCTTTGGGGAACTTCGATGAGGGGAGGCTAGTAGATCGATGAAGCCTACGAAGAAGTGGAGGACTGAGGAGCCCATCACTTTCACCTACGAGGATGCCTAAGGGATCTAGTTCTCGCATAATGATACGATTGTAATCTCTTTAAACATTCCTGACTATGATGTACGTCACGTTCTGGTAGATAATGAAAGCTCCATCAATGTTTTATTTTACGATACTTTCTCTAAAATATCTATACCCAATAACCACCTGGGACCTATGAACTCTCCACTGGTGGGCTTCACTGGCGATGCTGTGCCAGTCAAAGAAATAATAACGCTATCTATGGCTACAGGACAATATCCAAAATAGGCCAAGGCACAGGTCGACTTTTTAGTAGTAAAGATCCCATCTGCCTACAATGCCATTCTTGGCCGATATGATCTGAATGTACTCCGAACTGTGGTATCGACCTACTACTTAAAAATAAAGTTTTCAATAGACAACGAAATATAGGCGATCAGGACAGATCAAGCTTTAGTCAGGCACTGCTACTTCATTGCCTTATAAAAAGAAAGCCAACTCAACCCTTGCCTGGTTGATGGGCTAGATGTCTGCAACGATCTTACTGAGGAGTAGGGCGAGCCTATGGAAGATCTTGTAATCATTCCTCTAAACGATGGAAGTACGGAGCATACGATGCAGATTGGCTCTAACTTGAAAGATGAAGTTCGAGAGCAGCTCATTGCCTTCTTATAAAAGAATGCTGATATTTTTGCCTGGGTCCCAGCAGATATGCCAGAAATTGATGCCAAAATCATGAAATATCGATTGGTTGTCGATCCTAAGTACAAGCCTATGAAAGAAAAAAATTATGGCCATGCACCAGAAAGGCAGAAGGCAATAGCGGAAGAAGTGGATAAGCTCCTCAAAGCCAGGTTCATCCGAGAAGTTCACTACCCAAGTTGGGTCTCTAATGTGATTCTAGTCAGGAAGGCTAACGGTAAGTGGAGAATGTGTATCGACTTCAAGAAGCTGAACAAGGCCTACCCAAAGGACAACTACCTCCTATCCAAAATTGATCAGTTGGTGAACGTAATCTCGGACCATGAGCTCCTCACCTTTATGGATGCCTTCTCTGGCTATAATCAAATCTGGATGGCATCAGAGGATGAGGAGAAAACTGCTTTTATTACTGACCGTGGCTTTTATTGTTATAGGGTCATGCCCTTTGGGCTTAAAAATGCAAGCGCAACCTATCAACGCCTGATCAATAAGATCTTCAAGAAGTAGATCAATCACAATATGGAAGTCTATGTGGACAATATGCTTGTCAAGAGTTGGACTTCATGCAATCACATTACTGACCTTGAAGAAACTTTCAACATCCTTCGAAAATACAAGATGAAGTTGAACCCGACTAAATGCACCTTCGGAGTGACCTCAAGAAAATTTTTGGAGATCATGATCTCGAGGTAGGGGATCGAAGCTAATCCAAAGAAGATCCAAACCATCCAAGAGATGACCGTCCTGAAATCGATAAAGAAAGTTCAACTCCTGATCGAAAAGGAGACATCCTTAAATCACTTTATCTCAAAGTCGGTCGAGCGATGTATACCCTTCTTCTAGGTCCTCAAGCAATCAAAGAACTTCTACTGGACGGCGGAGTGCGAACAAGCATTCAAAGAACTCAAGAACTATCTCGATTCGCCCCTACTATTGGCAAAGCCCGTGCCCAAAAAAGAATTATTCCTATATCTGACGATCTCTCCTACAGCCCTGATAGTGGTCCTAGTAAAGGAAGAGGCAAAGGTACAATGACTAATCTATTACATGAGTGGAGCGGAGACCAGAAATACTAAATTAGAAAAATTAAGTTACGCTCTTCTGATTGCAACTAGGAGACTTCAATCCTACTTTCAGGGGCATACCATAACACTCCTCATCAACCAACCAATTAAAGCAGTTCTTCATCGAACGGACGCATTTAGAAGAATAGCGAAAGGAGCTATTGAGCTGATGGAGTTCAACATCAATTATCAATCTCGGCCATCAATCAAAGCTCAGATACTAGCCAATTTTATAGTCAAATGCATGATCCTGGATGATGTTGAACCTGAGCAAAATGGGATCGGCATCCCATAATTGTACCCGAGCTTCTCCGAAGAAAGAGTAGACCTTCCTGAAGATTTCTGAGCCTTGTATGTAGATGGCTCTTCCAATGCTTCTGGTGCCAGTGCTGGGCTAATCCTGATCAATCCCGAAGGGGTCATCGTCGAGTACGCACTATAATTTGAGTTTTCTATAACAAATAATGGGGCAGAATATAAAGCTCTAATAGTAGGATTGAAGATAGCAAAAGAACTCAAGGCAAACCGGCTCCAAGCTTATAATCACTCATAGTTGATAGTGGAATAAGTCAATGATAGTTATGAAGCTCGGAAGAAAAGTATGATAAAGTATCTTGAGAAAGTAAAGAGCCTAACCTTAGCCTTTAACTGCTTCAGCATTCAGTAAATTCCAAGGGTGAAAAATATCAGAACCGACCTTCTATCCAAGTTGGCTACACTCACCCCCAACGAGCTTTCCAAAGACGTATACTTTGAAGTATTGAAATGCCCGAGTATGAAAGAACCGCAGTCTGTAATGCAGATCGACCGTGAGCTCTATTGGATCGATCTATTGATTGCTTATCTCAAAGATGGGACACTCTCCTTGTGAGCTCAGAAGTGGCACTTTCAAGTTTTGAAAATATGAGAAGACGGATCATGAAAAGATGAAAGTGAGCCAAAAAAGAAATTAGCTCTCCTAGCAAAGTTCAAAAACTGAGCCGGATCACCTTGAGACTAAGCCGACTAAGTTAAAAACTGGGTCGGCTCAATCCAGGACTGGGTCGGCTAGGTTTCAGAGAAAAATCTAGATAGAAAGCAGTATTTTTGGACTGTTGACACCATACATAACTAGGTCGGCTCAGTCCGGACTGGGTCGGCTAGATCTCAGAGAAAAATCTAGATAGAAAGTAGTATTTTTGGACTGTTGACACCGTACATAACTAGGTCGGCTCAGTCTGGGACTGAGCCGACCTAGTCACAGGTTAGCTGGCTCAGTCTGAAACTGGATCGATTTAGTTTTTGTGGATTATTATTTTATATACATGGATTGTTTGGATTTTTAAAGTTTTTCTATGAGCTTAGACTTGATCCTTTGTAAAATATATATACTGAAAATAGGTCAAAGATGTAATAAGGCTGAAATATACTGAATAAAAGCTTTTTTCTTTCGAAAATCTCTTCTTCGCTATTTCTTAAATTATTTGACCATGTTTCCATAGAAATCTTTAAGTACTTTCTTATTGTATGACTAATCACCGACAACCACGTTGATCCATATGGGAAGAGCATGCATTTTCGATATTTGGTATTAGAGTGGTGTTGCATGGAAGGAAGGAAGACACCTAGAATTTACTACATCCAGAATCTATTGCACTAGGTTTTATCCTAAAACTTTTAGTTTGCTTCATGGTTGTCTCTAGATTAAAGTGGAGATTGTTTATACGGAGAAATGGTGATACAGAAGTTTGGAAAGAGGATCTAGGGCTAGTTAGATCTTCTTTGAAGGATAATTTTGCTGGTGTGTAAGATCGTGAAGGATGTTAGGGATTTATTTTTGACTTGTTTGAAGTCATACGATCAAGTGGATTCAAGATGAATTTTGAGAAGTTCGATGGTAAGGAGAACTTTACTCTATGGCAGCAAAGAGTAAAGAACTTGTTGGTTCAGTAGAGGATCTACAAGGTCTTAATAAAAGAAAGACCGAAAAAGATCAGTGCTAAAAATTAGGAAGAGTTGAAAAAAATTACTTTTAGCATAATCTGGATGTGCTTGGCCGATCAGGTTTTGCCCGAGGTTTGCACAGAGACTATGGCAAAGAGGCTCTAAGAGAGACTAGAGAACACATACATGGGGAAGAACATGATGAATAAGCTATGATTGAAGAAACAACTGTATAGTCTGAGGATTCCCAAAGGTGGAGATCTTGTTGCACATATCCAAAGGTTCAATCAGATATATTCTGAGGTGATGAGTTTAGATGTGAAGGTCGACGAGAAAAATCGAGTATTGCTGCTATTATGTTCTCTTTTAGGTTCGTATGATGGTCTCATAATAATTTTAGTTTATGAGAAGGAGATCCTAAACTATGAAGAGGTTGTTGGTGTGCTTAGATCAAATAAGCAAAAAGAAAGATCTGCAAGCGAGACCCTAAGTCTGAGATCTTGACAGTGAACCAAAGATAGGGAAGATCAAAGAAGAAGACAAGAGGAAAATCCAAGAGTAGATCAAAGTCTTGCGATCAGAAGAAGATGACATTAAAATATTATAAATATCATCAGTCTGGACACCTGAGGAGAGATTGTACCCTTTTGAGATAAAAAAAAGAGAAGGCCAGCAAGAGAGATGATACAGCTTCTGTGAGCAGTGGAGAAGACCTGCTAGTTATATCAAATGGATTCTTAGAGTATGATACTATGTGGATATTGGATTCAGCATGCTCACACCACTATACTTCTCATCGAAAGTGATTTGCTACCTACTAGAAGGCCGATGGTGGAAGTATCAGTCTTGGAGATGATCATTCATGCAAAGTAGCTGAAATTAGCTCTATCAAGATGAGGATATACGATAGGATCATTCGTACATTATCAAATATCAGGCATGTACCGGAGTTGAAAAAGAATTTGATTTCTTTAGGCTACTTAGAGGAGTAGGATTATGCTTTTAGTAGCCAGACTGGGAGTGGATGTCTAAAAATTTTTAAGAGAGCTTTGGTGGTGATAAGAGGTAGAAGACTGAGTAATAATCTTTATAGAATGAAAGGCTCAGTGGTAAATGATAGTGCAGAGGTGCTAGTAGCGGCACAAGAGGAGCAAATTTTATATCAGCTATGGCACTATCGGATGGGTCATATGAGTGACCGTGGGCTCACTGAACTAAGCAAAAGAGATATGATCCCAGTCCTAAAGGAGGGTACAAATCTTTATGAGCCGTGCATCTTTGGTAAATAGCATAGGATGAAGTTTGCCAGAAGTACCAGGCACAGCGAGGGAGTGCTAGATTTAGCGCACTAGGATGTATGGGGACCAGCTCCTATATCAGCTAAAGGTGGGGCAAAATAGTTTGTCAATTTCATTAATGATTTCTCAAGGAAGGTGTGGATTTACCTGATCAAAGAAAAATCAAGGATGTTTGCCTGGTTTAGAGCCTGGAGAGCTAAAGTAGAGGAGTCAAGAAGATAGGTGAAGTGTCTGAGGTCGAATAATAGAGGAGAGTATACTAACCTAGAGTTTAGGAGGTACTATAAGAAAAATGATATCAAACGCCATTACACGGTGAAGATGACTCTCCAGCAGAATGGTGTCATGAAGAAAATGAATCGGACACTAATCAAGAAGGCACGGAGTTTGAGGTTGCAGACATCACTCTTAAAGTTCTTTTGGGGTGATGCTCTAACTTTTTCTTATTTTCTTGTGAACAGGTTCCCTCATTATAAGCTAAATGGAGGCATTCCAAAGAAGATCTGGAGTGAAAAGAAGGTGGAGCCTGGCCACCTGAAAATCTTTGGTTGCATAGCCTATGCACATGTGGAGGCAACCGAGAAGAGCAAATTGGACCCAAAATCTCAAAAGATGACATCATAGGGTATCTACAAGGAGTCAAAGGATACCTGCTGTGGAACTCTCAAGCACAGAAGTCAGTGATCAGTAGGAACGTTATCTTTGATGAGAAGAGCATCTTGAGGAGGTCTGGGATAGATGAAATTGGAGAAACAAAGATGAATAGTGGTGGCTAGTCAGAGAATAATGGCATGCAGGTTATATCCACTTATAGGAGTATTTCTATTGAGGTGGAGTTGGGCAGAAAAGTATTGTCTCAGATTGAAAATCAGTATGGAGGGTCGGTAGTTCAAACAGATGTGTAGGAACAGTCACAGACATCAGACAGTGATGTACCAATGGGAGTGGCTTTGTACAAGCCCCAGCATACTATTAGAAGATCGGTCAGATATGGCATTGATTAGATTTCTTCTATGCACTCATCACTGCTAATAGAGATTCAGAGAATTATGTAGAGATCGTGAAGAGTGAGGATCATGATTAATAGATACAAGCCATGATGGAGGAGATGGAATCACCTAAGAAGAATCAGATATGATAGCTAGTGGATCTTACAAAGGGTGCTCGACCTATTGGCTCAAAGTGGGTGCTCACAAAGAAAGAAGCACCTTCAGAATAAGGTGGAGTCAGATTCAAAGCAAGACTGATAGCAAAGGGATACTCACAAAAAAAAGGGATTGACTATGCAGAAATTTTCTCTTCTATGGTGCATCATATATCTATTCGAGTTTTGCTGTCACTAGTGGCACAACATAACATAAAATTGGAACAGATGGATGTAAAGACGGCCTTCCTTCATGAAATTTTGTAGAAAAGAATCTACATGAAGCAGTCAGATAGTTTCATGGAGATGAGGAGGATGCCCTGTACTTGTTATTGTATGTAGATGATATGCTCATAGCCAGTAGAAGCATGGATGCTGTGAAAAGGTTGAAAAGGGCATTATCATCTAAGTTTGAGATGAAGGATCTGGGTCCAGCTAAAATAATCCTTGGAATGGAGATTTATAGAGATAGGTGCAAAGGAGTGCTCTATTTGTCATAAGAAAAGTATGTCTAGAAGATTCTGAAGAGATTTGGGATGGAGAAGACAAACCTGCAGAGACACCATTATCGAGCCATATGTCTCTCTCCAAGTTACAGAGCCCCACTCAGAAGAGAAGAGAGAGTACATGAAATGAGTTCCTTATGCAAATGCTGTAGGCAGTGTGATGTACACTATGGTATACTGTAGATCAGATATAGCACATGCAGTGAGCACGGTTAGTAGATACATGGCTAACCCTAGGAAGGAACACTAAAAAGCATTGAAATGGATATTGAGATATCTACATGGAACAAGGAATTATGGTTTGGTGTTTGGTGGGCAATCAGAAGAATTTCAAGAACAATCTGTGAAGATGTGTAAAGATTCAGGTCCTCTAGAAGGGTTTGTCGATGCAAATTATGCTGGTGATCTTGATACAAAGAGGTCTACTACTGGATACCTCTTCTGTGTGTATAATAGATCGGTGTTTTGGAGATCAATCCTTCAGCCAATCACGACCTTGTCTACCATAGAGATCGAGTATATTGGGATAATGGAGGCTGCAAAGAAAGCTCTTTGGCTTAGGAGGCTGATTGATAAGTTGGAGGTGGGCAGAGCAAGGTTACACTATTCAGTGATAGTCAGAGTGCTCTGTTGTTGGCATAGAACTCAGTCTATCATGCATGACAAAGCATATAGATGTGAGGTACCATAGGTTCAGAGAGCTGATAGAGGAAGGTGAAGTAGAACTGATGAAGGTCCATACCAAGGAGAATCAGTCTGATGCACTCACAAAGGTACTCTCCAGTGATAGCTTTCAGAGATGTGCAGCACGGATGGGTCAGTTGAGAAGAGATGATTTCACAAAGACTTGAAAGTACTAAGGTGGAGAATGTGAGCTTAGAAGTTGCACTCTTTAGTCTTGGAAACATGAGAAAATAGATCATGGAATGATGAAAGTGAGCCAAAAGAGAAATCAGCTCTCCTAGCAAAGTTCAAAAACTGGGCCAGCTTATCCTGAGACTAAGCCGACTAAGTTGGAAACTGGGCCGGCTCAGTCCAGAACTAGGTCAGCTAGGTCTTAGAGAATAATTCAGATAAAAAGTAGTATTTTTGGACTATTAGCCAGCTCAGTCTAAAACTGGGCCAACTTAATTTTTATGGATTATATTTTGTATACATAAGTTGTTTGGATTTGGAGAGTTTTTCTATGAGCTTAGGCTTGATCCTTTGTAAAGTATATATATACTGAAAATAGGTCAAGGATGTAATAAGACTGAAATATATTGAATAAAAGCTCTTTTTTTCCAAAAATCTCTTCTTCTCTTCTTCTCTATTCCTTGAATTATTTGATCGTGCTTCTGCAAAAATCTCTGAGAAGTACGTTCTTGTTGCTTGGCTAATCACCAGCGGCCATGCCGATCTATATGGGAAGGGCGCGCATTCCCGACACCCCTATGATCCGAAGGAAGCTTGGAAGCTAAGAAACCAAGCCTCTCGGTATGTCCTTTATAAAGGCAAACTATACAAAAGGTCATACTCCTTGCCTCTCCTGAAGTGTCTCCAATCTTTCGAAGCTGATTTTGTATTGTGGAAAGTGCATGAAAAAATCTGTGGGAGCCATCTAGGTACTAGATCCCTATCTCACAAGCTACTGTGGTAAGGATATTATTGGCCAACTATGCATCATGATTGTATCGAATATATTAAAAGGTATGACTGTTGCTAGAGGAATGCAAATATACAGAGGCAATTAGCCTCCGAGCTTATGCCATTGAGTACCCCTTGGCCATTTGCACAATAGGGGATGGATATACTCAGATCTTTTTTGATGGCATCCGGACAATGAAAGTTTCTCTTAGTTGCGATCGACTACTTCACCAAATGGGTTGAGGCCAAACCCCTAGCAAAGATCACTGAAGCCAAAGTGTAGGACTTTGTCTAAAAGTTAATTATTTATAGATTTGGTTTGCCTCGAACCCTTATAATAGACAATGGGCGGCTGTTCGTTGGGACGATGTTTGTAGAGTTCTGTGAAAACTTGAACATCTTCCATAACTTCACGTCAATGGCCCATCCATAAGTAAATGACGAAGCAGAGGTGACCAACAAGATCCTATTGCAAGGTATCAAGACAAAGCTTGAAAAAGCAGGAAGACTTGGGTGGATAAACTCTACCATGTACTCTAGGCATACTGAATTATCCAAAGACTGCCAACTAGAGAAACACCATCTGTCTTGGCCTTTGGAATGAAGGCGGTCATCCTGATTGAGTTCAAGCTTTCATCAACATGGGTCGTGGCCTTCAATGAGCAGCATAATTCATAGGATCTTAGAGCTAATCTCGATCTACTGAAGAAAAAATGAGAAGAAGTCCAAGTTTGGATGGCTGCTTACAGATGAAGGATGGCCCGATACTATAACTTCAGAGTCAAGGATAAAGTATTTAGAGTGGAAGACTTGGTGCTTTGGCAAGCAGCTATTTCTTAGCCCTAGAATCAAGAGAAGCTCGCCCCAAACTAGGAAGGACCCAATGAAGTCAAGAAAATCATCTGGCCCAGGATATATTATCTGAAGGAGCTCGGAGGAGTTGATCTACCCCAACCATGCAACTAGAAAAACCTATGGATGTATTATCAATGATTTGGTTGCAATAAGATTCCTCTACTTTAACACCCCGATCCCTATTATAAATTTGTAATGATGAGAAATGACTTTCCGAATTTAGTTGTGCAACAAAAATAGCCACATTAAGAACAGGAGGAGAATCTCATCCTAATATGAGCAAAGCCGAATGCCTCATTAATCTAAGACGAGATGAGAGGAGAGGCCCTATCAATAGTTTTAATGTACCCCTACAGCCACATTAGGAACAGGAGGAGAATCTCATTCTAACATGAGCAAATTCGAAGGTCTCATTAATCTAAGATGAGATGAGGGAAGAGGCCCTGTCAACAGTCCTAATGTGCCTCTGTAGCCATGTTAGGAATAGGAGGAGAACCTCATCCTAATGTGAGTAAAATCGAAGGCCTCATTAATCCAAAATGAGATGAGGAGAGAGGCTCTGTCAATGGCCCTAATGTATCTCTACAGCCACATTAGGAATAGGAGGAGAATCTCATCCTAATGTGAGTAAAATCGAAGACCTCGTTAATCTAAGATGAGATGAGGAGAGAGGCCCTCTCAATGGCCCTAATATTCTCCTACAGTCATGTTAGGAACAGGAGGAGAACCTCATCCTAACATAAGCAAAGTCAAAGACCTTGTTAATCTAAGACGAGATGAGAAAAGAGGTCCTATCAATGGTCCTAATGTATCCCTACAGTCATATTTGGAATAGGAGGAGAACCTCGTTCTAACATGAGCAAGACTAAAGATCTCATTAATCTAAGATGAGATGAGGAAAGAGGCCTTGTCAACGGTCCTAGTGTGCCCCTACAGCCACATTAGGAGTAGGAGGAGAACCTCATCCTAACGTGAGCAAAGCCGAAGGCCTCGTTAATCTAAGATGAGATGAGGACCTATCAATGGCCCTAATATGCTCCTACAGTCACGTTCGGAATAGAAGGAGAACCTCATCCTAACATGAGCAAGACTGAAGACCTCGTTAATCCAAGATGAGATGAGGAAAGAGTCTCCATCAATGGCTCTAATGTATCCCCATAGCCACGTTAGGAATAGGAGGAGAACCTCATCCTAACATGAGCAAGGCCGAAGATCTCGTTAGACTAAGATAAGGTGAGGGGAGAGGCCCTGTCAATGGTCCTAACATGCTTCTACGATCGTGCAAGAAATAGAAGAGAACCTTGACCTAACGTGAGGTAGACCAAAGCCTCGTTAATCTAAAATGAGGAGAAGAAAAAAGCCCTACTAGCGACCTTTATATCTATCCCCCCTACGGCTACATCAAATATGAAAAGAGGAACCCCACCCTAGTTCACGAAAGGGACCTCCAGCTCGGCATCCACAATAAGCATCTTATTGGAAGATAAAACAAAGAAAAATGAGGTGAAGAAAGTGAAGCCATTAACAAGCATTGAATTAGTATAAGAAAATAATGAAAAAGGTACTATTTTATTACAAATATAAGTTCACTACAAGCAAAATAAAGATCGGCAAGATCGATTACATGAAAAGAAAGAAGAAAAAAAAAAGACAAAGCCTTAAGATGGATCGAACTCCTCAGACTTCGAGCTGTTGGCCCCAACCATCACCAAGACCTACTTTAGCCTAAGGATCTCCCCCTCAAGCTCCTTCTTCTGATATAGACCATCTATGTACATCCTATTGGCATGTTGGAATTGTTGTTCCTACGACTGCTCGGAGTCACAGCCGTAGATCCGATCTCTTGCATGATCCTGGATGTTAATTCATCAAACTAAAAAAGATCTAAGAAAGATGAGAGAAGCTAAGGTTTTGGCATTGAAATCAGGGAGAAGAGAGAAGAGAGTTAGGGAGAAAAGCTCAATTATATTCCAACCTTATTGTAAAAATTATAATATCCTAATTTATATACCCTAGAGTTTCCACATGAACTCTAATAAATCCCAGCTCAAAAATTTTCTAGGCTAATCTAATACATGAAAGCACTCACTAAGCCTATATACACCTATATCTCATATGCTCTCATCTTCTGAATCTAAATCCAATCCATACATGAATTAGCCTCCTTAAGACCTCTTGAACCAGGCCTTAAGACCCCTAGGATAAGTCCCTATCCTAGCCCAAATAGAACCCATACGTAACTCTATCCGCAGACTGAGCCGGCTCCGCCTCAGCACTGAGCTGGCTAATCTGAGACTGGGTCGGCTCAGTTTCAGACCGAGCCAACCCAATTTTTGTGCCATGCCTACAGTCTCGAATGCGACTTTCTATCTATCTTGTGCTCTGAGATTTAGCCGATCTAATTTTGGATTGAGCCGGCTAACATATAGAAAGCTCCTTTTCTGCAGTCTTCAATCTCCTAGCTTTGATTTCTCACTCCATCTTATGTTCCAGGTTTCTAAAGCTCCAACCAAGCTCCTCAAGGTCTTCAATACCTAAATCTCAAGCCTATAGAGAGCTACATGCCGCCTCCATCCTAGGATAACTCCTATCCTAACCTTAGGATTATACCTATCCTAGTCTTCCTGGAGCCCTCACCCTGGTTCCGCCCATGGCCTCCCAAGGCTTGGGAGCACCACACCACCTACAATCTCCATCTTGGTGCATTGAAGCCTTGGCACATCTGGCAACATCCTCCTGTACGATCCTGCTATCCCTGCATGTCCTAATAGCCTCTCGTGCTCATCTTGCCACCGCCATTCTTCTTCAGCTACTGAGCTCCCTTTGAGGCATTCGGGATGACCACCTCTACCGCTGAAGTCCTTGGCTTATTTTTCTGTACCACCTTTGGAGTTGTAGATATCCTTCTGCTTGACAGCTGCATCACTTATCCTAAACTTTTTTAGAGATCATGCAACGTTCCTTTACCGGCACTCACCGCATATCCTGATGTTCCACCTGACACTGTCCCTTCAGAGCCATGCCTGTCTCCCTGCACAATCCTCTCCACCTAGATCTGTATAGCCCTAGCACTGGTGCTGAGATATAGGTTCTCTCTCTGCACCCCTCTGCTCTGAATCTATGTCACAGCTTCCTCCACCCATGAAGCCACATCTGCCTGATGCTCTATCTGAAACTAAAGTCTTTCTAATGCTGCAGAAGTCGACTCTATCTACGAGTCCCCCAAGGCTAACTATCCAATGCTGCACTGTTGGGTCTGCCGCTGTACCTCGAACACCATCGCTGTCCCTTCAGACCCTCCATGCTCCATAGATCTATTTGAAGCCATCTCAGATGCACTGCACCCTACAGGCTCCTTCGAGACCACCAAGAGCTCATCCAACTCTTTACTATTAACGACTGAATTAATGAAAAATGAGTTTTCTCCTCCCTTATACTTCTTCCAAAGCGAACACTTCCACTTAAAGTGCCCTGCTTCTCCGTACTTGAAGCATCTCTTGGACCCCTTACTGTCCCTCTATTCGTCCTTCTTCTTTCTTTTCCTATGCTTCTTTGAAACCACAAGACTCTCTTGGAAGACCTCCCTCTTCGTCATCTATTTTCGTTACTAATTAGACTTGAGCACTGATACGATCTCCTCGTACACCAGTGTCTCCTTACTATGCAACAAAATTATCACCAATGGATCGAAGCTCCTGGGTAGCAAACATAGCAATAATAGACTCTTGTTCTCTTCTTCTAAATCCATCCCTATATTGAGCAAGCCCATGCTCATCCAGTCGAACCATTGAATATGCTCCACAACATCCTTATCCTCCTGCATCCGAAGGTTGTACAGTTGCTTCTTTAGCTTCAACTTATTGCACATGTTCTTCTTCATATACTACTACTGCAACCTCGACCATAATCCCTTGGATGTTCTCTCCTCCAATACATCATACAAAACCTCATCCGCCAAATAAGCCATAATCGTGGCACATGTCCTTTTCTCCGAGGACACCCACTTCTTGTCTGTCATCTCCTCCGACCTATCCTCCAAGGTCAAATCCAGTCTCATCTGAATTAGCCAATCCTCCACCCTTACCATCCACATCGTGAAACTTTTTTTTCCATCAAACTTCTCTAATCCTATCTTCAACCCACTGTTCTCCATGATAAATTTGAATCAAATAACAACAAATAGGTAGATTTGAGAAATACCTTAACTAGGAATGGTGGACAATAGTCCTATGATCTCTTCCTTCCTCACGAAGCCTGGAGAAAGCCTTTAGATCTAAATCTCGCTACTGATCTCTATTGAAAACTGATCTTCTTCCTCCATGTTCAACTAGGCTCTGATACTAATTATTGTTCCTACGGCTATTCGAAGTCACAGTCGTAGATCCGATCTCTTGCATGAACCTAGATGTTAATCCAACAAATTGAAGAAAATCTAAGAAAGATGAGAGAAGCTAGGATTTTGGCATTGGAACTAGAGAGAAGAGATAAGAGAGTTAGAAAGAAAAGCTCAATTGTATTTCAATCTTATTGTAAAAGTTACAATATCCTGATTTATATATCCTAGAGTTCCTACATGAATCCTAATAAATCTTAGCTCAAAAATTTTCTTAGGCTAACCCAATACATGAAAGCACTCACCAAGCCCATGTACACCCATGTCTCACATGCTCTCATCCCCTGGATCTAAACCCAATCCATATATGAATTAGCCTCCTTAAGACCTCTTGAACCAGGCCTTAAGACCCCTAGGATAAGTCCCTATCCTAGCCCAAATAGAACCTACACGTAACTCTACCCGCAGACTGAGCTGACTCAATCTCAGCACTGAGTCGGCTAACCTAAGACTGGGTCGGCCCAATTTTTGTGCCATGCCTATAATTTTGAACGTGATCTTCTATCTATCCTATGCTCTGAGACTTAGCCGATCCAATTTTAGACTGAGCTAGCTAACCTACAGAAAGCTTTTTTTCTACAGTCTTCAATCTTCCGACTTTGGTTTCTCGCTCCATCTTGTGTCCTAGATTTCTGAAGCTCCAACTAAGCCCCTCAAGATTCTCAATACCTAAACCTCGAGCCTATAGAGAGCTACATGCCACCTCCACCCTAAGACAACTCCTATCCTATCCCTAGGACTGCACCTGTCCTAGTCTCCCCGAAGCCCTCATCCTGGCTCCGCCTATGGCCTCCCAAGGCTTAAGAGCACCACACCACCTATAGGAATTTGCCTTCAAGTTCTCGCCGCTGCTTCCTCAAGACCTCAGACTCGACCTCCGCATCCTTGACAGTCTGATATTCGTAGGCTAGCTAGAGCTTCAGCCATTGAACTTCAGTCTTCTCCATCCCAACTGCTCTCGAGAGCTCGCCGATGGTCCTCTTCAAGGAGGCGATCTCTTCCAACTTGCTACTTGCACCAGCTTGCCAACTATTGTATAATCGCCTTTGAAAATAAGTCGCTTCATCTCTGGCATCCTTGAGCTCGCATTTCAGCTTGAACATTTTCTCTGCCCAGAAGAGAGAAGAGAGTTCAAAGCTCTTGATGAATGCCTTCTGGCCGAAGGTGATGTTCAGGTCTTTCATTTCAGAGGAGGTCTTGAACTCCTCCACGGCTTGGGCTGTCGCCTCCAAAGCTGACTTCACCTCGCGAGCCTCCAGCTTAGTGACCCTCTCCTTGGCCCTTTTTCTTTTCTCCTCCTCTAGTGCTAGGATGACCTTCAACCCGATCGAGATAAGCTCCTCTTTTTGGAGTGCACCTTGGAGACTCACAATTTTTGCTACCTTCTCCTTCATGGAGCGCTCAACTTCAATGGCCTTTTTTTGAAGGCGATCAATCTTAGCTTGAAGATCCTCCTAGACCTTCAATGCCTCTACCTCCTAGTGGTTCACCCTCTTGAGGTGGGCAATTATTTGGTGACCCGACTACCACAGCAAAATAGCAGTAAGATAGGAGAATGAAAGAAAGAAAAATGAAAAAGGGAGTATGATAAGACTATTACCTTAAGAAAAGTCCCAAAAGAAAGTCCCAGATGAACTGCATTCGATCAAGATCAGTCATGTGGTCCACTACCTCAGGCATGGTGAATTTGTCAGTTAGATCTCGGATGATGTCTGAGTTACCGAAGGTGTCCACCCCCAGATCGTCGTTGCCACTACTGCTTGGTTTGCCCGGATGGGCCTTGTGGGCTACCTTCATAACGGTCGACCTTTCCTTCCCCTTCTCCTTTTCCTTGATGGTGGAAGGGTGTGATGCATGATTCCCTACTAGAAGATCTATGGGCTCGGGGAGAAGCGACCCTCCATCGGCGATGTTGATGCTGGTGGTCGGGGTGACCTTGGGTGCGACATCTACGGCAGCAAGAGCTACAGAGTCGGAGGTGCCAACCTTCACCCATTTTGAATCCTCACTCGGGGCCTTCCCCTTCCTTTTCTTTTGGGCGTAAAGACTCATATATATACACACACACACACACGTGTATATATATATATATATATATATATATATATATATATATATATATATATGCATACATGAGGCAAAAAGTAGTGATAACAATAATAGTACTGATAGGGTTGAGAGGACTTAAGCCAAGGTTGAACAAGGTCTGCTCCTTTAGAAGGTCAGTAAGAAGAGGAGCTCGGTACGCCTTGAGCTTGTTAGAAGACTCAAAGTTGGCTCCGTCTAAACTAGGGGCTTGGTGAACTGATTCTTGGAGAAAGTCCCAGGGAGGAAGGTCAAGCAGCAAGGTCAGACATCGAACGTAGAAGTATTTCTCTTTCCAATTGTGAATGGAAGAAGAAGCATCTTTTAGTAACCCCTTTTTACCAAACTGGGGAGAGAAATACCACCAGTCCTTCGCGGAAGGATCACGCTTGAAAGTGTAAAAATTTTAGAAAAGTGAAATAGTCAGCTAAACTTTGGCTAGATGATAAAAAAAATCAATTACAAATCGAAAGGAGTTCGGTATGATAGAAGCAAAAAAAATGTTCAAAAAGCAAAAAAGTGCAACAACAAAGAACAGAAGGGGAAGTCGAAGCTCGGCGCACAAGGCTTCTAGATACAGACAAAATCGATCGACTGAAGGTGAACTAGCACGTTCATCCGACCCAGGAAGCTCGAGGTCGTACTCAGGAGGAATCCCATATTAGATACGGATTAACGAAAGATCATTCGGAGTCAAAACTGAAGGGGTGGTATCCGAGATAAAAGATTGGTGAGACATGTTCCTAGGCTCAACCTTGACCAGGGGTGCGTGATCTAGGAAGGCCGATCCAGATGAGCTCCAAGAACCGACAGAATGAAAGGTTTTGGAAGACATTCAAATTAAAATAAAACCCCAGAAAAACTCTCAAAAATCAAGAAAAAATGCATTATAGAAGCTTCTAGCAGAGAAATTGAAAGAGCAAGAAGAAAAAAGATGCTAGAAAAATCAAAAATAGATGATAGGAGGCTGACCTAAGTTGATTGAGAGGGGCAAAGAAGCGATGGACACGACGAAAATTGAGAGGAGGAGTGCCAAAAATTGGAGAGGATGCAGAGAAAAACCAGTGCTCTCGAGTAGGAAGAAGGCAAGGGCTCAGGAGGGAAGAAGACTCATGTAAGAACGAATTCCAGAGGGGGGAGAAGGCCTTTAATAGCCAAGGAAAGTTCAAGATGATTATGATTGTAGATCTCATTCGGTCGATCTGTGTGCACCGCATGTTCCACTCATCGTGATAGAGAAGTGACGATGGACAGATCCTTAATTATGTCGTACTTTGGATAGAGTTTCAGCGGGAGGCTCAAAAAATATCTTTTTGGATCACCTCGTATTTATGAAGTTTCGATGCCAATGCAGTAGGCATCAAGGCATGCCATCCTAACGGATGCGGGAGACTAAAAAGAACTTCGGCAGTCACATCTATACTCTCTTCCTTCAAATTTTAAACTTGAGAGTAGGAGGACTATTATTGAGGATAAATCCACTCCCACCGAAGTTCGACTAAATGTCTAGTCTCAGAGCGATCTCGATCATCCTTCTATCATTGGATCTCCTTCGGATGAACTTGAACAATGAGAGTGGCCCCTTGGGTAGTCTAGCCTGACCAGCTTGGGGGCCATTCGAACTCCTACTAGACTTCTTCTTTAGTTGGACTCCTTTACCAGTCGAACTCCTCCCGGACCTCTTCGCCAGCCAGACCTCTCCATCAGCCAAACCTCTCCGCCAGTCAAACTTCTTTCGGACCTCTCCATCAGTCAAACTCCTATCGAACTTCTCCTTCAGTCGGACTCCTTCAGCAGTCGGACTTCTACCAGATTTCTCCATCAGTTGGACTCTTTCATCAGTCGAACTCCTATCGGACATTTTCTTCAGTCAGACTCCTTCAGTAGTCAAACTTCTGTCGGACTTCTTCTTCAGTCGAACTCCTTCGACGATCGAACTTCAGACAGGCTTCGCCGCCCATCGAACTCTTCTCGAACTTCTCTGCTAGTCGAGCTCCTCTCAGACTTCTCTTATCAGTTGCCCGAAAAGGCTTCGACACTAACTCATGATATGACAAACTATGGCCCAAGCACGGCTGATCTCAAGAATCTTCGAACTCCTCTAGAATGGTGTTAGCTAAGAATTCTTCATTACCTATGGCTATCCCATCCGAACTTGAGTTGTCAAACACTGACAGATTGGCACGTCATGATAATAGACACGATCCTCCATAACAAATCCCATGTGGTCCTGAATGATCCACTACTAGATGGTTATGGCTGTCACTATCAGTTTGTTATGGACTCAGCCTATAAAAAAAATCCTCCAGATATGTTTTCTTCTCTAAGCTCTTAATTTCTTTCTAAAAATTCTGCTAAAATCTCTTTAAACACTCCATTTTTGTTCACCGAAAGAGCTAATTTGATCATCAGAGGATCTTGCTGGAGCCACTACCTTCGACTCTGGATGAGACTTATTTTGCAGGTCATCAGTGGCGATCTCATTTTCTCCGACTTCAGCCTCGAATCCGACGATAACTAGATTTCACACCAACAATAATGTTAAAAAATTATTTAAAAATATTTTTATTTAAAAGGATGATGGATGATCAAATCTAAAGAGGAATATAGCAAAATTCAAAATAATAATTTTTAATATAGTATGTATGTACATTGTAAGCAAAATGACTTCAAATATTGTATGTACATTTAAGAAGTATTTAGAATGAAGATTCTTTTTATTGCAGCTTACCCTTATTAACAAGATGGAACCATAACCATCCATCAAATATTGTATGCACTGCACATGTTAATCTATTCTATATTCATATATAAACCAAAGAATTACTAGATTGTTCCTCCTTCCAACTTATGACTTCAACTATCTAGGAAAGGAAAAATAATGCAAAGGACTCTAACTCTAAGTTAGAATGCCAAAAGATCCAATGATAGATTTAATCTTTTTAAGCAAACAAAACTATGGAGAAATTAGCCATATTCATCCTATTAAGGACACCTAACTATAGTTTCTTCATCATGCAAAAAAATACCAACAACTATACTTTAATCCTTGACTTCTAGTAGCTTTCCTTTTATTTTGATGTGCTTAAATAGTTCTACAAATATGATCTATTTCTTAGAGCCGATAATTCATGAATCTTACTATAGATACACCCTTCTTTTAGTAAATACACATTCTCAAAAGCATTCTCAATTGGCAACTAATAAAGTACATCAAATAAAATAAAAATACTTATAAAATTTATTTCAAAAAATAATATTAATTGATTAAAATATGACTATCCATCAAATAATCCTACTAAGTCATTTGCATTGCACAAGCCAAAATTTAATATTTTATAAAAAGCAAATTTCTCAAAATGTCAATCATCCATCTACCCAATTAGATATTCAATTGCATCTCATAAAATTTGAAAATGTGAGGAAAAAACTATGAAAAAGGAAATGCTACCTAGCTATGCAACCCGAGAGAGAGGTGGGGGGGGGAGGTGAATTGGGTTTTTAAAATTTTAAAGCTAATTTAAAGATATCAAGATTAAATAATGATATGCAAAACGTGTGTATGAAGCAATTTAGGTTAGAGAAAAATATAAAAGATTAGAAAGCAAGAATTTAATAAACTAAAGAAAGAAAGATAGCAAGCACACCATAAACAAGCAAGATTTATAGTGGTTTTGTGCTTTTCTTATACCTACATCCACTCTCCAAGCTTTTACTTGAAAATTAAAATCCACTAACCGTATTCAAACTGAATATACTATTGAAAATCTCCAACCCTAGCCCCAAGCTAGAACACTTATTTCTCAGGTACAAGCAATCCAATACAATCTTATTCAAGGTTAGGATCAACCTTCTCAAGTTTTGGAATCCCCCAAAATTTGAATCAAAATAGTAAAGCAGAGTAAAAAATTTAATCACAATCAAATACAAATTTAGCTCCCTTTATAAATAAATAAAATCTTAAGAATGCTTTTCACAATAATGGAGGAAGCTTCTCTAATTTTTCTCAAGGTAGTTGAAGATTTGAAAGAGCTCTTGAGAGGTAGGTGAACTTGAAATGAAGGCTTCTTTACTTGAAAATGACTTTTCCTTAGGGCTGAAATTGAATCACCCAATCTCTTGTGTTTTTCTCTATTTAAAGCCTTTTAGATCTTCAATAGGTGGAGGAGAGAATTTTGAGTAAGATTTGTAGCCATTGGAGATATTAAAGAAATCATTAAAACCTACCAAAATAAGAAAAAAATAGCCATTATAAAAAAATTTCCATTGTAGGGGTCGACTCATGGCACAGGGGTTGACTCATGGATCGACTCATGGCATAGAGGTTGACCTCTGAGATAAAATCTAAAAAAATAATCATTCTATATTTTTAGCCTTCGAAACAACAGATGTCGACCCTTGGCATAGAGACAGCATGCCAAATAGCCTTTTTCAATAGGAGACGACCTAGGAGTCGATCCTTTCGCTTCAAACTTGATTTTCTCCCAAAAGAAACATCCAAAAATTATGGGACTACCTCTAAAAAATTAAAAATCTTCTATACTTACTCTTGAGACTCTCAGATCAAAACTTGATAAAATTATAATTTTGCTTCTGAAATATAAAAAGTTTTTTTTTTCAAGCCAAATTTATTAGTTTCCCCTCAAATGCTTTATAATCATCAAAATCAATTCTTGGAGCAACAATCTTTCCCTTTTTGATGATAACAAAATATTTGAGCATAAGCAAAAATAAAGCATATAAAAGCATTGATTGAGGATTTCAAAAATTTTGAAGGAATATGCTACATCACATACTAGGATATTATATTTAATTATTTGATCAATATGGCATCAAGAGCAGTTTGATGATTACTTATAGTTAGGCATTTAAATGATTTACAAAAGTATTTGACTTACTTATTTCTTTTATCAATTTTACTTCTATTTTATTTTTTTTATCAATTTTACTTCAATTTTGCTTATAGCCCAATTTTATTTACTCTACTCTTCCTTTTTGACATTATCAAGTAAGATCTTAAAGGATTTTAAAATTTAAAAATAAAAAAACCTCCCCCTTAAGTTATTTCATATGTTTTTCTACTAGAACAAGAGTTTATAACAAAACTTTTAATTTATAAAATAATGATCATAATGAATTTAGCCAATTCACAAAGATTTCATTTTACATCATTCAAATGACATCATCACATATTTACATCCAAATGATTATCATAACATCAAGTCATCAAAATATATAAGTACTAAACATACAAAATATAAAGGTATCAAAAGTATTCATGAGAATTAGACCATCAAAACATACAAAATTTATGGATACAACTATCCATGATCCAAACAGCCAATAGTACCAATGCCATAAGTTTGATCCAAAAAAAAATATAATCAACTATGACTTGATCAACAACTCATAGAAACAACTAAGAGATACTAGATCATGACCTAATACAAAGATGACTAAACTAAATCTAGTAGAGATTATGGCTGGAAGCATCTAAATTAGATGAAGAATTAGAGATGTGATAGGGTGTGTCAAATGATAGATGTATCAAATTTAAAAAATTGAATCAAAAATTTAAAAAATTGTATCAAATCAAATAAATCATCTCCCCTTTAAAAGCTTATCATTTAAAATTTTTTTCTTTATAAAAAATTAGCTTAAACTCAAATATCAAAGGCTCTCCCCCTTTTTGAATGAATATGATTCTTTGAACAAATTTTTAAGTATGTACTTTTAAGCTTTAAGAGGATTAGAGCTTTTCAAAGATTTGAATAGTGGAATCAAGCATAATATTTAATTCATTATTCATTCTTTTATTTTTTTAAATAAATTTCAATCAATTAAGATCGAAAAAGGTATATATCAAAAATATATCAAGTAAAATAAAGATAGTATCAGAGTAAAAATAATTTTACAAAGATTTCTAAAGGCACATTAAAAATTCTATATTATATTCATATTTTTAAATGAGTTTTAAAATTAAAAGTATGTATCAAAATTAATTTTTTAGAGTGAGAATATATTTCAAATTAGTTTTAACTCTAATTAATTATCAAAAATAATTTAGCAATCAAATCAATTAAATTTAAACTGAATAATCACATGAAGGCTTAAGTTAAAAAAATTATAAAATAATCAAAGTTCATTATCCTTAACTCAAATTAATTAGAATATTTAGTCAAGACTAATGAGATAATATTTAACAAACAAACATTTTTTCCCTTATTTTTTAAGAGTAAATACTAAAAAATTCATAACATAATATTTTCTTCCCCTCTTTTTCATAATTATTGTTGGATAAATTTACCTTTTAGCTTTTCTTCTCCATTTTGAAAGAACACAATAAATTTAGAATGAATATCTTTTTCTTTTTTTAAAAAAATTTAATTTATGAACAACATGAATTAACACATCTTCTTCTTTTTGAATAATATAAATACATTAAATAAAATTATTTTAAACTTCAAAGATTCAAGAGAGATGGAATATTTCAAAGATTAAAGATTTTAAATAGATTATTCAAAGAAAATTATAAGATATATTCAATTTTTTAGAAATCATCTCTTCTTTTCTTTTATTATTATATATATTTTAAGATCAATAAAATATAAGATAAATATCAAGATGTCTGATATCAATTGATTAAAAACTAAAGTCTTCTTTGAATATTTGATTTTAATAGCTTCTTTGAAATATTTTGCTTGACATCAATATCAAAAGACTTAAAAAGAGTATTTTTCTTAAATTTATTTTTAAAATTAATCAATCTAAACAAGGCATGAATATTCATCAATAATCCTCTTTTAAGATAAAAAATAATTTCTTAATATAAATTAATTTTCAAAAAAATAATAATATGATCAAAATGTATAAAATATAAATAGTTACTTAAAATGAATCAAATAATCAAAATCATTAGAATGCTCAAATAAATTCATGAGATAAATAAAGTATAATTATTTATCCATGATTTTTTATTAAGTTTAAAAATAATTTTTCTTCTTATAGTCAAGAAAAAAATAAGAAGGATGGATAATTTTTAACTTAAAGCAATGAAATTAAGTCTCAAGGATTGATCCAAAAATATTAGTAGAGGAAGTTAGGATCAAAAGAAGGATATTTAAGCAAAAGAATCTAGAATTTTTAATTCTCTTCTAATTTCATAAAATTTATCTTCACTCAAGGTCTTAGTGAAAATATCAGTCAATTATTTTTCAGTATATATTCAAGAATTATGTCATTATTTTGAATATATTTTCTTATGAAATGATGTCTAATTTCAATGTGTTTTGACCTAAAGTATTGGATTGAATTCTTAGTTAGATTTATGGCACTAGAATTATCACATCTTATGAAAGTTTTATTTAGTTTAATATCAAAGTCATCAAGTTGTTGCTTAATCTAAAAGATTTGTGCACAGCAACTTCCAACTGCAATGTATTCGATCTCGATCATAGACAATGCTATCGAATTTTACTTCTTGCTAAATCAAAAGATTAAGTTAACTCTTAAAAATTAGTAAGTTTTATTAGTACTTTTTCTATCTAATTTATATTCAGTAATGTCTGCATCTGAATATCCAATTAAATCGATTGATGAATTCTTAGAGTACCATAAACCTATGGATTGAGTTTCTTTTAGGTATTTAAGTATTCTTTTTACAGTATTTAAATGTAATTCTTTTGGATTAGACTAAAATCATGCGCATAAACAAACACTAAATATAATATCTGATCTACTAGTAGTTAAATATAATAAAGAACCAATCATGCCTCTATAAAGTTTTTTATCAACATTTTTACCTCCTTTATCCTTGTCAAGCTTACATGATGGACTCATGGGGGTACCAATTGCTTTGAAGCTCTCCATCCTAAATCTCTTGAGTAGTTCTCTTATGTACTTACTTTGAGTGATGGAGATCTCTTCTTTAATTTATTTGATTTGAAGTCCGAAGAAGAATATTAGTTCACTCATCATGCTCATCTTGAACTCCCCCTGCATGAGCTTAGCAAAATCTTGACATAAAATTTTACTAGTCGATCCAAATATAATGTCATCAATATATATTTATATTACTAAGATGTCATCATGATCTCTTTTAATAAAAAGGGTTGTATCTACATTTTTTCTTAAAAATCTATTATTAAGAAAGAATTTACTTAGTCTTTCATACTAAGCCCTAGGTGCTTATTTTAAACCATATAATGCTTTATTTAATCTAAAAACATAATTTAAAAAAAATATGATTTTCAAAATCAAGAGGTTACTCCACATAAACTTTTTTGGCAATATATCCATTTAGAAAAGCACTTTTAACATCCATTTGAAATAGCTTGAAATTCATAAAGCATACATAAGCGAGTAAAAGTCTAATTACTTCTAGTCTAGCAAAAGGTGCAAAGATTTCATCAAAATTAATTTCTTCTTCTTGATTATAATTCTTTGCAACTAATCTTACTTTATTCCTAATTATATTTTTATTTTTATCCAATTTATTTCTATATATCCATTTTATATCAATTATTGAATAATTTTTAGATCTTAATACTAAGGTCCATACATTATTTCTTTTGAATTGATTAAGTTCCTCTTACATTGCATTTATCCAATTATAATCTTTTTTGACTTTATATATGATTTTAGGTTCAAAATGAGAAACAAATGCAAAATGATTGTATGCAGCTCTAAGTGAAGAGTGAGTTCTTACCCCATGTATAGGATCATCAATAATTAGTTCTTTGGGATAATTGTGAACATACCTCCATTCTTTTGAAAGATCATTTATACCTTGAGGTTGTTCTTGTTGTCCTTCACCCTCAATTTCTTTTTTATCTTTTTGATTCTCTTCATTTTGAATTATTGAATCCTTTAGGATGATCTTCTTCAATCCTTCTATAAGAGGATTTGCATCATTAATACCCTCACTCTTTCTTGATGGAAGATCATTAGTTTCATTAAAAACAACATGTATTGACTCCTCTACTACTAAGATTCTTTGGTTAAAAACTCTAAAAGCTTTACTAGAAGAGGAGTAACCAAGAAAAATAGCTTCATCAGATTTTGCATCAAATTTATCTAATTTTTTTTTACCATTATTTAAAATAAAACATCAACAACCAAAAATATGAAAATATGCAATGTTAGATTTTCTTTCTTTCCAAAGCTCATAAGATGTTTTCTTTAAAATTGGTCCAATTAGGGCATAGTTTAAGATGTAACATGCTGTGTTAATTGCTTCCACCCAAAAGTATCTTGGAAGGTTGCTTTCACATAGCATAGTACAGACCATTTCTTCTAGAATTCTATTTTTTTTTTCTACTACTCTATTTTGTTGGGATATCCTAGGTGCTGAAAAATTATGGTTAATTTCTTTTTCATCATAAAATTTTTTAAAATCTTGATTTTCAAATTTGGTTCCATGATCACTTCCAATGCTTTGAATTAAAAATCCTTTTTCATTTATAACTTTTTGATAAAACTTTATAAAAATATGAAAAGTGTCATCTTTGTGTGCCAAAAAAAAAGTTCATGTAAAATATAAGTAGTCATCAATAATTACAATATCATAACGTTTTCTACCTAAGCTTGCTATTCTTGTAGGACCAAAGAAATCCATGTGAAAAAATTTCAATAGTCTAGAAGTTGAAACAATATTCTTAGATTTGAATGAAACTCTTGTTTGTTTATCTAGTTGGCATGCATCATAAATTTTATCTTTTTCAAAGTTTAATTTTGATAAATCGGTAACTAATTTTTTTTTGATAAGCTTTGAAAGTGAATGCATACTAATATGTGCAAGCCTACAATGCCAAAGTCAACTAGTCTCATTAATTTTGGCATTCATAACTACTAAACATTGCATGTTTATCATAAAAAGATCACTCAAATCTATCATATAAACATTACCATGCCTATGACCAACAAACTTAATGCCATCATCATTAGAACTAGTTATAATGCACAATGAAGATTCAAAAATAACTTTGTAATCCTTATCATAAAGTTGACTAATACTTAAGAGATTGTGTTTTAAATTATCTACTAATAAAATATTTTCAATATACTTGGAGGGAGTGATATCAACATAACCTATACCAATGATCTTTCCTTTATCATTGTCTCCAAATGTGACCATCCCTCCATTTTTAGCATGAAGCGTGATGAATTGGGACTCATCATCGGTCATATGTCTTGAGCATCCGCTGTCAAGATACCATCTTCAATTTTCTCCATTGGATACAAGACACACCTACATGCAAAATCAAGTTCTTACTCTAAGTACCCAAGTTTTTTTGGATTCTTTAAGGTTAGTCACAATGGTTCCTTTTGGAACCCATATTTTTTTTTACATTTGAATTGTTAAAGAAGCATGTATAAGATTTGTGTCCTAGTTTACCATATTTAAAGCAAGTAACATTTAAAAATTTATTGCTTTATAAATTTACAAGAATATTTTTCAAAAATTTTTGTTTTCTTAGGGGGTTATAGCCTAGACCAGCCTTATCATAAATGATCTTTTAATTTTCGAGAATTATATGAAGTTTATTTGAACTCAAAGTAAATTTTTCAACTATTAATTTTAAATTACTGATTTTATTTTTTAAATTTAGATTCTCTTGAGTTAAGACTAGTTTTTTACTTAGGATAGTTTCATTTTCTTTTAGCAAGACTTAATTTTTTTAATTTTAGTTCTTTATTTTTAGTTTCTAACTTCTTTAAATCATCTACTAAATTATAGAAGGCTTTTTGAAGTTCTTCAAATGTAAATTCATTTAAGATTTTAGCACTAACCTCATTCTCATGTGCCATAAGGCACAGGTTGGCTTGTTTATGAGCTTCTTCCTCTTCGAAGCTTGAGTCATCACTATTACTCCATGTTGCCACCATAGCTTTTTTCTTATATTTCTTGAAAATCTTTTTAAGTTGAGAACATTTAGACCTAAAGTACCCTGGCTTCTTACATTCATGGCAAATAAGAGGCTGCTCCCTATCCTTTTCCTTGCTATGCTCTCCTTTGGTAGGTAGCCTCTTCCTCATCCTTTTGTTTTTTCTTCAAAAATCTTTTGAACTTTCTTATGATGAGGGTTATTTCTTCATCTTGTTCTTCATCTTCCGTTTCATCGAATTCCTCATCTTGTTGAGTGATGAATTTAAGGGCTATTATCTTCTATTTTTTTTAACATCTTCTTCTTGATATTATTTCATGCTTAGCTCGTGCATCATTAATGATTCTAGAAGCTCCTCCAAGGATAAAATATTTAGATCTTTGGCTTTTTGGATTGCAGGCACTTTGGCCTTTCATGTCCTTGGTAAAGACCTAAGAATTATCCTCACAAGGTCACTATTGTAAGACTTGTCAAGACTTTTAAGACCATTTATAATATCTATAAATTTAATAAACATTACAGTTATTGATTCATCATGCTCCATTTTGAAAAGTTCATATTTATGTACAAGCATGTTAATTTTTGACTCCTTAACTTGATCAGTGCCTTTATGAGTTACTTCTAACTTATCCCATATTTTCTTAGTCAATATGCATGTTAAAATATGATTAAACTCATTAGCATCTAGAGCATAATATAAAATATTCATGGCTCTTGCATTGAGTTGAGCCATTTTCTTTTCAATCTCATCCCATTTGTTTTTGGATTTGATTAATTTCTCACCATCAATTATCTTAGTGGGTGTGTGTGGTCCATTAACTATGATACTCCACATATCATAGTCAAGTGCTTGTATAAAAATTCTCATTCGAGCTTTTCAATAGGTATAGTTTATCCCATTAAAAAGTAGAGGTCGGTTTGTGGACTGCCCCTTAGCTAAAAAAATACTAACTTGGGTTGCCATAGATCTTTGGCTCTTTAATGGTTAAATCAAAGTAGGGCTAGAGCACCAAACTCAGATACCACTTGTTGCCTAGCTATGCAACCCAAGAGGGGGGGTGAATTAGATTTTTAAAATTTTAAAGATATCAAGATTGAATGATGATATGCAAGACATGTGTGTGAAGTGATTTAGGTTAGAGAAAAATATAAAAGATTAGAGAGAAAGAATTTAACAAACTAAAGAAAGAAAGATAGCAAGTACACTACAAACAAGCAAGATTTATAGTGGTTCGGTGTTTTTCTTACACCTACATCCACTTTCCAAGCTTCTACTTGGGAATTAAAATCCACTAATCGTATTCAAACTAAATACACCATTGAAAACCTCCAATCCTAGCTATCCAAAGCTAGAACACTTATTTTTCAGCTGTAATCCCATCCAATAAAATCCTATTCAAGGTTAGGATCAATCTTCCCAAGTTTTAGAACCCTCCCAAAACTTGAATCAAAATAGTAAAGCAGAGTAAAAGATTTAATGACAATCAAATACAAGTTTAGCTCCTTTTATAAGCAAATAAAATCTTAAGAATGCTTTTTATAATAATAGAGCAAGCTTCTTTGATTTTTCTTAAGATTGTTGGAGATTTGAAAGAGCTCTTGAGAGATAGGTGAACTTGAAACGAAGGCTTCTTTTCTTGAAGATGATTTTTGCTTAGGGCTGAAATTGAATCACCCAATCTCTTATATTTTTTTTTTTATTTAAAGTCTTTTAGATCTTCAATAGGTGGAGGAGAGAATCTTGGGCAAGATTTGTAGCTGTTGAAGATATTAAAAAAACCATTAAAACCTATCAAAATAAGAAAAATAATAGCCATTGTAGAAAAGTTTTTGTTGTAGGGGTTGACTCATGGGTTGACTCATGGCACAGGAGTCCACTCATGGATCGACTCATGGCACAAGAGTCGATCCAAAGGTCGACCTCTGAGATAAAATTTAGAAAAATAATTATTCTATATTTTTAGCCTTCGAAACAGCAGAGGTTAACCTTGAGGTCGACCCTTGGCACAGAGACAGCGTGCCAAATAGCCTTTTTCAGCAGGGGACGACCTAGGGATCGATCCTTTCACTTCAAACTTGATTTTCTCCCAAAATAAGCATTCAAAAATCATGAAACTACCTCCAAAAGATTAAAAATCTTCTATACTTGCTCTTGAGGCTCTCAGATCAAAACTTGATAAAATTATGATTTTGCTCCTGAAATACAAAATATCTTTTTTCAAGCCAAATTCATTAGTAATCGCTTCAAATAATTTGTAATCATCAAAATCAATTCTTGGAGCAATAGAAAACTAGAAGTTTCATATAGAAGAGTCCAATAAATTGAGGAGTGTATTCCCATCCCTTAAAAAGTTAAAATAGATCTCCACTTTTCTTATTTATTCCTATGCCTTTCTATTTCTCATTCTCCCTTTTGGAAACATGTTTCTCCTCATGGATAATAAGTTCAATTATGCAATTTAATATGAGCCTGTTATTTACATCATACATCCAAGCTTTGCTAGTAAGTATTCAAAACACTGAAACTCCTCTCCCTTCACCAGGCTCTTTGGTCCCATATTTGCTTTAAAAATATTATATCTCACTTATTACAGTTTTTAATTTAAAGGAGAGGGAACAGAAGTATTGTTCGTAGCAACATTGAGAGTGAGTCTACTTATTAATCAAGGAATCATATCTAGGTTTCAAGTAGAAGTCTGACTATTATGACTTTACCAAATTTCTAGAATCACATTATAAGGCTGTGTTTGGCATGCAGCTTTTGAATAGCTTTTAGGATAGTTTTAGCTTATTTAAGCTACTTTAGTATTTGGTGGAAGTAACTAATGGTCCATAAGCTAGCTTTTATTGAAAGCTCCCTCACCTAAAGATTCAAAATTAAAAACTAGCTATGTACTATTTATTTTCAAATTTATCCTTTACTTTTTTTTGAAATTACTCACTTATTGAACATTTAAGCTTCCTCCTCTCTCCTCTATTCTTTAAAATCTATCTAAAAAATATAATATTATAATATATTATCATAACATTATAATAATATAATATAGTATATTATATTATAATAATAATATAATATAATATAATATTATAATATTATAATATATATTATAAATATAAATATATATTAGAATATAATATATCATATATAATATATATTATAATATAATATATATTTATAATATATATTTATATTTTATGCATGAGGTGTACATGGGATGTGATTTTTAAAATTTATTTATTATATCTATTATATTTAATTAAATTAAATATTTGTAGTGATGTTAAAAATAATAAAATGAGGTTATGTCATTTTGTACATGATAGCTTACTAATATAACTAATTTTTACTAAATACTTAGACTAACAAAGCTACAATTAATAACTCAAGCCATAGCTACAGCTCAACACAGCTACAACTACAGCTGCATGCCAAATATAGCCTAAATATATCCTTCTTTTAGCATGTACATTGTTTATACAAACTCCCAAATAAATGATCATTAAAATATTGCTACGATAGTGGTTCACAACCACTACCATAGCCTAAAAAATCACTATCATAGTCTATGATAGCATTAATTAACCACTGCCACTATGGCTATCGTCGTAGATCTATGACAGTAATTTTTACAGTGGTTAGGATAACTGCTACCATAGATAGCCTATGATAGTAGTTTTATAAACCACTGTCATAGATAGCCTATGACAGTAATTTTAGAATCACTACCATATTTGTCTATGGTAGAAATCGCTACCATAAAAAGATATGGCAGTGGTTCTAAAACCGCTGCCATAGAAAGATGTGGCAGTGATTATAAAACCACTATCATAGATAATTTATGATAAAAATTTCTTAACCACTGTCATAGATGTCTATGGCAACGATTATGAAATCACTACCATAGGTCTAATGCAATGATTTTATAACCACTATCATAGTTATGGAAGCAATTGGCATGTGATTTATGTCAGCGGTTGGCACACCTACGATAGCAATTTTGCAACTATTATTATAAATTTTGAATAACAAAAAATATAAATTTTTTAATTTTTATTTTTTACCTGATAAATGTAGTTCAATATATAATATAAGAAAATATTATAAATATAAGAATATTTTTGAAATACTCAAATTTTATTATTGAATAAAATTAATTATAATATTTTTAAAAAAAAATGCATCAAAAGTTTTCTAAATTTACATCTAAATCATCATCACCGAAAGAAGATGGAGCACAAGCTGGAGGAGCTGGAGCTGGAGGGGCTAGAGCTGGAACGTTGGCCAACATGTCCTTAAGATCCATGAAGTCAGCTTCAAAATACGTGCTGAGTCTCATCACCATAGTGGTCACGAGGCCCTATAGCTGAGCAGTCTACTTCCTAGCCTGAGCAGCCTGCTCCATAGCCTGATCTGCTTGCATCCTAGCCTAAGTTGCCTGTGCCAACGTCTCCTCAAATTGCTCCCGACTAACGACACTGGAAGCATCTGAAGAGATGCTTTCCTCATACCAATAGCTTATCGGCATATGTCTGAACCTACATCGGATCCTTTCAGAGTGCTTAGGCCCTAAGACCAAAGATAGATGATCATGGATGCTAGAGGTGTCCAGGCCCTCACTCGCGAGCACATCTAACTACTTTTATAATTATAAATTTAAATAAAATATCATAAGAAATACTATAATACTAATTATACTAATATATTTATTATAAAAATTTTTTCGATCGCGGCATTCATCGGCCTACCCTTCTTGTCCATACGACTAGATCGAAAGATCTCGCTACGGTTGGACATCACCCCATCTTTCATCAACTATAATAATGGATCAATTTATTAAAAATATATAAAAATATATATTAATTTAATTTATCTAGTAAGATTTAGAATTTATTATCTCTCTATATACATGACTGACCATAGACTCACGGTCAAGAGTGTGCATGTACTCCTGAGCTACCCAATTTTCTTGATTCTAATGGGAGGCTGCTTACCAACTACTTACCAAAGCATGTATCAAGTAGGAGAACAAGTAGTATCTAGAAAATATTGCATTAAAAATCAATGTTAAGATTTGTAATATTATTATAAGTTCAAAATTTTAATTCATATCCTGTGTATTTACTTAGATACTTTTCCACATTTGATCGCTAATGACATAATTAATTGAGACAATAATAATATTAGAAAAATAATAATGCGATGTCGATGAGTCGTGAGTATGCAGTGAGACAATTCTAATTCAATTAACAGGAGTGATGAAGATAATGTTTACGAAGTAATCAAATTATGTCTTTAATAAATTTGTGAGCAATAACATTTACAATATTAGAACTAATATTATTGATTATTTAATATTAGGTTTTTATACCTAGGGTGAAATCCAAATATAGAATTTTACGTGTCAGTATAGAATTTCTTTAAAAACAAGAATGCCACCTATAAAACATCATCATATAATAACTCCAGTATCTCGAAAGAGTAAACCAATTCCCTAAAGACACGTCTCATTTCTATAATAAAATATAATGATTTGGTTTATCGTAACTCATTATTGTAAGGAATTCCGAGGGGTTCTCTTAGCCGATCACCTTAAAACCGCACGATCACATCGAAACGAGCCATTGAGGCTATGGATCCATAAAGGAAGCCAACCAAATATGTAGATTTAAAAGCTATTGGTTATTCTTACCCTCTTTAGTCAAATCCGCGAACTAGTAACTTACTAATAAAATTGTATAGCCAAAAGATCATTATCAGATGCACTACCAACAAGTTCAACCTATTGAACCTTCCGAGATCAGGCGTCGTGAGTATGTGGCCTTTTGTGCAACATCTATATATATTAACTTTATTACTCTATGATCAAAAATTAATAAACCATATTAAAAATATCTGACATCAATGCATAGTCAATATCCCTAGATGGATATGAAAGTTAAGAGCGGTTTGATAGTGGTGTCGCACAGGCTAACCTGCAGAACGTCAATTCGGGGTCATCAGTTATCGATATGATTAGCTTAATAGTATAGATTGCACCACCAATAAAAGTCCTCCATCTAATTAGATCTTCATGCCATCCGTTTTTAGTCAAAACGAGTAAAATTTTAACTGGAAGTTCGACTGAATATAGGATGTAGCTTCGAGATCAAAGGATCTGACACAATGTATGTGATGCTTTAATGTAATTAGCAGATTAACTCGTAAATAGAAGAGAGATAAGATGAAATTAAATAATAAGGAGATGAGAGAACGAAGTGAATAGATTAATAATGAAATATGATAGAAGATATTATGAAAAAGAGATAGAGTTGAAAGAAGTGATAAGATATTTAATGAAAAAGTAATAGATATGAAAAGGAGAAGGATAAAGGCGTCAGGCTGAGGGAAGAAAGTGAATGAGAAGAAAGATGGAGTGTAAATAAAAGACAACGGGAGGTGGGTAGCGAAATTTAAGGAAATTGACCACCGAGAAAGATAAGATGAAGAGAAAGAAGAGGGAGCTCGGAAGGGAGTCACATTTAATCTGTAAGAGATGGTGCTCGGGCTAATATAAGTGTTAATCTTACGCGTGAGACTGAGTGAGGTCATTTATATAAGGAAGCAGACAGCGTGTCAGATAGATCAGACCGTAATAGTAGTGGTTCTTGCCTAGAGTGTAACAACTGCTATATTGTTGGACCTATTAGCTACGTTTATACCTAATTGCCACACTGATACGAAGGTTCTAACCTATTGGGCGAGGCTCCCTATATTCTGGGAGAGCGAGGGAGGTGATTGATTAACCGCCTATAATAATGTAGAGTCTATTATAGTGATTAAATTGCCGTTACAACCGGCGTGACATTAAGAACTATGCAACCGTGAATTCGAGTCGAGCCGAGCTAATCTAGCAGGAGTAAAAGAGTTAAGGGGCAGGCGCGGCGGAATAAATAGAAAGAGTGATACGCCAGCTGACGATCGGGGAGGAAGGAGGCGGGGTATGGACACATGGGTAGGTTACAGGAGTAGACCTCAGCTCGCAGTGAATGAGTTAGAACCGATTAGGACTAGGGCAGTAGAGGGTATTTGAGTCGTAAAGTAATCCAGTAGTTCGAGCCAAGATCACACAAAGTGAGATAGCGATTTTTAGTGTAACTATGCTTGGCCCATAAAGTCAGTACCCGCACTAATCAGCAAGCCAAAAAATTAAATAAACTCGAAACCGAGTAGACCGCCGGCTAGGATCCCCTCGATACCAGGCTGATGGAAGAGCAGATTGATCAGAGAGAAAGATGACGCGCTCAGAGGGAAATTGTACCTCTAATTGAGGATAGGGTTTTCACAAAAAGGCACATAAAGTCCACATTATCCCTATTAGATGCTTTATGGCATAAGATAGACATTAATTGGAATAGGAACACAACTGCCATATGATAGTCCAATAAATTTTCTGTATAAATCCTATCTTACTTAAGTAAGAGAACCTACACATAATACAAATTTAGGTAGAGTAATCTCATGGTGGTGATTGTGGTATTCAACCCATGCCCAATATCTTCTATGTTTAACTAGACAAAAATAAAGCAACATATATATTTATAGCGTAAAATCTATTCCATTTATTTAAAATGAAAATAAATATATTTCAATCCAAATTACATAAAATATTAACCTTACTCCCTTAACGTGTCAAGGACTTCCATTCATTTTGTAGTCTCAAAACAAGCAATTTTCGAGCCACATGGTTCCTGTTGAGCTCCTACTGCCTACTAGAGTTTCCCTATATGTTATATAATGGATTTTAGCTGTATAATAAATCTCGACTTACCATGCAACACCCTGTGACGTTCAATTGTACTATGAGAGTGATATGATTCGCTTAATTGTTGCCATATACAAATTAGACTGTGCGAGAGTTAAAAGTAAATATTGGTATAATTTAAATGTGTTTGATTAATTTATAATTGTGAGTAAATATTTATATAATAGATATAGAGGTCCCATTATATAAAAGAAATTCTAAACTCATCCTACACGAAAGCATAATCTATAAAATCATATTCTTATTATCACAGTAACAAAAAATATATAATCAAACTATAAATAGTGTGAGATGAGTTGTTCAAAAAAAATTGCTCAATCTGATTAGCCCTAGGCTTCATTGATCAGCCCAGAAAATTTTGAAGTTTCACAGACCTCAGTGTAAAAGTACGGGGACCAGAATGAAATAGTATGCTATATAAATAGTATTCATGATAATCTAAAATAACCGAGAAACCACTCTAATCAGAATGATCCATCCTAATAATAATAATCCTTTAATATCGAGTATCTGGTTAGTACTCCCTCTATAAGGTAATTAACGGTGTTTGTGCGTTATTTCATAATTATCTGAGGTTTTCACTTGCAAGGTCGAATATCGAAGATATATTAACGCTATTGATCTAAAAAATGTTTAAAGATATGTAAAGATCCTATTTTATTAGGAACTCCATCCTACCAATATAGAGAGAGATAAATGACTCAAAAAGCATGTGCAAAGATGATCATATTATATTAGGATTATATCAAGGTATTCTTTAATTGATAATATAATTTATAAATTACAAAAATATATATATTTAGATATTTCTTGGCTGACCTATCTTTTAATAGATCGTTTTCATTAACTTAATATTAAATTCAAAGTAAAAGTAAGTATTACATAAAATTTAAATCATGTTATTTTAAGAAGGATCCAAAATATATACTCTTCGTCTTAGTTTTCATCACACCTTTAGGCATTATAGACCTATTGTCATTAATTTAAAATTTTTTCTATACTATTCTAGTGAAGACCTCTGGTGCTTACCCCTCTTTGTACACACATGATAGTTCCCATTATAGGAAATTAATATATTTAATACCTCCTCAAAGACTCCTTTTTAATTCACATAGGTATTGAGAGATAATTAAAATTTATATAATGCATGATGAAAGAAGTCACTCTTTAAATTAGACCAAAGGACCATCTATTTTAAACCCATTAGATTCAGACGTCGCTTCATGCCTTTATCTCCTCGCATAATCACCTATATTTCTACATTCTTATACGAATCAAGATAAATCACCTCCAATAACATATATTAAGAGTTTGAACCAATGTCAAATTACACATATTCTATTTTCCTCGACTAATATGCGTTAGAAACCTTTGATCTAAGTTGTCAAACCTACCTCCTCTTCTAGTACACTTTAGAAATGGGGAACCTTTGCCCAGGTATGAGCTATTCCACTTACAAATACAGAGATATCCATCAAAATATAGAGAAATTTGTGTGAAAATCGCAAACGCGAAAATTTAGCTCTTACCATTCTATTTAGATCATCATGCATCGTTTGTTAGTCATCTAAAGGTTACCAAAATCTCTCAACTGTGGGTGATTCATTTTGAGAATGCATAATGTGGTATCCAAGACTCGATGCTTAGACTCCTTTTTTGTAAGTTGATTGTAACGGTGACCTATCATGCTAATAAAATACCTCTATTTTAAGCATAATGTCCAATTGCACAACGGAAGATTCGAAGAGAACATGCACTTATTAAATTTAAAAAAGTAATTAGCTCATAACCATAATTTTAATAAAGTATTAAAGGAAATATTACTATATAGAAAAGTGATAATATAGTATTGACGTTATAAAGATAACTATGAAACCCATGTGCTATAGATTGTATCACTTTTTATGAGTGTCATAAGCGAGTTATCTATGAAAAAAATCAGCTCTACTATAAGTTAATCTTATATATCTCAGTAGATTTATTGCGTTAATATGTATTAGCCTATGTTCCAAATCCTAATTGTATTTCGAACATACTGAGAAATAGTCAGAATTATCCCACCTGAATATGTTACGCTCCTCTCCTCTCCCTCTTAACACTCTATTCCTTGTGAAAAGTATATTGATTTGTGGAGCACATTTGTGAATGTTCATACATCGAGTGAATTTACTATATCTGGCGTTATATTGCCTAACTATATAGGTATCTCAAATGACCAGTTTATGCTTCAAGCGGGGCTCAATTTCAAAATAAATGTCTAAGAACTTATAGCTCGAAATTGAGAGCCATGAAAATACCAAATATAATACCACAAAGGGACCCCGATCATGAATCATATATTAGTCATGAGTCTAATATGTATATGTTACCAGTACCCAAATCACTATAACTCTAATTTAACCGGAGTCATTATCTATTGTAGACTTGCCAATACCAATTTTAATGGTGACTATTGCGAGGTTATACATAAACTGCTTAGCTTGACTAGAGTAAATAATGGTAAATTGTTAAGTAATAGTGCCACGTGGTGTTAAGAAGCAAGCATATATTGCTAATCACGTATTTATAAGGTATCGTATTGAAGTACCATATAAATGCTTAGATGATTATTGTGGTAAATCCACTAATAGTGCGAGTTTAATACCGACTCGGACCATCGCAACCGTTCCTGTGGGAGTATATGCGGACTTATTCCTATCCAGTGAGCCTGCAGTAACAGGCACATTAACAGTCCTAGACTAATATGGCCCATGTACAAAGGCTCTTTATATACCACTAATTCGAGTTACCCGTATTCTCTGAAAGTTCTTTCAAGTCCTATAGTCCTAGCTCGTTTGATCATCATGGACTATCCAGTAAGGCATATCCAATTCTATCGAAAAATCGGTCCGACAAATGGAACGTTACATTATGAGCACAATAATGAAAATCCCTACACTCTGCCAATGAGTATAGATCCTCATCCCATTGTATCTTTCCAGAATTAGTGGATATTATAAACTAATAAAGATATAGTAAATATTATATGAGTCACTCAATTTGATTTAAAATCTTCTATATTTGTGAGATCAAATATATTTGTAAATCTTATTTAATGTGAAAGATCTATTCGATCTCAAAGCAATGCCACTTTTATTTTATATATCATAATGAATACCATATTTTCATTTCAAGTGTGTAGTGGTGAGAAACCTCACTTGTCAAAATTAAAAAAAAAACTTTGAGTTAAAATTTACCACTCGGATAGCTCTTTTTTGTTCAAAAGCGAGTCATCTCATTTCTCTCACCTTATTGTGTGCCAAGAGAAACTTTGTGTTCGTGTATGCACATTGTCACGAATGAATATCTGGTTAGCTGTAGTTAGAGAAGGAGTAGCGTCTTAACTGACGTGTGGCGAGTCGCGATCCCACCCAGCCTTGGACCTATGCTCAAAAAAAATAATATAAAATTTTCGTGTTAGCAGTAAGTGAGACAGAGTAAGGATGGTCGGCCTTACTCGGCTACATAATCGAGTGACCCTCCGAACTGACAGTGAAAATAAGTTTAATAGGATCTGTGATGATGGCACAAAGCAAGATAATATGCATAAAGAGTTGAGGTGCCATCAAAGAATAATTCGACCAGTAATGTTAAGCCAGTAGAACTAAGGGGAGTTATCTCAGATGGAATGCGAGAGAGCTAGATAAAGAGCTTAAGAATCACACACTAGTATTGTGAAGGAGTGGAATAAATTCTAGAGGGTTCCTTTTGTATAGTGCGAAGTGCTTGTGTGTAACGTGTCTTGAAATTAGATAGCATTATAGCGTTATCAGTGTGTACGATGGTACCCAAATGCCGATCGTATTTAAACTTGGCAGAATGAAGATATGGTAAATAGCTTATGTCAAATACTAGAACTATCAAAGTTTCAGGCATCTCTAGTATTTTTGACATTGTGACATTAATTAGTACTGAAAACAACTCAGTATTATTATATGTTCTAGGAATTGCTTTTGAGATATTGGGGGATGATCGGGTGTTCAGTGTGAAGAAGAATAGTCTATCAAATAGTTCTATAAGAAGTTCGGTATGTCACATACTCACTAGTAAACTACTGGCAACGTGGTATAGGAGTGAGCGAAGTTCACACAATGCGTTGAGAGTAGTGATAATCTGAGTCTTTTAACATAAAGAAATAAGAACGTCCGATACCTGTCAAAATGGAATTTTATTAATAGAAATTGTTTAACTGATAGATGTTGAATATCTGTCCCTGAGTATAAGTGGTAGTGCCCTTTCATATCAAAGGTAGAGTTAATCTCTCAGATCGTAGTGACTTCTGATCCTTTGAGTTTATTTATGTTTTCTTTTGGTTTTTTCGTGACTATAAATGATCTGTTATCGAAACCTATTGGGGTTCAGTGGTCGAGCATCTGACGTAATAGTACAAAGTTGGCGTAACGCGCTTGTGATATCCCAAATACCTGTCAAAGTATTTCTCTTCATTGGTGCTATATAACCCTCTCTCTTCGCACTTGCCAATTTCGATTGAAGCATCCGAACTGGACTTCGAAAATGGGAGTGGGTTTAATCCCCAACAAAATAGTCCCACGCTTATACTACCCTCTAGAGTGCGATCTTCTTTAAATAAAATATCCGAGGTGAAGGGTATTAATTAATGATGAAAGTTCTTGAAAGTCAAGGCACTTGAACCTATGATACTCTCTATCCCTAAATCATCATCATCTTTCCAACTAATCCAATGATGGTGACATGCCCACATACATCTATTTTCTCCATCTGGCTTGTCACTACTCTCTTCTAGTACACTTAGATGGGACTTTGCCAATGTAAGTAACATAACACATAAAACAAATGGAATGCGAACTTGTTTCGAAAGTGTGAACTCGCCTTTCCTTAGATGCATGCCCTGTGTCACGCTGTTTTTGAAGTTAAAAGTTGGTGTATGGAGTCAGATCATCCCAACCGCCAGAGTAGTGTCTACTATGATGGAGACTTAATCCTATCTTACCCTTAGTCCTCCACCATGGCACGTGAGGTTGGCCAAATTTTACCTGGGGTTAAGATGGTAACGTAGCGTCACGGCTTAGGCGGACAAATAATCTATTGAATCATTCTTCCTAATAAAAGAGAGTTCCAAGAGAGTGCCTCGGGCAAGAGAGGACTTCTATAACACAGAGACAAGTGTGCAGACGAATTAATAAGCGTTTCACAGGTGGGTGTGTGCTTTTTGAGTTGTGTTAAGTCTGCCATATCGAATCAGGTTATCTCGTAACATAGTTAACTGATTTGCATTTAGTTCTGACTATGCAAGCAAGAAGTTGTTAAAAGAGAATTACCCTTATTCGGGCGAGTGAGTGGTGGAAAAGTAATACTGTTAATTGCTTCCAATCCTAATAACTAGTAGTTCGAGTCGGTACTGTATCTTCGTTAATAAGAGAAAAAAAATCTAAGATAACTACTCCAAAAGCCTCGGAGGGTTGTCTCATGCTTGTATGGATAAACAGTATATGCTGAACAAGTCTGGCGAAAGTATTATCGACTGGTAACAAATACGTGAGAGAGGTCTTATTATTCACCTAAATTAGAGCGTCCAGATGAGGTTTAGTCCATTCGAAATCAGATGTGAGAATGTCCATATCATCCCGGATCAAAAATCTCGAGAGCTAGTTGAGAAATTGATTCCGAAATGGGATAAGTCCCTTAGATATCCTTGTCCTTATGTAAATTTCAAGAAGGGGTCCCGACTCAGAGAGAAGAAACTTAATCTTATGCTTCTTAAACAGAGACCCGTAAATATGGTTACATCAAACCAATTTCCTATTAAGGTGATATTTTGGTCAGAGTAGGTTATTTAGGTTTGACCAATTTGACAGATGTGGATAGACTATGTTATTCATGCTCCAAATTGCTAAGGTGTATGCAGAGGAGTGCTCGTGAGGGAGATTCTTCAGTCTCCTGACAGTCGAGATGTGAATTGCGGCACCTCTCGGAGAGATTCTTAATCTCCTACCCGGATTCTTTTTGAAGTGTCTCCCAACGAAGTGGAAGAATTTTCTATTACCTAGTAACCCTAATACATGGAGTTTAGGGATACATAGAGTTAAATTGAAGTGAGTTGCCCATCGCGGAAAAAGGATTCTGGTAGTGTTTCCATAAATACCGTACTATTAAATACCTCTGACAGGCAGACTCATGTATTTCTCCAAATGTATGGGAGTTCTACACCGGCAGCGGCTGCCTCAGGAAGAGAAAATCTTAATATCACTATGGTTGAAGGTGGCGTTACGAAAGGGCGCGATAGAGACTCTTTTCCTTCCTAAATAGCTCATCTAAGAATGTTACAATTCTTTATTAGGTAAAGTTGCGTCTGACCTTGGTTCTGAGATTGCTTCTTATTTCCATAGTTCCTTTATAATCCTTAAAGATTGTCTAGCTACGCGAAGGGTGATGTATACTATACTCTCCTGCAATGATCTCCCGATTTTTCGAAAGAAAAATGCCCGTGAACATTGCAAACTTCTAATCTGTATAAGTTAGTAGATCTCCTCCTATTTGCTCAAATAATGGTCATAGGGAGCGTGAACTACTATATTTTTTAATCCCTAGTCCTTCAAAGTTGTTTATCGATTGGGTATTTTACGATCTTTACAGAAGTTCTGATGCGTTATTAAAATCCCTCAGAGCTTCCTCCTCAATGTCTTAAGTGATTAAGTTAACGGAATTGTTGAGCTGAGTTTTTGCGACCTACCTTCCTTATTCTTAAGATCTGCGTGTCTATCTTCATTTTTGTGTCTATTAATTAGAAGCTTAAGTAATTCATTCTTAGGCGGTTCCATGAGTGGACTTATGAAGAGTGATGACCTGTTTATATTGTGTATACAAATTCTTGAGTAAGTTAAAATTTGAGCGTCTATTTTTTGATAGAAATGACGCACGTTTCTTCGTCTCCTTACTGTCTTGTCTCAATGCTTCCAGAGTAGCGGTCTAGGTAAATCATGACCCAGCAAGGTTTCTCTTGCTGATGAGCTCCTCCGATTTTGTTGCTCAAGTGCCGGAATCTGACAGATGCATTCTTCGACTTGTATGCATAGTGGCCGAGGTGAGGGGTCGCGATGGTAAGACAGGAAATTTGCTACGAGGGCATCGTCCTCACGATCTGATTTAGCCTATTTAGAAGACGAGATCTGTAAATAGTAACCAACTAGTCTATATATAGAAATAGAGTTACCTGGTTGCTTAAAACTTATCCATCATACCAAAGAAGCGCCTTTGAGTCCTCCAGTGAGCAAGTCCCGACGTTCAGGAAGGCCCCGTGCGTACGGTCTGCTCAGGAACCCAGTTCTAGCCCGACAATAAGCCAACATTATCATTTGACTGACAATCTGCCTACTCTCGGCTAGCTGTGTCCTAACCTATGAGCCCTCTTGATAGCGAGTTGAGAGACAGGGGTATCTTTCGCAAGAGGAGCTGATCAATCTCGGCTGAAGCGTTAGCACTATAGAGACCACTCACCTTCACCAAAACACGCGAGCGAACAGAAATATAGAGTGGAGCTATATCGCTGAGGGTGAACTCTCACTCGGCCTCCTTTGAAAAACTTCCTGGGGGAGAACTTCTGCCCTTTTGTCAGGCTTTTATGAATGACAAGCTGAGGGGAAGAGTTTGTCTTCACCTCATCGATGGTGGAGTCCTGTTTTTATAGGCGGCAACAACCAAACTTTATTATCGCTTTATCCTTCCCGTTGAAAAACTGCTTATAATGAGAGGTGTCTTGATTAGATAATTATCGTGAAGTAGTCTTTGTGTCCATGCTATGGAGCTTCCTGATGATGAGTTGAAGGAGTTTCGAGGCTCGTTTTGGTTCAAAGAGAGATACGACAGTGCCGAATGAGCACGATGAAACTTCTCCTCAAGCCCTCTCTATCGATATAGTGTGGAGGGCTCTTATATAATCAACTCACGTATCACCCCCGTATCTGCGAAACCTTCGTATATAATGATAAGACTACATTCCAATTTATCTAACTGTTTAAATCATATTCTTCCCGTCGTTTAGTAGTGGGATCGTATGGGCTAATCCCTTCAGGCCTGTGCAAAGAGGAAATTGCCCGAATACCAGACTCCTAGTAACTTATATTCGTCCGAGGTTCTAGTAAGAAGTTCGGGACTTCCATAAATATAGCAAAGTATGCATTTCGGCATCTCTGGAGGCCAGCCCCTTAAGCATGGCCATTGCAAGGACTGGTCCAGGTCCTGGACCTCCAATGCCATGGTGTTAAATCGGATGACATAAGCCCGGATGGATTCTCCCTGCTTCTGCTTGACATTCATCAGGGAATTCGAACATCGATGCGAACATCGATTGCTGATAAAGTGAGCCACGAACTGATGGCTCATCCGATCAAAAGAGAAGATCGTACCCGACTTCAATGTTGAGTACCAATTTCTTGCTGCTTTCTTTAAGGTAAATGAGAAGGATCAGCATAGTATGGCATCTGAAGCACCATGGAGTAGCATTATGATCCGAAAGGCCTCTAGATGATCAACTGAATCAGAAGTTCCATCCTAACTTTCTAATTGATGGAGCTCGAAGTTCGGTGGGATGGACTCTTGCATAATTTGGAGAGAAAAAGGAGGATCGGTGCGGACGTTGTCAAGGTGAGTCGGGACGACGTGGTCGAGCTCCTCAATCCGTCGATCCATCTCCCGCAGCCTGTGATCGAGGGCATCATCTTGGTTGCAAATCTTGAGGGGCTTTCAGCTATAAACGGGGAAGGTCTCCTCCAGAGGAGAACCATGATCCGAATATGGATCCTCTGCTCTCTATTTTTCCTTCTCAGGGGTGATGGGTACGTTAGCCTAGGTACTCTTCCTTGGGATCGATTCTTGACATCCCGATGGTGGATTTCCTAGGAACTGCTCTGCATCCACTGCAACTACAGATGGAACCTGGGTTATCGGAACTGGAGTGGGAGCAGACAAATCTGAATGGGATCGGGCTATGGAGGCCGTTGATCATCGGATTGAAGCTTTTCTGGAAGGCATTTTTTTTAGGAAGAACTCTAGATCCCTGTTGAGCACTCCTTTAAGATCGAGGAAACCTCAAGAACAGAGGGCCCTTCCTCTAGCGCCAAATCTGTTGGTGTAGAATTTGGTTGATGCTGGATCATGCTGGAGTGGAGGAGGACGAGGGCGCCGTTGGTGACCTACAAAACAAAGTCCCATCCAGAGTCAGTGGGGTGACTCCGATAGGACCCTCCAACGCTCAAGTTAGCTCTGGCCAATAGAAATGGAGTGCTCAGTATGGAGTTCAATAGGATTTCGAGGAGGAGATAAGAGCTTAGAACCCGATATAAGCATATCTAGAGAGTCCTTTTTATAGGCAGAGCTTGTTGTAACTGCCTTGATTAATGACTATCGTAACCATCCTGATCAATACCAATCGTTATTGACTTGATAAATGTCGATCGTTATTGACTTGATAAATGACAATCATTATTGTCGTATAACCATTTAGTAGTGAGATCGTCTATAGAAATCCATCAATAGTCTGTAAGAAGTTCGACTTTCATAGAAGTTCGACTGGAAGAGTTCAGTTGCTGAGGAGTTTGGCTCCCATAGAAGCTCGACCGAAGGAGATGTCTGGAGAGTCTGGCTCCTGAGAAGTTTGACCATTGAGGAGTTCGATCGAGGCTCGACCGCTAATGAGTTCGGCCGACTAAAGGGGTTCGAAAGGGGCTCGGCCGCTAGGAAGCTTGGCTAAGGCTTGTCCGCTGAAGCTTTCCCTTGACTATCAATTGCATTATCGGCTGAGCTTCCGACTGGACTTCGGTGGAAGCGAGGTTTATCCCCAACATCTCTCTTAGCTATTTTTCTTTATTTTGTGTATCTTCCATCTCTCTTCCTTAATGATCACCACACTATAGACTATGTCAATTAGTATTAGAGCATTGCAATCTCTTAGTGGTGATTTCTTTCCTATAGTCCAAATGATGGATGGTCATAAGAAGAATCAACCTGCAAATCAGACGACGACTAAAATCATGTAGCAGGAATGGCACTTGATGATCGAGTATGAAAATTTGAGGAGATAGGTAATGGATCTGACCATGCCTCTTATGCAGTTAGAATATTAGGATACGAGATCTAAGATGGAACCAAACGATCACAGATCAGAAGTAGATACTTTAGATTTCAAGAAACCCTTTCATTGGTGTATTGCTAAACGCTGACGAGAAGGTCATGATGAATCTTTCGAATGATCAACCCACTAATTTGACTTCATCAGAGTAGATTTACTTGAATATTTGAATAGTTTACAAATAGAACTGTTCCTTCATTAGCTGGACCTGATCGAGCACATCTTCAAGTATAAGGAGGTTCCTAACGATAAGAAGGTGAAGCTTATCATCCTTAAATTAACAAGACATGTTTCTACTTAGTGGCAACAATTAAAGAAAATCTAGGAGCGTAGAGACAAGCCAAAAATCAAGGACTAGAAGAAGATGAAAAAGACATTGAGGGAGTAATTTTTGTCCTTCAACTATACACAATCTTGTTCCAGCACCTGCAAAATCTTTGACAAGGTTCCTAATCTGTGGATGAATATACAAAAGAATTCTACTAGCTGGTTGCATGAAATGACCTAAAGAAGAGCGAGGAGTAGATGGTTGCACAATTTCTTGGTGGTCTATGGCTGCAAATTCAGGATACCTTGAGGCTCTACACTCTATAGATGGTCAAGAAGGCAAACCATCGAGCTATGGTTGCTAAGGACCAATTGTGGCAAAGACCTGTTCAAAGATTGGATCCACTTTCAAGGAATAATCAAGCATCGATGATTCAAAGGGATGCATGGTGCAATACAACCTCTACCTATCCTATTCATGCCCCTACAAATATGAAGCCCTCAACCAACCCTGGTGGAAACTTCCATGCTGCGGTGCTTCAACTATGGCAAGATCAGACACACATGGAACAAGTATAGAAAGCCTACTGGATGGCCTGAAAAATAGTTACTAATAGAGGAGGGAGACGAACCATTCGAAGAAGAACAAGAACTAACCTATGATGAAGGTGGTGACGAAGAGGATGATTCTATGCTTTTTGGAGATAGCGGGGAGGCTCTAGCACTACAAAAAAAAAGAGATTATTAGCGACGGCATTTTTGTTGTCGCTAATAATGGATATTAGTGATGAAATTAAAGATAGCAAAATAACCATCGCTAATAACTTTTTTTATTGATAGCTTTAATAACGGAACCTTAACTAATAATTATTAGTGACGGTAGTGGTGATGGCTATGCCATCGCTATAGTTATTAGCGATAATATTAACGACAAAAATTAGCCATCACTAATGCTAAATAATTTTATTTTTTAATTAAATTTTATTATTATTAGTGATGGTAGATAATTATTAGAGATGGTATTTTACCATCGCTAATAGAAAATAATTTAAATTTTATTTTAAATTTATTAGAGATTGATTTGGCTGTCGTTAATGGTCAAACTATGCCGCTAATACGTTATTAGCGATGGCAAAAACATCATCGCCAATGTGGTTGCTAAATTTAATTTTTTTTCTTTTTTTTGAATATATATAATTTTAGAATTTAAAGCCTATCTTCATCATTCATTATCTAAATAATCATCATTAAAGTATCATCACAAAAAATCATTTCAATTTGATAGATCTAGCTATGTCAAATAATAAAATTTAATTTTGATGGCCATGAACAATTACATGATGATCTAATAGATAGAGACTATTGATAAATTTAGAAACTCACAATGATGATCTTCATGATATTAGTAGAATATTATTAAAATTTTATTTCAATCAGATATCATTATCATGATCAATTTAGTATGGGATGATTTGAATCGTTAAATAAAAAATGAGTGATCAAAAGGCCAAATGATGTTCGATTATAAGGCAAATTTTTAGATAAATAATTTTTGCTACTACTTTTGATCCTATGATTGATTTTGATGATTATAAAATATTGAGTGATTATGGTATTAATCATATATTCATAAGTAAATATAGGATTTTCTAGATGTTTAAAATAAAAAAATTATTCATAGAAGAATTCTTTTAAAAGGATGATGATTAATGATCAAATAGAGCTCAAACTATAAGTTTTTGAAAGTCTTAATAGTGAAAAAGACCATAAAAATTAAGGTGGAAGAAGTTCTCAAAAGTTCAAGATAAAAAGCTCCTCAAATAGAAAGACATGGAGAAATTTTTAGCATAAAAGCCCTCGAGTCAACTCATTATTCAACTCATTATTTAGCTCGAGCTGATACAAAGCTGGCACGCAGAAATTTTAGATGGCATGGTCTTGAGTGGAAGCTCGAGTCGACTTGAGATTCATGAGTCAAAGTCTCAAGAAAAAAGATAGAGAATAATAATTTCAAAGCAAAGTTCAGCATGGTCTCGAGCGGAGGCTCGAGTTGACTCGAGGTCCATGAGCTGAGGTTTCAGTAAAATACAGAAAATATGAGTTTCATATCAGAACTCTCGAGCTGAGGAACGAGCAGAGTAATAGGTCTCGAGCTGAGGCTCGAGTCAACTCAAGCAAGGATGAGTCAACTTGAGCTTCGACTCTAACTCCAATGGCTAGTTCTACAGAATTTTCTAAAGTATGCAGAATTATTCCTAATGGCTAGTTTTTTACTCCAACAGTTAGATCAGTCCTTCTAATGGCCAAAACTCCTTCTCCAGCCATCTCCAAGACTATAAAAAGCTAGAAAAAAATGTTGGAAAGAAGATTAAGGAATTTTTTAAAAAAATATTTTAGATTTGAGTGAAATTTATTGCACATCAAAAGAGGAGAGAAAAAAGAGGAACCAAGTACTGATTTCAAAGAACTTTCAAGAGCAATCTTCATCATCATCTCCAGCATTCTCTCAAGCTTCAAAGAAGAGTATTCAAGCTTCAAAAGAGCTAATCAATCAACCTCTTCTTGGCACATCAAAAGAGTTTATTTATGAATTTTGGTTTTTTGCTGAAATTACTTATCTTTGTATTTTGATTTGTTTACAAGTTTCTTTGGAAAAAAGAAACTTGAGATGAAGGCTCATCCAACCCAAGAATTGGATATTATATAGATTTTGGTTAGTGAGCCCAGAAAACCAACTAGGTTGATAGTAAGCCCAAAAAACTATTAGTGTAAGGTTGTGGTTGATGATCTAGAAAATCAACTGGATTAATAATGAGCCCAAGAAACTATCAGTGTAAGGTTGTGATTGGTAATTCTAAAAAATCAACTGAGTTTATTTGTGATCCCGGGTTAAAACAAACACACCATAGTTAAGAGATTATAATAAAATTTTCAAGGGGCTCTTGGAGAGTGGATGTAGGTGCGAGGGTGCACTGAACCACTATAAATTTTTTTGTGTTTGTATTGTGCCTTTTCTCTCTTATCTTGTATCCTTTTAATTTTTGCTTAGCTTGATTAAATTCTTGCATAGCCTTAATTATATCATGATTCCATTGTTGCTTGTATTATATACATCTCAAATACACGACTTAGCTTAAATAGAAGTACATACTTGCTTAAACTTTAATTTGATTTATATTTTTCTTAAACAATCCAATTCACCCTTCCTCTTGGGTTGCTATATTTTTGGACAACAAGTAGTATTAGAGCAGGTGCTCGAATATTATTTGTTGACCTAGCGGTCTTGAGTTAAAGATCATGGCAATCCAAATAAAATTTTTATTTAATGATGGATATTCTTTAGATAGACCCCTACTATTAAATGGATCAAATTATATATATTAAAAAGCTAGAATAAAAATCTTCATACAATCACTTGATTATAATTTACGGAAGATTATAATCAATGGTCCATACACACAATGCATTGTTTGATGATGAAGAAACAATCCAACTAAATGCTAAGGCCTTAAATATGCTTTATTGTTCATTAGATATAAATGAGTTTAATCTAATTTCTTCTTGTATTTTAGCAAAGAAAGTTTGGAAGAAATTAAAAATGACTTATGGGAGAGAAAATCAAAAAGAAACATCAAGCTCCCATGAAGAGAATGAAGCTCACCCCAACCTATGCCTCAATACTCATATGGATGAAAAAAAGAAGAAGAAAAAGAAACATAAAAGAAAGAATATTTTGATTAGGGAGAGCAAGGAAAAGAAGTGATAAATAACAAAGAGGAAGAAGGTATCCCCAATCTTTGCTTATGGCTAATAAAAATGAGGTAAATCTTAAAAATTCTTTCAACTTTACATTTGATGAATTATATGAAGCTTTTAATGACTTAATGGATAAATTTAAGAAATTAAGGCTGAAAAACAAGGAGCTCAAAAAGTCCAATCTTCTTTTAGTTGATGAAAAGAGTAAACTCTTATTAGCAAAAAAAAAATATTTTAAGAGAAATAGATACTTTGGCTAAAGATAAGGAAATATACCTCAAATATGAAAAATCTTTAGTTGAAGAACATGTTAAGCTAAATAAGGAGCTTAAAAATTTAAATTTATCTTTATATGAAGAAAAGAATAAGATTTTAATGGAAAAAGGTAACCTTTCGAAAGAAAAGAAAATGTTAGATGAAGAAAAAAAATTCTTTTGAAATCTAAAAAATCTCTAATGGATGAAAATGGTAAACTTAGAAAAGAGTTTGAAACATTAAAACTAATTATCGAAAAGTTCACATTTAGTTATGAAAAGCTTCAATTAATATTGAAAAGTCAAAAATCTATTTTCTACAAAGCTGAAATTGATTTTAATCCTTTAGAAAAATAAAAATTTGTTAAGGATATGTTTGGAAAACATTTATCTAAAGATAATTCCACAGTTTGTTTCAAATGTAACAAAGTAGGCCACAAAATTTTTTAATGTAATATTATTAAAAATGACCATTCTTTGGTTAAATAAATTTAGATTCTAAAAGGAACTATATGCTCTAACCCCAATAGACTCAAGATAGCTTGGGTACCAAAAATTAGAAAATAATTTTTGCAGGTATGCCAAGCATCCAAGGGCATGAAAAAAGTTAATTCTTAAAAATGGATGCTTTGGAAGGATGGATGATGGTGTTTGTAAAAGCTAAACTTACTCTCGCATCATACCATCTTGAATGTTGAATTTACTTAGGTTAAATGATTGATTTTGATGATTTATTTATGCTTATAATGATCACTCTCTATAATTTGAATGACTTGATTTGCAATGATTTTGCTCTAATGCTTGAATGTATTGATCACTATGCTTTTTATACTATGCATTGTAAAATGCCTTGTGAGCATAATTCTTTTTAATTCAACCAGTTCTCTTAGTTATCCATATTATGCTTTATTGAGAAACATAAATTGAGAATGAGCTTGATTGTATAAGAAATCATTTATGTGCAAATCTTACAAATTAAATTTTGATATTTTTATAAGATATCTAACTTTCAAAATTTGTAAAATAAAAAAAAATTCATGAACTAAGAATATCAAGATAAGATATTTAGTCATAAAAGATTGTGTGCTTGATGTTGTTGATTTACATAGCATCTTAGCTTGACTCTTATGGATTTGCAAAATTTCTTAGTTGAACCAAAATTCATAGAGTTATTATCTAGTGTCCTCTTGAGTTGATCTCATTTGAATTGATGAATTATTATATCCCTAATTGATTAATTTTTGATTTCTTAAATTAATTTATAAATTCTAAATCAAATATTATTCTTGATCATTGAATTGATTTACTATTGATATTCCTATTCAATTTGACTATATTCACTTTGAATCAAAACTTCTTAAACTATTTTCTGCATTAAGAAGTTAACTCATGGTTTCTTGAAGAAAAACTATTCAGTAAAGAATCGATCCTTATGTCTGAGATGGATTTCTTAATTGAAAATATTTCAAAACTTTATCATTTTATTTTCATGTTTCTCGAGCCATAATTGCTTTCAAATCTCACTCCCATCAAAATTGGATCTTTCTTTTCATTTCCATCCTATCCTTGTAGTCCTTGTTCTTCAATGGCACCTCGAAAGTAATTGGCACAAAGAAAGAGAAAGTTTCATATAGAAATTTAAAAATTTAAAACTTTTTCAAATCATTATCCCATACAAGAAAGAAGGACCAAGCTTCAAAATAATCCTTGAATTTCTAGAGCAAGAAAAAATTTTAATTGTATAGAAAATTAAGAGATTGGGCTAAGAAATTTCATATTTTTTTGGTCTATCTGAACTCAGTTCAAGAATTCTTTGAAAACATAATATTTAGGATTGAAAATTTAGACTCAAAAGTTTGAAGTATCCATATTATATTGGATGATATAAGATTAGCTCGGACACTAAGGATATTTATTAATGGACTAAAAATTTATCTACTTCTTGGATTTGCCCGTCTACTTTGGATCAATGAGAGAATTTTATGGTTGCATAAAAATGAGAGTTGAAAGTCTAATTTTCAAAGTAAAAGGCATGCAGATTGAGATGAATGTTGATAATATTGGATACATGTTAGGAGTACCTTGGATTGTCTCAAGTAGTGATATATTTAAATATTATGTTAGTTTGAGATAATGTCGAGGGCATTTAGTATATCAATGCCAATTAACTGAGTGTAGAAATGCAACTACTATGATCAATAGAATCTTCTTCATATTAGTCATGCATCATATTCTCCAGAAGATTCTACTTTGCATATCTACACTCATGCTATAATAGATGTCAGGATTGAGGATCTAGCAGTTTAGACAAAAATAGCTCTACCTCCATAGATCAATCATCCAGAGAGCTCAGATTTATTATTTGGTATATTGGATGAGAAAATGCATTTATCGATAGAATTTTCATCAGGATCATTCTTTTTGTTTGTGCAAAAATTCAAAAGTGTACTTCATAGGCATAGTAGATAAGATAAGATCTGATGGAACAATCATCGATCAGAAAGGAGTCAATGTGATTGATTCAAGCTATCACTTTAGTGAGGGAGTATATGCATGACTAAGGTCAGTTATTTGAAGATACTAGACTACCCTCTCTATCTAGTCAACTTGAACTTTTTTTTTAAAGATATACTGACCTACTCTTTTTTGAATGCTAGGATTTATTTTCTTAGAACTTTAGTACTTCCTAGTAATCCATTTTTATTAGTTATAGATGTCATACATTTTGATCATCTTGATGTTTGTCATTCTTATAGATATCCTTTGGAAAACATCCTTTATGAAATCAATGAATATCAAACTCTTATGTTCAGCATCAATTTTGTTTCTGCCTTTAATTAATTTAATCATTTGTTATATTTAGTTATATACATATCATGGTCATTTATTGACAACTTAAAAAGAAAATTTCAAAATAACTCAATTTATGGCATTGGCTATAAAACATAGGGGGAGAAAGTAAAACTTTTGCTCTTAAAAGGCTATTTGACTGAAAATGTCTCAACATGTAAAATAAAGGGAGAGAAAAATGTTAAGCTTAAATTTGTACAATTTGAAAGAAAAAGGGGGACAAATATAAAAAACTAATTTTCTAGCATTTACTATGAAAAATAAGAAAAGAAAATGGTATTAGAATACTAAAATCAAGTTACTTGTACCATAAAATTATTAATGATTATCTATGCTTTACTTATCTTAGTGAACTTACTCTATTGAGTCATTTTTTAAAATCTTTAGTAACTTTTAAAAGATAATTTATTGATGAACTTTGCATGAGTGAATATTATGGTAAATAATTTTTATAAAATAATTTTTATTACTTGGTATTCTTGCTTTTGGTTTGCAAATTACTATCTCAATCTTTTGGAATAAATGGAATTAATCCTTTAGTCTTAAAACTTGACTAACATTGCTATATTCTTAAAGTAATTTGAGATAAAATTAAAAATTTCATGTCTCTTTGGACTTAAATGATGATATTTTTTTTGAAAAGATGATGATTTAAATTTCACATAATGACTTGTCTCGATATTGAATTCTTAAATGCTTTACGCTCAAAAATACTTTGATTTGAATTTGAGAACAACAAGATGAGTTTTGAAAAGTAGACACTTAAATTTGAAAAGAAGAGATGAGCTTTTGAAATGCTTATGTCTAATTGTATTTGAGAAAATGCTTTGCATTCATGCATTTGAGAATAATGAAGTGTGCCACAAATCTAATCTTGATACTCTTTGATACACAAATATTGCAAAATATTTGGTACATCCTGCTATAATTTCTAAATTTGATATAACTTGATTGATTTTAATGATATTTTTTTATAAATTAGTCCACGTAAGAAGGATGAAAAGATCTTATATGATCTAAATTCAAGAGCTATTTTTAAGTTGAAAAGTGCTTTTGAATATGTCTTTGTAGATTTATGAATTTGATTGATTCTTTACTTGATGATTTCTAAAAATCCTTTTGTTGAGCTTTTTTATCCTTAACTAAATTTGAGAAGTATTTCTTTTTAAATCTATGGTCTTGAGAAAAAAAATGCACTATTAAAATTATATTTTATCGACCAAGTTAATTTTGAATTCAAAATGAGGAAGAGATATTTTCTAAACTTAATCTTATTCCGATTGAAAATTTTGGTTGAGTTATATTGAAAGATAATAAGAGAAATTGCTCTTCTTAGATCTTCAAGTGATACCCTCATTGGTTAGGAGCTACAATCTTTCAAGAAAAAATATTTTACACATTTGAATATTCATGTTGTTTGAGTACTCATTTAAAAAAAAAAAAAATTATTGTTGAACTTTAAAAAGAAGTCACTTATATTGCTTGATTTGTCCATCTTTATTTTGATGATTTATATGACTGTTGATTTAACCATTCATATATTACTTGGTTTGATTGTACCATCTTATAATTAATTGGTATTTAAAAAATACTTTGCTTCACTTATTTATTATTAAAAAATAATTGATATAAAACTATCTTCTTCTCAAGTATACTTTACTCGATACCATATATTGCCTCGATATATTTTTTATATGATATCTTTTGAAACAAATCTAGAAAAAATGACATCCTATAAGAATGTAAATAATTGATACTTTTTAATGAAAGAAAGCAATAAAGTTTATCTTATGCTTATCTCTAATCATCGAAAAGCTTCAACACTCTAAAATTTTTGAAACTCAAGCTCTTCCGTAATTGAATTTGAGAATCTATTTAATATATCCAACATTATTCAATAGGAAGAGATGTGCTTATAAATCTACATTGATCAAAAGAATAAAGATAATTCTTTCTACATAGTTGCTATTTGGATTGAATTTCAAAATATTTGATATTAAAAAAAATTAAATTGATTATTTTCTATTTTAAATTGAATGTTCTTAAAAGATATAAGTTCAAACTTCTTTCAATTTGTATCAAGTAGAACTTTTCAAGAATACTATTATAATTGGTATCCTAATTCTCATAATTGGTATCAAGTAGTTTACTCTTGCCATAAACTCTATTGTTTTATCTTTTGGTAAAAGGAGAAGATTGTATTTATCTCAAATTTGAATTTTTATGGTTGATATGATATCATTTAAGATAAATTTGAAGAATTTCATATCTTTTCTGAACTTAATTGAGTAGTATTTCTTAAGAAAAGAAAGATCTAAATTTAAATTTAAAAAAATTAAAAAAAAACTCTCTATGAATTGGTTTACATGATCTATTGATATCAATTCAAGATAATCTATCAAAATAATTTGATCTAAATTTAATCGATTCATCTTTCTTGCTCAAAAGCTTTAACAATTGGTATCAAATAGACCATTATTGCTTTATACTCTATTACTTTATCTTTGGCAAAAGAAAAGAATGCATTGTCTCAAATCTGTTTTGCATGAATATATGATTGACATTATTTCTTAAGATAAATTATAAGATTGATACCTTTATGCTTCAAATTGATTGATATCTCTCAAGATAAGAAAGAAATGATTTTCATAGATTTTTTTTGTATTAAGAAAAATATCTAAGACATTTACAGTTTATGCTATTTTTTTAATAGATATCAAAATTGGTAAAGAGATATTTATTTTTATAATTGATATCAAACAATCTTCTTCTCAAATATATGTTGCATTGATAACATGTTTTACTATAATTTTATTCGAATACTACATATTAGGACCATATATTTACTCTAATACATTCATAATATCATTTTTGAATTTTGGGGGCATTATGAGAAAGTGATGAATCTAAAATTTATGAAAAGAAAGTGATGAATGTTGAAATATATCTTATATTTGGTCTTAATAATCATTTTTTTTTTTGGAAAGCTATATTGGTCTTCAATTCTTAAATTTTAATTAAAAGAACGAAGAAAGGGGAGTAGTTATCCAAAAAAGGAGATGGTATCATAAATTAAAAATCTAAATTTAAATATTAAATGTGTATATATTTAAATTAATTTTGAAGATTCATTTTAAATTTTTTTCTTAGATTTTTTGATACTGTCAAAAAGGGGGAGAGATGTTATGTTGAGTATATGCTTATTGAGTTTATATTTGAATTAATTACATGCTCATATGCTTCATTTAAGTTGAAGTATGTACGAGAAGAATATGTTTAAAGTGTAAGATGCTTATTTGCTTGCTTGAAATGTTTATACAAAATAAGTATGTTCTTGAAATCTTATTGAAGCTTTCATAAAGGATGTTCTTGAAAGAGCTCACTTTTTCACTTTATGATTTATATTCATATTATACTTTGTTATGCATAAACTTAAAGTTTTATCATCATTAAAAAGGAAGAGATTATTGATCCTATGATTGATTTTGATGATTACACAATATTGAGTGATTATGGTACTAACCATATATTCATAAGTGAATGTAGGATTTTTTAGGTATTTAAAATGAACAAATTATTCATAGAAGAATTCTTTTAAAAGAATGATGATTAATGATCAAATAGAGCTCAAACTATAAGTTTTTAGAAGCCTTGATAGTGGGAAAGACCATAAAAATTAAGGTAGAAGAAGTTCTCAAAAGTTCAAGATAAAAAGCCCCTCAAACAAAAGGACATGCAGAAATTTTCAGCATAAAAGCCCTCGAGTCAATTCATTATTCAGCTCGTTATTCAGCTCGAGCTCATACAAAGCTGGCACACAAAAATTTTAGATGGCACGATCTCGAGCGGAAGCTCAAGTAAACTCAAGATTCTTGAGTCAAAGTCCCAGGAAAAAAGATAGAGAATGATAATTTCAAAGCAAAGTTCTACATGGTCTCAAGCGGAGGCTCGAGTCGACTCGAGGTCTATGAGCTGAGATTTTAGTAAAATATAGAAAATATGAGTTTCATGCCAGAACTCTCGAGTGGAGGAATGAGAAGAGTAATAGGTATCAAGCTGAGGCTCGAGTCGACTCGAGCTCGAGCAGAGGGATGAGTCGACTCAAGCTTCGACTTAAGCTCCAATGGCTAGTTCTGCAAAATTTTCTGAAGTATGCAGAATTATTCTTAACGGCTAGTTTTTCACTCCAATGGTTAGATCAACCCTTTCAATGGCCAAAACTCCTTCTTCAACCATCTCCAAGACTATAAAAGGCTAGAGAAATATTTAGAAAAGAAGATTAAGGAATTTTAAAAAGAAAATATTTCAAATTTGAGTGAAATTCATTGTACATCAAAAGAAAAAAGAAAAGAGAGGAACCAAGTACTGATTTCAAAGGGCTTTCAAAGGCAATCTTCACCATCATCTTCAGCATCCTCTCAAGCTTCAAAGAAGAGTATGCAAGCTTCAAAAGAGCCAATCAATCAACCTCTTCTTGGTGCATCAAAAGAGTTTATTTATGGTTTTTGATTTTGTGCTGAAATTACTTATCTTTGTATTTTGATTTGTTTACAAGTTTTTTTGGAGAAAGAAACTTAGAGTGAAGGCTCGTCTAAGCCAAGAATTGGATATTATGTACGTTTTGGTTGGTGAGCCCGAAAAACCAATTAGGTTGATAGTAAGTCCGAAAAACTATCGGTGTAAGATTGTGGTTGGTGATCTAGAAAACCAACTAGATTGATAGTGAGCCCAGAAAACTATCAGTATAAGATTATGGTTGGTGATCCTAGAAAATCAACTGAATTTATTTGTGATCTCAGGTTAAAATAAATACACCATAGTCAAGAGATCACATGGAATTCCTAAGGGGCTTTTAGGGAGTGGATGTAGGTGCGAGGGTGCACCAAATCACTATAAATTATTTTATGTTTGTATTGTGCCTTTTCTCTCTTATCTTGCATACTTTCAATTTTTGCTTAGCTTGATTAAATTCTTGCATAGCCCTAGTTATATCATGATTCCGCTGTTGCTTGCATTATATACATCTCAAATACACAACTTAGCTTAAATAGAAACACATACTTACTTAAACTTTAATTTGATTTAAATTTTTCTTAAACAATCCAATTCATCCTCCCTCTTGGGTTGCTATATTTTTGGACAACAACTACTTTAATCATTTGTATGGTGGTGATCATAAAATTCAAACTATGCATATATGAACAATCCAAAACTATATATCTATTGATACTCATTCTTAAAGTCTTTAAGTAATTATACTTATGCTTTTGTAAAATCTGCTTAACATGGATGATTTATATATTTATGGTTTAATTTTTTTGATCACCACCAAGTAAATAATTAAAATAGTAGCAAAGATCATTTATCTAAAAAATCATCTTAATCGGACATCGTTTGACTTTTTGATCATTCATTTTTTATTTAACAATCAAAATCATCCCATGCTAAATTGACCATGCTAATAATATCCGATTGAAGTAAAATTTTGATAGTATGCTATAAATGTCATTAAGAATATTGTTGCAAATTTTTAGATCCATTGATGGTCTTTATCTATCATATCATTATATGATCGTTTGTGATCATCAAAATTAAATTTTATTGATCGATATAGTTAGGGCTATCGGATTGAGATAGTTTTTTATGATGATACTCTAACGATAATTATTTAGATATAAATAATAAAGATAAACTTTAAATTTTAAAATTATACTATATTTAAAAAAATAAAAAAAATTAAAATTAGCAATGGATTTTAGCAATGGCATTCTTTCCTTCGCTAATAGTCATATTACCGATGGATTTCTGACTATTAACAATGGAAGAAGCCATCTCTAATAAATTTAAAATTTTTAAAAAATTTAGTTATAATTATAATTAAATTAATTAATTATCAATAGCTATTAGCGATGGCTCTATTTACCATCACTAATAATTTAAAAGAAAAAAATTATTTAAAAATTTTAAAAAATATCATTTTAAAATTATTAGTATTAATGATGTTTCTCTACTTTTAGTGATGGAGCTTCTACCAGTGGTATTAGCGATGGCAAATTTACCATCATAAATAAAAATTATAAAAAAAAATTTTTTGATAAAAGTATTAGTGTTGGATTTTTGGTCGCTAATACTTTTATCGACGATATTAGCGACGATAAGTTTGTCATCGCTAATAGTCCTCAAAATTGAAAAAAAATTTGTTCTCATGCTCATCCTCTGCTGTTCTCGCCCCTCATCCTCCTCTCACCATGCTAGTGCCCAAACCCCCCCACCCCCCAATGCTCCTTTCCTCCTTCCCCGCCCTATCCCTCTGGCATCTTGTGGTAGCTTTGACCCCACTAGCCCCGACGTCCCCAACCCGACCCCATGGCCGCCCCGACTTCGCCATCCCGAGCTTGCATCCCTCCATGCCCGCATCCACCCCAACCTCGACATCACCGACCTAACCCCACGGCCCTTGCCCCACCTCCCTCAGCCTGTAGCCCTGTCCTGTTGGCCTGACCCTATGGCCCCGACCCATGCTGCCTTCCTGCATCCCCGAGCTATCTTGGATGCCTACTTCTTTCCCACCCTTCTCGCTGATCTCTACCACCTCTTGTCAGTCGGACTTCTCCTCCGATCTCCCTCAAGTGCTTTCCTTCCCATAGATCTCCAAATAAGAGAATAAAATGAAAAGAAAGAAAAAGAAAAAAGCCCCGACACAAAGCCCTCACCATCATCTAAGCTTCCCTCGGCTGCTTCAAGCTCCCACCCACTTGGGAGGTTTTTTCTTTTTTTTTTTGTAATGTGTCATACACCGGACAGCATAGGTCGATCGGCATGGCCAACCCTAAAAACTCCTTTATTTTTTTACTTTATTTAATCATACAAAATTAAGAAAAACTTTATTTTAATTTCTTACTATTGATTTAATTTGACAAACTTGATTTAATATTTTAAAAATAAATCAAAAGTATTTTACATGAACACGAAGCATAGATCTTGGGCTTTGATGCCACAAATTCTTGATTTTTTCATTCTCAAGAGTCTTAATTGGAGGGTTGTTCCCCCAAGTAACAACAATACTTTTTTCTCTTATTTTTCTTTTGTTTCAATTCAATAGGCAAAGATAAAGTTAGCAGTAGTATTTTTTTTTAATTATTTTTATTATTTTATTAGTTTATTGGAGGATTTAAAGGACCAAAAAGGATGGACTTTAGAGCACTCAGTAAAGCAAGATAGGGTTAACAGTGTTGTTTCTTATTGATTATTTTTTAATTATTATTTTTTTTATTGTTTCACCAGTTTGCTTGAGAAGAAACTAAGAGAAGTGAGCCAGAAAAGTTGAGTTGCATTTTTTTTTTATTTATTTAATCATTTACTATACTTTGTATTCTCTCATTAGTTTAATGGAATGATGCCAATGCAAATCCAGTAAATTTTAAATTTTTTGGTCCATCATATGAGAAGCCATATTTGATTTTTGGTAAGTCAAGGACGCACTTGGCTCATGACACCTTCGACTAGATCGAAGGATAGGTGGATTATCTATATCCAGAGCTGCTTGTAAGTACTACATACTCAATTAATATATTTATAATTTTATAATTTTAAAGTTAATATTTATTCTTTAAAATCAATTTTGTAATACATTCAGAGTGCTTTCAACATCTTGTGTCATTACTGGGATCATACATCGATTGATGCCGGGCCTAGTGAATAATTTCTCTACTTGGCTATTGAGAGCTCGTGATGCAGCCTAGAAAATATTTTTGATAAGTCAAAAGTAATTTAATTTATTTCTTCCTGATATGTTGGTATTTTAATTACATATTAATACATACTTTCTTCTATCTCATAGGAGTATTATCAATTCAAGACTCTCCAAGATGAGAAAGTTGACCGTCAGACCTTTGAGGAGGTGGCCATACGGAGGCTTCGAGATGGTCTCTACAGCCTCAGGCAGTCCACCATCCAATACTCTAGTTTTTAGTCACCATCGAACCGGAGGTCCTTCATGGATCATTAAATGCGGACGGACATATGGCAGGCTCTCTATGATCAGTAGAGCAGTGAGGAGTACTTTAGTAGATGGCAGAGGGTCTGATAGAATTGGGTCACTCAATAAGATCCGATCAAGCATATAGGTAGCTCGATTGGCACACATATTATGGCCGATCGACTGGTAAGAAATCAATACCAAAACTCTTCACTAGAACTATAAAAACTCTTATATACATATTTTAATTAATTTAATTTTATTATTTACTTATTATAGATATGGTAGCTGGGTCGTCCATTAGACCAACTGTAGTTGTGGCGGGCCACACACTAATCTAGGAGGACTGATAACTATTTAGATTTTACATCGCAATAGATCACGATAAGAACTTCAAACTTTATTTAATAATTAGTTGTTACATAATTTAATTTTTATTAAAATTAATATATTTCTAAACTGTGCAGATGTATGTGGAGTATGTTGTTGAGAGGTACAGTGATGAGCCATCTTCTCAGTCCTTTCTTGATCTTAAGGGATGGCTCAGCACTATCGAGGGGGTGAGTAGGAGCCGGATCATAGAATTCAACCACAGCTTGGATTCTCTACCATCTCGATACCTTTTGACATCCTCATAGGCCTCGACATCCTAGATCTTGAGCGATGCACACATGGAGGAGGTCGTGCAAAGACTTCTGAGCTAGTAACCTCAGGGCCTCCTAGATACCATTCGCAATATGATTGTGGAGCTTCTTTGGAATCCACTACTGCACAGCCAGTTGAGCTCATCATCCCAGCCAGCACATCAAAAATTAATTATATTATTAAATTTTTTACTTATTTTAAGTTTTTATATTTAGAAGCTTTGAATATTTAGGTTTGAGTTTAGGAAGGAGATCTAGGGGCTAAAAATTTAATTTAATCATCCAATCGATGGGCTGGGGATGTCTTCTCCGTATCATCAAATTAAACATGTAGGAATAATTTGTTCGAGAATAAGAGTAGTGTATCAAAAGATACAACTCCGTATCAAAAAATACATCTTCATATCGAAACTTACTAATATTATTTTATTTTTTTATTATAGGATTCTGAGACATTCCGCTCTCATCCACCAGCCACTGGAGAGGAGCAGGAAGAGGAGGCAGGCAACGATGAGGATCAGATCTAATTTTTTTTAGATGTATTATATTTTTTTGATGTATTATATTTTTTGACACTGCTTAGAAGAAAAATTTATATAATTTATATTTTTAATAAAGTATAATTAGTTTTTAATTTCTATTATCAATTTTTTTTTGAATTTTAATTATAATAGGTATTATAAATTATAATTTATTATGATTAATTAAAATAAAATTTTAAAAAATATTATTATTAAATTTTAAAAAATATAAATTAACTATTAGCATCGATATTAGCAACAGCTTTAGATATGAATTACCATCATAAATAATTCTTCAAATAAATTATTTTATTTTATTTAAAAATTATAAAAAATTAGTGATGGCTTATTTGGTTGCTAATAATTTTTAGTGATGACTTTAGGCATGGAGTTGCCATCGCTAATATTTTTTAAAATATTTTATTTTATTTTATTTAAAATTTTAAAATTATTAGAGATGACATTAGCGATGGAGAGTTCTATCATTATTAAGTATTAGTGATAGCCTTAGCTATGTCTATACCATCGCTAATATATTTTTAAAAAATTAATTTAAGTATAAAAATTATTAAAGATGGAATTTTTTTATCATAAAAGTCGTCACTAATTTTGTTATTAGTAAAATTATTTTTTTCCATCGCTAATAATGATAATTAGTGATAAAATTTTTTTAGATTGGATTTTATGATGGTTGTTGGAGCAAAATCTAGCCATCATCAGAGTCGAAGCTGGATTTGGAGAGGATGAGGTCGCCATCGAAACCTGCAAAATAAGTCTCGTTCGGAGTCTAGGATGGTAGCTCCGGCAAGACCCTCCGACGATCAAGTCAGCTCTTTCGATCAATAAAAAATGAAATACGTAGAGGGATTCTAGCAGAATTTTAAGAAAGAAAAGGAGAGCTTTTTCTCCCTCTTAAAAGCATATCTGGAGTATATGGATGGAGCTAGTAACAAACTGATAGTGACAATCTTAACCATTTGGTAGTGGATCGTTCAAAGCCACGTGGAGTTTGTTATGGAGGATAGTGTCTGTTGTCATGATGTGCGAGTTCGTCGGTATCTAACGATCAAAGCTCGGATGGAAGAGATTGATGGTTCTTTTGACTATATCGAGGATGAGTGCCGAGGTCCTCTGGGACTGCTGGATGGAGTTCAGAGAGAGTCTAGTTGTTTGGAGGAGTTCACCTGAAGAAAAAATTTGGAAGAAGTTTGATTATTGGAGGAGTCCGACTGAAGAAAAAGACAATAGGAGTTCGACTATTGGAGGAGTCTGGCTGGGGGAGAAGTCTGATTGAAGGAAAAATTTGGAAGGAGTTCAACTGCTGGAGGAGTCCGATTGAAGAAAAAATCTGAAAGGAGTTTGACCATTGGAGGAGTCTGACTAAAGGAGAAGTCTGGAAGGAGTTCGACCATTGGAGGAGTCCGACTGAAGGAGAAGCCTGGAAGGAGTTTCACTATTGGAGGAGTTTGACTGAAGAAGAAGTTCAAAAGGAGTCTCACTGCTAGAGGAGTCTAGCTAAAGGAGAAGTTTGGGAGGAGTTCAACTATCAGAGGAGTCCGACTGAAGGAGAAGTCAGGTAGGAGTTCGACTGTTGGAGAAGTTTGGCTGGAGAAGAAGTCTGGCTGAAGGAAGAGATCGAGAGGAGTTCGACTATTGGAGGAGTCTGACTGAAAAAGAAGTTTGGAAGAAGTTCAATTATTAGAGGAGTCTGGCTAAAAGAGAAGTTCGGGAGAAGTCTGACTATTAGAGGAGTCTGACTGAAGAAAAAGTTCGAAAGGAGTTCAACTATTGGAGGAGTCCAGCTGGGGGAGAGGTCTGGCTGAAGGAGAAGTTCGAAAGAAGTTTAACTGCTGGAGGAGGCCCAAGATTTAACCATGAAGGCTGCTGTCGGACGGGATCCTTTCGAGATCAAGCATCCAGCCGAACTTCGGTAGGAATGGATTTATCCCCAACACTAGTCTCCCTACTCCCGAATTTGAAGTTCAAAAAAAGGGAGTATCGAGTGTGACTTCCAAAGTCCCTCTCCATTTCCAAAGTCAAGGCTTCCGAATTTTAACTTGGTTTCCTATCGTAGCTCAAGCATTATCTCTTCGTCCCCTCTGAGATGGCTGGTCAGAGGTGGGCCGAAGCCTCGAAAGTCCTCAAGGAAGCTCGTAAGAAGGCCGAGAAGGCTCGGGCCAAAGTCGAGAGCATGAGGGTGGCTTCAAAAATTCAATCCATCGAGGTCGAGCACCTTCAGGAAGAGTTAAGGGTGGAGCATGAGAAGACGACGAACTTGAGGACTGCCTTCGCTCAGGAGGAAGAGGAAAAGAGGAAGGCACAAGAAGAGGTCAGCGTAGTGGTGGAGCGAGCAGTCGAAAGCTTCAAGTCCTCTAGGGACATGGAGGACATTAAAATAACTTTTGCTCAGGAGGCCTTCATCAAGGGGTTCCAAATCTGCCTGAGGAGGGTCGCTAAGAATTTTTCCAAGGTAGATTTGGACCTCTTGATGGAAGAGCCCGACGACAGAGCCGATCCTTCATCTCTCAGGGTCAGAGTTGTCCTGACCGATGTCCCTTCTTCTTCAACCGTGGGAGCCATCCCAGAAGCTCCCAAACCCATCGTTGCAGCGCCTGAGCACTTTGTGTTGTCATTTGCATGGTTCAGAATGCTCTTGATGACCTAGGTCATGACTCTCCTCTTTCAGTTGATGCTGATCCTTTGCCCCATGGGGTTTTGATTAAACCACTGATTAGGAGCTTGAAGAAGGAGATTCATCACTTGAAGAAAAAGTTGAGAAAAATCGAGGATGATCTCCAAGAATCGAGAAAGAATGCTTCGAAGGTGATTGTCGAAGTTACCCACCTTAGAAACCTGCATAGGAAGGACTCTACCAGTTTCAGCATTCAAAAGGATAGCTTCGAGAAAGAAATGGCCGAACTGAAAAGAAGTGACAGCAACAAGTCTTGAGAGTTAATGGCAAAGATCAGCTTCCTTGAGATCAACCTTACAACAGCGAAGGAAAAAATCCAACTACTAGAGGAAACTTCATTATGGTCTACCGACAGGGCTCGATACGATTAGGACTGGTCCAAGAGGTTCTCCGAACTTCAGAAGTAGCTCCACGATGTCGAAGCTTGGCATACTAAGTATAAGCTAACTTGGTCGAAGGAAGTGACCAGGCTTGAGCATGAGCTACGGACAACTAACAGAGAGGTGAGCCGTCTCCAACAACAACTAGCTGATGGTCAACAGGCTGTCTCTAGTAGAGAGTCAAAGGAGATTGCCTCCTTGAAGAAGACCATTGGCGAGCTTTCAGAGGCTGTCAGGATGGAGAAAGCCGAAGTTCAGCGATTGAAGCTCCAACTGATCTGTGAGCATCAAGCCGTCTAGGATGCGGAGGTCGAGTCTAAGGTCCTTGTTCGTCGTTGCTTCATGTGAATGCAATGCTCGCCTTCGACCCTTTTCTCTCTCTCTTTTTTTTTACTCTTATTAGGATGAGGTTCTCCTCCTATTCCTAATGAGGCCATAGGAGCATATTAGGGTCGGTGTCAAGGCCTCTCCTCTCATCCCGTCTAAAGTGAACGAAGCCTTCAATTTTGCTCAAGTTAGGATGAGGTTCTCCTCCTATTTTTAATGGACTGTAGGGGCACATTAGGACCATTGTCAGAGCCTCTTTCCTCATCTCATCTAAAATGAATGAGACCTTCAACTTTGCTCATGTTAGGATGAGGTTCTCCTCCTATTCTTAATGAATTGTAGGGGCACATTAGGACCATTGTCAAGGCCTCTTCCCTCATCTCATCTGAAATGAATGAGACCTTCGACTTTGCTCACATTAGGATGAGGTTCTCCTCCTATTTCTAACGGGCTGCAGGGGTACATTAGGACCATTGTCAGGGCCTCTCCCCTCATCTCATCTAAAATGAACGAGGCCTTCGAATTTGCTCACGTTAGGATGAGGTTCTTCTCCTATTCCTAACGAGCTGTAGGGGCACATTAGGACCGTTGTCAGGGCCTCTTCCCTCATCTCGTCTAAAATGAATGAGGCCTTCGACTTTGCTCATGTTAGGATGAGGTTCTCCTCCTATTCCTAATGGACTATAGGGATTATTAGGGGCTATTGTTCAGGATCTCTTCCCTCATCTCGTCTAAAATAAATGAGGCCTTCGACTTTGCTTACATTAGGATGAGGTTCTCCTCCTGTTTCTAACGAACTATAGGGGCATACATTAGGACCATTGTCAGGGCCTCTCTCCTTATCTCATCTAAAAATAAACGAGATCTTTGACTTTGCCCATGTTAGGATGAGATTCTCCTCCTATTTTCCTAATGGGCTGTAGGGGCATATTAGGATCGTTGTTAGGGCCTCTCCCATCATCTCATCTAAAATGAACGAGGTCTTCGAATTTGCCAATGTTAGGATGAGATTCTTCTCCTATTCCTAATGGACTGTAGGAGCATATTAGGGCCATTTGTCAGGAACCTCTTCTCTTATCTCGTCTAATTTAAATGAGGCCTTCGATTTTGCTCACATTAGGATGAGGTTCTCCTCCTGTTCCTAACAGACTGTAGGAGCACATTAGGGCTGTTATCAGGGCCTCTCCCCTCATCTCATCTAAAATGAATGAGACCTTCGACTTTACTCATATTAGGATAAGGTTCTCCTTCTATTTCTAATGGACTGATGAGCACATTAGGGCCATTATCAGGGCCTCTCCCCTCATCTCATCTAAAATGAATAAGGCCTTCGACTTTGCCCATGTTAGAATGAGGTTCTCCTCCTATTCCTAACAAGCTGTAGAGACATATTAGGGCCATTGTCAGGGCCTCTTCCCTCATCTCATCTAAAATGAATGAGACCTTCGACTTTGCTCATGTTAGGATGAGGTTCTCCTTCTATTCCTAATGGACTGTAGGGGTACATTAAGATCGTTGTCAAGATCTCTCCCCTCATCTCATCTAAAATGAATGAGATCTTCAATTTTACTCATGTTAGGACGAGGTTCTCCTCCTATTCCTAACATGGCCGTATTTGTCGTGAGATTAAGTTTGGAGGGTGGTCCCCCTTTATTATTGATATACAACAAAGATTAGGATGTTGAAGTAGGGAGATTTTATTGCAATCAAATCATCGATAATACATTCGCAGATTTTTTGAATTTCATGGTCGAGGTAGGTCTGCCCCTTTGAGTTCCTTCAAATAGTATGTCCCAGGTCGGACGACTTCTGTGACCTCGTAGGGTCCTTCCCAATTTGGGGCAAGCTTTTTCTAGTTCTGAGGCTGAGAAATGGTGGCACGTCGAAGCACTAAGTCCCCCACTCTGAATATTTTTTCTCTGACTCTAGAGTTATAGTATCAGACCACCTTTCGCTTGTAAGCTACCATCCAAACTTGGGCTTCCTCTTTTTTTTCTTCCAATAGGTCGAGGTTGGCTTTGAGGTCTTGCGGGTTATGCTGCTTGTTGAAATCCACTACACACGCTGATGGAAGCTTAAGTTCGATTAGGATGACTGCCTCTATTCCAAAAGCTAAGATAAATAATATTTCTCCAGTCGGCAGTCTTTAGATAATATGGTATGCCCATAAAACATGATAAAGTTCATCCACTCAGACCCCTCTTGCTCTTTCGAGTCTTGTCTTGATGCCTTGCAATAGGATCTGGTTGGTCACTTCAGCTTCTCCATTTGCCTGCTGATAAGCTACCAACGTAAATTAGTGGGAGATATTCAGACCTTCGCAGAACTCGACGAACCTCATCCTGATGAATTATCGGCCATTGTCTGTTATGATAGTTTGGAACAGTCCAAATCTGCAGAGGATCGACTTTCAAATGAAGTCCTACATCTTCTCTTTGGTAATCTTTGCTAGTGGTTCGGCCTTGATCCATTTAGTGAAATAGTCGATGGCGATCAGGAGAAACTTTCGTTGCCTAGATGCCATTGGGAAGGATCCAAGAATATCCATTCCCCACTATGCAAATGGCCAAGGAGCACTCAATAGGATAAGCTCGATGGCTGGTTGCCTTTGGACATTCGCATTTCTTTGGCAGCGGTCACATCTCCTGACGTAATCAACATAATCACCATGCATAGTCAGTCAGTAATATCCTTATTGGAGCAACTTATGAGACAGAGATCTGGCACCCAGATGGCTCCTGCAAATTTTCTCGTGCACTTTTCATAGTGCAAAATTGATCTCAGAAGGTCAAAGGCACCTCAATAATGGCAGAAAATATGATCTTTTATATAGCTTATTCTCATAAAGAATATACCAAAAGGCTTGATTTCTTAACTTTCGAGCCTTTTTTGGATCACCAAGAAGAACCCCATCCTCAAGATAAGCAGTCAACGGGTCAATTCAGCAGGGCTCCTGGCCAACCTACATGATGGGCTGCAGTTCCTTTGTGCGTGGGCATTTCAATGTCTCATAATAAGCTTCTTTCGGAAGCTCGTTAGGAGCTAGAGTGGCTAGCTTGGAAAGAAGATCGGCTTTAGTATTTTCCGCTCTCGAGATTTGTCGAATGCTGAAGCTGTCGAAGGCTGGAGTCAAGCTATTCACCTTCTCAAGATATTTTACCATGCTCTCTTCCTAGGCTTCATAACTGTCGCTGACCTACCCCACGACCAGTTAGGAGTCACTGCAAACCTGAAGCCGATCAACTTTCGATTCTTTGGCTATCCTGAGCCCGACTATTAGGGCCTCATATTCTATCCCATTGTTTATCATAAAAAATTCAAAATACAGTGCGTACTCCATGATGATTCCTTTCGAAATGACCAGGATCTGTCCAGCACCTGCTCCAGAAGCATTGGAGGAGCCATCGACATACAGGACCCAGAAATCTTTAAGAAGGTCCGTTCTTTCTTTAGAGGAGCACAGGTGCAACCATGGAATGTTGGTTTCATTTTGAAGCTCAAAATCATCTAGGATGGTACATTCAACTATAAAGTCGGCTAGAGCTTGAGTCTTGATTGCTGATTGAGGTCGATAGTTGATGTCAAACTCTGTTAATTCAATGATCCATTTTATAATTCTTCTGAAAGCATCCATTTGATGAATGATCACTTTGATCGATTGGTCAGTGAGGAGCATTATAGCATATCCCTGGAAGTAAGGCCAAAGACTCCTTACTGCAATCAGAAGAGAATAAGTCAATTTTTCTAACTTTGTATACCTAGTCTTGGCATCCCTTAGGATCCGACTTATGTAGTAGACTGATCGCTGTACTTTCAGCTCTTCTTTGATCAGGACTACCGCTAGCACCGTAGGGGAGACCGTGAGGTAGAGAAATAGCTCCTCTCTAAATTCAAATTTGGCTAGTAGGGAAGGTGAGTCGAGATAGTTCTTGAGCTCGTTGAATATCTTTTGGCATTCCTGAGTCTAGTAAAAATCTTTTGGTTTCTTGAGGATTTGGAAGAAGGGCATGCAGTGTTTGACCGATCTCGAGATAAAATGATTCAAAGATGCCACCTTTTCGATTAGGCACTGAACTTTTTTGATGGACTTCGAAGCGATCATCTCCTGGATAGCTCGAATATTCTTCAAGTTGGCCTCAATCCCTCACCTCGAGACCATGAACCCTAAAAATTTTTCTCAGGCTACCTCAAAGGTACACATGGTTGGGTTCAGCTTCATCTTGTATTTTTTTTTAGCGCATCGAAAGCCTCTTCAAGGTGGACAACATGATTGATAGGCATTCGACTTTTGACCAGCATGTCGTCGACATAAATCTTCATATTACGGTCAATCTGCTCCTTGAAGATTTTATTGATCAAGCGTTGATAAGTCGTCCCTGCATTCTTAAGCTCGAAGGGCATGATCCTATAACAATAAAGACCATGGTTAGTAATAAAAGCGGTCTTCTCCTCATCCTTCGGTGCCATCCAAATTTGGTTGTAGCTAGAGAAGGCATTCATGAAGGTCAAAAGCTCATAGCCTGAAGTTGCATCCACCAGTTGGTCGATTCTGGGCAAAGGATAGCTATCTTTTGAGCAGATCTTGTTTAACTTCTTAAAGTCAATGCACATCCTCCACTTGCCATTTGCCTTCTTGACCAGGACCATGTTAGAGACCTAAGTCGGATAGCTGACTTCTCCAATAAATCCGACATTAAAAAACTTGTCGACTTCTTCTACTATTGCCTCCTGTCTTTTTGGTGCATGGCTTCGAACTCTTTCTTTCACTAGTCGATGCTTGGGATCAACAGCCAGTCGATGTTCCATAACCTTGGCGTCAATCCCAGGCATATCCATCAAAACCCAGGTAAAGACATCAAAATTCCTTCATAAAAAGGCGATGAGCTGCTCTCGAACTTCATCTTCCAGATTGGAGCCAATTTGCACCAAATGCTCCGCATTTCCATAATTCAAGGGGACGATTATAAGATCTTCTATGGGCTCGTCTCGTTCTTCGGTAAGGTCATCGCGGACATCAAGCCCATCTCATTGGTGAAAGTGAAGAGCTCCTCAGTCCTCCATCTCTTCTCAATCTCTATCGATCTACTAGCCTCCCCTCATCGAAGTCCTCTAGAGATGTTCGGAGACCGATCTTCTCACTGCTCCTCGCCCCTCAGTGGTTCTGGCAATAGGGGTGCTCTTGATCGATCCTCCCATCCTTCCAACCAACATCACAGGAACCGACCAAGCCAACCATGCCTGATGAGCTCTTCGATCTCATCTTGAAGCTGGATGCACTCTTCTGTATCATGATCATGATCATGATCATGATGGTAGAGATAGAACTTTCTAGGATTGCGCTTACCGAGATGAGTATGCATCCTTTTTGGTCTCAGCAGTTGCTCCCTAATCTCCATCAATACTTGAATTTTTGGAGTATTGAGAGAGGCGTAGTTATGAAATCTTTTGAAGGAAGAGCTCCATTGCACCCTTCTATTCAGGCTTCTTCACCCTTAGGCCCGAATAAGAGTTCGGGCCCGCTTACGCTCCAGAGGAGTTCGGGAGCATGGCCGAGCTTTGCTCGATTTCTCTTCAACCGTGAGCACATTTGGTTCGCTCGCCTACTGCTCTTGGGTGGCTTCATTATCCCTAGCCTTAAAGGCCTCCTCAACTTGGGCATAACCTTCAGCCCAAGCCAGCATATCGATAAAGTTTCTGGGGTACTTCTTCTTCAGAAAGAATAGCAAATCATTCTTCTAAAGACTGCCCTTGAGTGCAGCCATTGCAATAGACTGGTTCAGGTTTTGGACCTCCAATGCAGTAGCATTAAATCGAATGATGTAAGTCTGGATAGATTCTCCCTCCATCTGCTTGATATTCATCAAGAAATTCGAACCTTGGTAGGAACATCGACTACTAATGAAATAAGCCACAAACTGATGGCTCATTTGATCGAAGAAAAAGATGGTACCTAGCTTAAGGACCGAATATCAATTTTTGATGGCTCTTTTGAGGGTGGATCGGAAAGCTCGGTATAAAATAACGTCTGGCACATCGTGGAGCAGCATCATTATCCAAAAGATCTCTAGATGGTCGACCAGATCGATGGTCCCATGTAACTCTAAAACTGAGGAAGCTTGAAGATCGATGGGATTGATTCCTGCATAATTATCTGAGAAAAAGGAGGATCGATGCAAATATCGTTACCACAGGAGGAGGAAGCATGATGGAGTTCTTCGATTCATCGGCTCATTTTTTGAAGCCTTTGATCTAGAAGATCTTCACGATCGTTGATCTCTAGGATTTTTTGGTGGAATGGAGGTAGAGCTCTCTCCGAGGTCGAGTCATAATTTGATCAAGAGCTCTCTACCCTCTACTTCCCTTTTTTGAGGGTCGTCGATCAACTGACCCAAGTCGGCCACCCCCAAACTAGGTTCTTCGACTCTCGAGAATCCTGCTCCAGTCGAGATGGCATCAGAGATGGCTGCTACTGTCGCATGACCTGCACTGCTTCAATGAGGCCACAGACCTACTAGACTTATAGGTCAAACTGCACTGTGTCCACCATCGCAGGTGATGGGGCTTGAGAAGCAGGAGATGAAATAAGGGTAGAAAGATCTGGATGAGATCTAGCCATGGAGGTGGTTGACCATCGGGTTGAAGTCTTTCTAGAGGGCATCCTTGAGAGATCGAGAGAAAAAGTAGGACTCTGATTGGGATGAAGAAGGATCTCCACCATGTATTCCTTCAAGAACAAGAAAATCTCAATAACTTGAGGCTCTTCCTCTAGCGTCAATCCTGTTGGAGCAAAATCTGGCCATTACTGGAGTTGAAGCTGAATTTGGAGAGGACGAGGTCACCATCAGAACCTACAAAATAAGTCTCATTCAGAGTCTGAGGTGGTGGCTCCTGCAAGACCCTCTGACGATCAAGTTAGCTCTTTCGGCCAATAGAAAATGGAATACATAGAGGGATTCTAGCGGAGTTTTGAGGAAGAGAAGGAGAGCTTTTTCTTCCTCTCAAAAGCATATCTGGAGGATCTCTTATATGGATGGAGTCTATAACAAACTGATTGCGACATCCATAATCGTTCAATAGTGGACCGTTCAGGATCATGTGGAGTTTGTTATGGGAGATAGTGTCTGTTGTCATAATGTACGAGCCCTTTGGAGTCCAATGATCGAAGCTCAGATGGAAGACATTGATGATTGTTTTGGCTATATCGAGGATAAGTATCGAGGTCCTTTGGGGCTGTTGGATGAAGTTCGAAGGAAGTTTAGCTATTTGAAGGAGTCCGTTTGAAGAAAAAATTTGGAAGGAGTTTGACTGTTGGAGGAGTCCGACTGAAGAAAAAATTCAATAGGAGTTTGACTGTTGGAGGAGTCTGGCTAAAGGAGAAGTTCGAGAGGAGTTCAACTGCTGGAGGAGTTTGGCTGAAGGAGAAGTCTGGAAGGAGTTTGTTCATTGGAGGAGTCTGACTGAAGGAGAAGTCTGGAAGAAGTTCGATCATTGGAGGAGTCCGACTGAAGAAGAAGTTTGAGAGGAGTCCGACTATTGGAGGAGTCTAGCTGAAGAAAAAGTTCGGAAGGAGTTCAATTATTGGAGTTCGATTGAAGAAAAAGTCTAGTAGGAGTTCGACTGTTGGAGGAGTTCGACTGGGGGAGGAATCTAGCTGAAGGAGAAGTTTGGGAGGAGTCCGATTGTTGGAGGAGTCTGGCTGAAAGAGAAGTTCGGAAGGAGTTCAACTGTTGGAGGAGTCTGGCTGAAGGAGAAGTTCAGGAGGAGTTCAACTATTGGAGGAGTCCGACTGGGGGAGGGGTCTGACTGAAGAAGATGTTCGAGAGGAGTTCAACTGCTGGAGGAGGCCCGAGGTTTAACCATGGAGGCTGCTACCGGATGAGATCCTTTCGAGATAAAGCATCCAATCGAACTTTGGTAGGAGCGGGTTTATCCCCAACAATGGTATTAGTGATGGTAAGGTTATTAGTGATGGTAGATGGACTATTAGTGATGGCATTTAGCCATCGCTAATAGTCAAAATTCTTATAGTGTAGTTGTTCGAAAGAGCCTGCTAGTTTTGAGAAAAGAAGAAAAAGAAGACTAGAGGCTAACAAATATTTTATATACCTGCTGCACCATTACAAAAAAAGTCTGCAAGATGATCATCGATGGAAATAGCTATGAGAACGTCATCTCCCAAAAAGTCATCATAAAGCTGAATCTATCAACAGAAAAATATCCTCGGCCTTACAAACTATCCTAGTTCTGAAAAGGGAGCGAAGTCATTATTGATAGTTGCTGTCTTGTTTCTTTCTCCATCGAACGGAAGTATTATGACAACATATGGTGCAATATTGTAGTCATGGATGTCCGTCGTCTACTCTTGAGGAGGTCATGGCAATATGATTGTAATGTTACCCATGATGGCCGTCGTAATACATATACATTCTAAAAGGATAATAAGAAGATCACCTTAGTATCGATGAAGGAAGAAGATCTATCCAAACCAAAATCAGAGTCCAGTATCAATCTTCTTACAAGCATGCCTGTTAAGGGGGCAATGGAGGCCAGCTACCTACTAGCAGTATTGGTGAAAAAGTGCAATTGGCCGAGCGAGATGTCCCACCCCGGTACATCCTATCCTTCAGAAATATGCTAACAATTTTTTTGAAGATTTGCCTATAGGATTACCACTGAAAAGAGATATTCAGCACCATATCGATCTTGCACTTTGGGCGAGCTTACCAAACAAGTTGACGTATGATAAGTATAATAAATTCATTAATAAAAGTATTAATTTATCAATTAATTAATATTAATTTTTAAGAATTAATAATCAATTTATATATAATTTTTAAAAAATTCATATTTTTATTAATTAAAAAAATTAATTAAAAATTAATAAAAATTAATAAAAATTAAAAAATAAAATTTTATTATCAATAGAAAGAGCTCATTTTTCTGATCACAACGAAATAAATTTCAAGTAAAACGGAGCTAAAATAGAAAAGATATGAATTTTGAAAGATATAAAATAAATAAAAATTAAATAAAAAAAAGAAAACAGCTCAGCCGGCTCCGTAAGCCGAGCCACCAAGCCAAGCCAAGCCATCAAGCCGACTCAGCCATTGAAGCCATCAGCCGGTCCACGATCTAGGCGTGGACCGCCAGCTCAGCAAATTCCGACGAATCAGAGATTGCCACGTGGTGGACCTAGACCCCTTAAGGGTCTACAGAAATTTATCGCGGCTCATAAGGGTAATTTAGTCTTTTCGTCCGACAACAGCGGCGCTGATTGGTTGCGGTGTGCGGTGCGGCCGATCCACGCGGTCCATGGGAACAGTTATTGCACGATCGGACGGATGTGGTTGTTTGCGGTCAGGATCGGACGGCTGTGGTTGCTTCCAAATTTTATTCAGATACAAACATCACGCGGATCACCATCGGACGACAGCGCTCGATCCAGGCGATGATCCGACGGTCCAGAATGCTGCCGGCGGTGATCAAGACTCCCGAAGAGCGATTTGCGGCCAGATTTCCTCGATCAAGCGCGATCCAACGGCCAGAATTTAATCCGACCCGATCTGAGCTTATCTGCATCCGATTTTGATGATTTTTGGACCGTTGGATTCCTGTTGAACGGCTGGATTTTATCAAATTTACCAGAGTCATATCTGAGCTATTTTGATTCAAATTTTATCCAAATTTCTTTATATTTTTATGATTACAAAGGCTATTAGTCCCATATTGCCTTTAGAAAAAATATCCAGCCCTCCTAGCTCTATAAAAAGAACCCCAGGCCATCAGAAATCAACATCTTCGATCAAAGTGAAGCTTTGGTATAGGGCGAAGCCAGGCTATGGGTTAAAGGCTGCTTCGAAGCAACGGGTGCCGAGAAGAAGAGCCGAGCTTCTACACCATCTTTCTGCCAATGCCGATCCAAAATCAGAGATCAGGCTATTTTATTTTTTTTTATATTCTACGTATTTAAATTTTGAAATTTTAATTAATAAAAGTTTTATTTTTGCATTTTAATTTCTTGCTTTTAATTTTTATTGTAATTTAATTTCTATATTTTAATTATTACTTTTTATTTTATTGCAAGTAGATGCTAAGATCTAACTAATAGATCTTAGTACCAAATTTAAATTTCTGCACCTTTTAATTTTTGCTTTTAATTTTTTGACTTCACTTTTGATTCTGAAAACTCAAATCCTTTTCTTCTTTTCTTTTCAAAAATCAAAGATTTCAAATCTAAAATACTACCTTTCCTGTGGATTCGACCCGACTCACTACTATCTATACATTTTTAATGATTTTAAGAAGTCGGATTAAACTGATAAATACGGTGTCTTAACGACAGCACCGCATCCCTATCAAGTTTTTGGCACCGTTGCCGGAGAAGATTTTTGATTTTTGATTCTGATTTTTTTGATTTATTTTAAATAAAGTAAAAATAATTTTGGCAAATGCTCCCTACCAAGTTTTTGGCGCCGTTGTCGGGGAAGGCACGGATATTAAATTTTTGATCTCTTTGATTTTTCTATAAATAAATTATAAATAAAATTTTTATTTTCTTACTAATTTTTTTTATTATTTTGCAGAAAAAAAGAACAAAAAGAATCTGAAGTTTTGCCTGGTGAGATCAATCCTAACCCTAGCCCTCTTTTCTTTTTATTTATTTATTTATTTTATTTTTAAATTAATTTAAAAAAATATTCATTTAAACCTAATTAAAAAATCTCATGACAAGATTAGAAATCTTAACTGCTTAGAGCATGCATCATATTAGTTTTATTTTTATCTTTATTTTTATTTTTATTTTTTTTGGTGATTGCTGGAGGCAAGGTAAGCCTTTCATAATTTAATTAGTTGCATGCATCTAGTTTAAATTGCATAAAACCCTTTGATTGAATTTTTTTTTTTTTTTTCGTGCATATTCATATTAAATCAAATTAAGGGCACAACCCAATTAAACAAGATAAGGTGGGGATTTGATCACCCTTCCTTAGCCCACAAACAACCAATCAACATCCTGCATTGACCTAAGCCTTTAAATTAAAATCAATTAGACATCAACCCTAGGAACTCAAGCTCAATAGGACAAGGAATCCTAAGAGTTGAACCGGGTTAGGATAAGTCAATTTGAACTGGTGTCTAGGAAAGTGGTTCAGGGACGATTGGGCCCGAAGGAAGGTGGTTTTTAATTGGTTCCGTTCGCTTACCTGGCCAAGCATAATTGGTGTCTAAGGCAAGCAACGGGGGGACTCCCACCGACCTTACACTTACCTGGCTAGTTGATTGGCTAATCCTACACTTGGAGGGCTTGAAGGTGACCTTGGCAGTTAGGAGCTGTCTAGATCTAGGATAACCCTTAGTCAGGATTGATTGACCAACTTGATTGCTAACCAACATTAGATTTAATTAAACTAAATTCTTCTCTTTCTTCTTAGTTCTAGGACTCCTTAGGACCTCTTCTTTAGAACTCTTTTTTCTTTCTTCTCCTTTCTCCTCTAAAAATAAAATAAAATAAAAATTAAACTAACTAAAAATTAATAATTAAATTAAATTAAATTAAATTAAAATTAATAAATAAAAATAATTAAAAAAAATTAATTTTTAATATAATAAAATAATAATAATAATAATAATAATAAATAAAATATTCTAAAAATTTTTTAAACCATACATTAGGGTTACACTAATACATGCATGGTAGGAAATCGCTTTTTCTGATTTAGTTGAACTTAATTGAATGGTTGATTCACATTAAACATAATAATCAAATGGCTAATATAAATCTAATAGTCCAAAAATTAAATAAAGTTGACCTTCTTGATCAGAAAATAGATCAACTCCTAACCCTAGGTCAACAATCTTCTAATTATCAGGAGAGTTATTCAATCTGTGCTAGTCCAACCCATTATGTAAGTGAATATCCTATGACTGCACAGTTTCCATATTTTATCCAAGAACAAGTTCAAGCTACTCAAGGATACTCCAAATTGATTAATGACCCATTTTCAAATTCATATAATTCAGATTGGAGTAACTTTAATTTTTCTTGGACATCCCAACAGACTCAGGCTCAGACCCAAATTTTACTTGAGCAAAATTATCAAAATTATGCCTATAATAATGGTCAGCCTAGTCAGTTTAACCAGCCATCATATTATAATCAGCCTTCATACCCACCTCCTCAACAGACCAATCTAGCTGATGATAGATTTAACCAACTTCAACAATTAATTCTAACTCAACAGCAATCTATCGCCAGACTAGAAGCTCAAATAGGACAATTAGTTGAGTCTAACATGAGGAGAGAACTAGATCAACTACCGAACCTACCAATTTCAAACAACCCACCTAATGACCACCAACCACCTGGATTAAATTATCAATCTAATGTTTCATCTAAGAATCTCCAATTTGAGAATACCAAAGTAATTCCTGAACTTAAAAGCTATAGGATTCTTATGGACCCATACCAAGACCAGGTGAGAGAGGCTAGTACTGATGCTAGCCAAAATGAAAAACTTAGAGAAACTGGTTAGTACTGAGACTAACCACATAGAAGAACCCAAGCCAGGAATTAGTACTGATACTAGTTCCAGTTTAAATGAGATAGAAATAAGGAAAAAGAGAATAGATGATTTATCCCGAGACTTATAAACCTAATGTCCTATTCCCTTCAACCCTAGAAGCTGGTTCTTCTTATAAAAATCAAAAGGCATGTAATGAAATATCAATGGAGTTGTTTAAGCAGGATCACATTAATTTACCTCCAGAATTAAAACCGCCTTTAGTCACCATTCCAGCACCCATTGAATCAAACTTAACTCCTAAAACTCCATTCATGAGCATTTTAGAAGAACAAATAGGAGTAATTCTTAATAAACATGGGTCTGAGAATGGAATCATAAAATATATCCCAAAAATTAACAGTGAATATATCAATAATGGGATTAAAAATCAACATCAACTTTCTGAGATTGGCAATCCAAAACCATTGGAATTTGTCAATCCAATATTCGACACAGGATAGTGAGCTACATTGTGTCTGACTGAAGACGGTAAACTTAGCGCTTGTTGGGAGGCAACCCAATATTTAGTTTTTATCTAATTTATCTTATTTTTTTTTAGGATAATTTGAATAAGTTGGAGGGAGAGCTCAAATTTATAAAGGCATGTGCTGGACCAAAAAAATAAAATAAAATAAATAAATAAATAAATAAATAAATAAAATATAGGTGTATTCTTTCATTTTTTTTATTACATCCTTTATTTTTTCTTCTTCTCCATTGAGGACAATGTCGATTAAGTTGGGGGGAGAGAAAAATAAAAATTTTAAAATTTTAAGTCCTCGAAAAAGTTAGTATTTAGTATTTAGATACCTGATTATGCTTAAGAATCGAATTAAACTAAGCATTTTTAAAAAAAAATTGATGCACAGATTAGAGAATCTATGAGATATTGAGGAATCAAGTATTAAGAAAATTCAATAAAGAGTTAAGTCCAGAACATAAATTTTTTTTTTTTGGAGCATTTCTAATTATTTCTACTAGCATCAAAGAAAAGTCTACTTTTTATAGGCTTGTGTAAGGTAACTATACATTTCTTCATATAAAAATTTATTTTAATAAAATAGTTTCCAAGTACTTCTCACTGAGTAACCGGGCCTCTTTGCCTAAGCAAGCATTGAGTTTCGCATCAAAAGGTGGGAAGGGCAAAGAAGCTCATTGTAAAGCTAGTCTTAACTCGTAGCCTATTTGATTCGAGCTAGTAAGCCTGAGGGGTATTCTATACCTAGTGCCCTAAAGCCAACTGGTTTGGGAGTCATTGGCCCAAGACTCGCTACATGGATCAAATAGAAAGCTTAAGGAGTTAAGACACTCAATAGTGGTACAATGTTAAAAAAAAAAAAAAAAAAAAAAAAAAAAAATATTGGTTTCCCACCAAGTAATCGGGTCCCGTTGCCTAAGTAAGCAATGATATTCACGTCAAAAAGTGGGCAATATGAAAATAAAAATTAATAAATAAAGGATGGAAGTAGCAATACACCTGCCTATATGAAAGTTTAGACAAATCAGAGATAAAAATGGAATAATTTAGAAAAAGTTTTGAAAAATTTAATGTTCTTTACTTAATTTTTCTATTGATAAGTATTAATACCCCAATGATATATCTCATTTAAGCTCTACTGAATATCAATGGCCATTTTGAAAATTGCTTAGGTAAAATTCGAAACTCTAAAGTTAAAAGGTATTTAAAACTAAATTCTTTCTTTACTCGAGGACGAGCAAAGCTTAAGTTGGAGGGTGTGATAAGTATAATAAATTTATTAATAAAAGTATTAATTTATTAATTAATTAATATTAATTTTTAAGAATTAATAATCAATTTATATATAATTTTTAAAAAATTTATATTTTTATTAATTAAAAAAATTAATTAAAAAATAATAAAAATTAATAAAAATTAAAAAATAAAATTTTATTATCAATATAAAGAGCTCATTTTTTTGATCACAACGAAATAAATTTCAAGTAAAACGGAGCTAAAATGGAAAAGATATGAATTTTGAAAGATATAAAATAAATAAAAATTAAATAAAAAAAAGAAAACGGCTCAGCCGGCTCCGTAAGCCGAGCCACCAAGCCAACCCAAGCCATCAAGCCGACTCAGCCGTTGAAGCCATCAGCCGATCCACGATCTAGGCGTGGACCGCCAGCTCAGCAAATTCCGGCGAATCAGAGATTGCCACGTGGTGGACCTAGACCCCTTAAGGGTCTACAGAAATTTATCGCGGCTCACAAGGGTAATTTAGTCTTTTCGTCCGATAATAGCGGCGCTGATTGGTTGCGGTGTGCGGTGCGGCCGGTCCACGCGGTCCATGGGAACAGTTATTGCGCGATCGGACGGATGTGGTTGTTTGCGGTCAGGATCGGACGGCTGTGGTTGCTTCCGAATTTTATTCAGATACAAACATCACGCGGATCACCATCGGACGGCAGTGCTCGATCCAGGCGATGATCCGACGGTCCAGAATGCTGCCGGCGGTGATCAAGACTCCCGAAGCATGATTTGCGGCCAGATTTCCTCGATCAAGCGCGATCCAACGGTCAGAATTTAATCCAACCCGATCTGAGCTTATCTGCATCCGATTTTGATGATTTTTGGACCGTTGGATTCCTGTTGAATGGCTGGATTTTATCAGATTTACCAAAGTCATATCTGAGCTATTTTGATTCAAATTTTATCCGAATTTCTTTATATTTTTATGATTATAAAAGGCTATTAGTCCCATATTGCCTTTAGAAAAAATATCCAGCCCTCCTAGCTCTATAAAAAGAACCCCAGGCCATCAGAAATCAACATCTTCCGATCAAAGGTGAAGCTTTGGTACAGGGCGAAGCCAGGCTATGGGTTAAAGGCTGCTTCGAAGCAACGGGTGCCGAGAAGAAGAGCCGAGCTTCTACACCATCTTTCTGCCAATGCCGATCCAAAATCAGAGATCAGGCTATTTTATTTTTTTTTATATTCTATGTATTTAAATTTTAAAATTTTAATTAATAAAAGTTTTATTTTTGCATTTTAATTTCTTGCTTTTAATTTTTATTGTAATTTAATTTCTACATTTTAATTATTATTTTTTATTTTATTGCAAGTAGATGCTAAGATCTAACTAATAGATCTTAGTACCAAATTTAAATTTCTGCACCTTTTAATTTTTGCTTTTAATTTTTCGACTTCACTTTTGATTCTGAAAACTCAAATCCTTTTCTTCTTTTCTTTTCAAAAATCAAAGATTTCAAATCTAAAATACTACCTTCCCTGTGGATTCGACCCGACTCACTACTATCTATACATTTTTAATGATTTTAAGAAGTCGGATTAAACTGATAAATATGGTATCTTAACGACAGCACCGCATCCCTATCAACGTACCGCATGGGCCTGGCTGAACATCAAAAGTTGCAGCGATAGGTCTAGGAGTTGCTGGACAAGGGACATGTCCATCTAAGCATGAGTTTATGTGTTATGCCTGCTCTGCTGGTTCTAAAGAAGGATAGTTCATGGCACCGAGTCATCAACCAAATTACCATCAAATATTGATTTTCAATTTTAAAGCTAGATGACATGCTTGATCAACTTGCTGGAGCTAAGGTATTCACCAAGATTGACATAAAAAGTGGTTACCATCAGTTGCACATTCGGTCCAAAGATGAGTGGAAGACAACCTTCAAAATAAGGGAGGGCCTGTATGAATGGCTCGTGATGTCGTTCGGGCTTTCCAATGTACCAAGCACCTTTATGAGGCTGATGAACCATGTGCTGCAATTGTACATCAGTAAATATGTTGTGGTTCATGTTAATGATATTCTGATCTACAGCCCTATCCTAGAAGATTACCTACAGCATCAGGCGGAGGTTTCGAGCATGCTATGGAAGGAGAAATTATTCGCCAACCCCAAGAGGTGTAGTTTTATGATGGATAACCTAGCTTTTTTGGGCTATGTCATCTCTTTTGAGGGACTGTGAGCTGATCCATCCAAGATGCAAGCTATCTAGAATTGGCCGATATCATGCAGCATCACTAAAGTTTGCAGTTTCGATAGCCTGACATCTTTCTACCATAGCTTGATTTGGGGTTTCTCCTCTATTATGTCCCTAGTTACTGATTGCATGAAAGGGAGGCGATTCCAGTGGACACCCGAGGCACAGGCTACATTCGAAGAAATCAAAGTAAAAATCACCTCTGCTGATGTTCTTGCCTTTCTAGATTTCTCCAAAACCTTTGAGGTGAAGTGTGATGCATCCTCCACTGGGGTCAATGGAGTTCTCAGCCAAGAGGGGCAGCCCATTTGCTTCCACAACAAAAAATTATCTGCATCCAAGCTGAATTATTCCATCTATGATATGAATGTTTATACGATGATCAGCGCACTTTGACAGTGGCATCATTACCTGATTCAAGAGGGAGTTCATCTTATACACCGATCATAAAGTCCATAAATATATCAATGGACAAGAAAATCTAAGCCGCAAGCATATCAAGTGGGTGAATTACTTATAAGAGTTTTACTTTGTTCTGAAGCACAAATCTGATGCTTAGAATCGAGTGATGGATGCGTTGAGCAGGACAACCAAGCTACTAAGAGTTCTTCGCATGGAGGTGATCAAATTCGGTACTTTGAAGGACCTTTATGCTAGCGATCCAGACTTTGGCCAAATTTTATAGGAGGTATGCTCTCATGATCAAGCTGATTTTTAGTTGCATGAATGATTTTTGTTTTGAGGTGTGCAGCTTTGTATTCCTAATTGCTCTTTGCGGGAGAAGATTGTATAGAAATTGTATAATGAAGGCCACTTTGATAGAGACAAGACGCTCATGCTGATCCATAACAAATATTACTGACCAAAGCTGAAGTATGATATGACCAGATTTGTGGAGCAATGTCAGATCTACCAAACATCAAAGGGGACAGCGATGAATGCTGGACTATACACCTCCTTGTCTATTCTAAATCATCCATGGGAGGAGATCAGTATGGACTCCGTATTGGGACTACCTGTGACTCAGAGATAGTGCAATTCTATGTTGGTTATGGTAGACCAATTTTTAAAGATGGCTCACTTCATCGCCTATCGTAAGACCATGGATGCTTCAAATATTGTTTAGCTATTTTTCAAGAAAATAGTGCATCTTCATGAAGTGCCCAAATCCATCACATCATATCGAGATACAAAATTCATGAGCCACTTCTTAAGGAGCCTATAGAAAAAATTGGGCACAAGCTTGTAGTTTGTTTTAGCCTAATATCCTCAGACAGATGATCAGACCGAGTCCGTCAATAGGAGCTTGGAAAATTTATTAAGGAGTCTTGCTGGTGAGCACTCGAAGCAGTGGGACTTGGTCTTGATATAGGCTGAGTTTGCCTTCAACCGTTTAGTGAACCAAACCATAGGCTACAGCCCATTTCAGATTATCTATGGATCGAACCTGAGCGGTATTTTAGACTTGACCCCCATCACTTCCAGTGGCTAACCAAGTGTGAAAAGCTAAACATTGGACTGAAGAAATTCAAACAATCCATCAGTCAGTCAAGGAAAAGATTGAATCTAGTGACACCAAATACAAAGAGGCCATGAACAAGTATTGAAAGAAGCTAACCTTTGAAGTTGGCCACTGTATGTGGGCTGATCTGATCAAGGATCGATATCTAGTGGGAGAAAATAACAAGTTAAGCCAACATAATATCGGTCCCCTCAAGATAATAAAGAAGATCAATGACAATGCCTATCAGTTAAAGCTACCCATCCATCTTTGCATCTCTAATGTTTTTAACATAAAGCACATGATTCTATACATAGAAATTTCTTCAAGAGATGACAAGACTTCAAACTCGTGGACAAGTTCTTCCCAGCTCCAGCCTGGAGAGGATGATGCAGATGTTATAGTAGCTAAATACATATGTTTGAGGGATCAAATCCAAAAGAATGCGAAACCGACTTGACTGCATCAGATCCTATAGGATTCTGACACAACCAAGCTAAAATGGCCATAACTTTATCATCCGATCTCATAATTTTTATTATAAACCCAATTCATAAAGCTCTTTTCAAGCTCTATAGGCTTGGTAGCCCAGCCGTCATGACTCATTTTAGGACCTAGTTCGATCGTCTAGCGGATCAATGGATGCGCGCAAGAATTCTTGTTGACCCTAAATTGATTTTGATGATAACAAAACTATTTCAATATAAATTGTTAAGTTACTAATATTGTTTATGAGGTTGTGTAGTTGTAAAATTTAAATGCTTGCAAATTCCAAATATCTTCTAACATCTAAGTAAAGAATCACCACTCAAGATTTGAGAGAAGAAATTTAAGAATGGACGCATTCTTCAAGAGATTTTAATAAAGATAAAATCAAGTCAAGAAGACAAGTCTAGCCTACAAATCAAATTAGAGAAGAAAATATCATAAATAATCTTCAGTACGCATGGCATGCAAACTGGACCGATCCAATCTAGAACTGAGCCAACCTAGTCTCAGTGGGAATAAAAGATAGAAAGCATAGAAAGATAGATTTTCAAGATCCAGGGGATTGAGCCGACCTAGTTTTTAACTGAGTCGATTCAATCAGAAAGATAGCCGACCTAGTCTTAGAAGACAGTAAAAGACAAAAATAGGTATTTTAGGATTACTAAGATTGAGCTGATCTAGCTGAAAATTGAGCTAACCTAGTTAGGACTGAGCTGATCTAGTTAAAAATTGAGTCGATCCAATAACTGTAATGGCTAGTTTTTGATTTCATAGATTTTTCATCCCACACACCTTTTAATAACTATTTTTGATTTTTCAATGGCTAGATCACTTTTAGAAGTCCACCTAAATTACTTATAATGGTAGAAAATCTTAGGGATACTTAAAAAAATATTTGAAACATAAAAGACAACTTTTGAACTTACAAAAGAGAGCTTCCAAGTATATTTTCAAAAAATTTAAGTGTATGAGCCAAATAGTAAAAAGAAATGAGTGATTTTCAGACATACTTTTATCCTTCCAACATCCTCAATCTGAGAGAAATCAGGCCATTATTCTCAAAGATCATCTACTTTCCTCGAGTATTCAAAGAAAAGAAATCAAGCCTATGATCAAAGCAGCCTAGATTTTCTTCTCTTGAGCTTCAAAGAGTTTATTTTATTTGTATTCTTATTTTTATTTCAAGTTTCTTAGGATGAAAAACTTAGGTTAGTCCAAGCCTAGAGTTGGACATTGTATGGTTTGATTGGTGAGCCAAAGTTAAAATCAATCAAAATTGATTGTTAGCCTAGAAAAATAATCATTATATAGTTATAGTTGGTGAGCCAAGATCAAAACCAACTAGATTAGATTATGAATCCAAGTAAAACAATCGAACTATAATCAAACTAAGTGATTGTAGTTGAATTTCTAAGTAGTTTATTTAAGGAGTGGATATAGGAACTAAGTTTGGCACTGAACCACTGTAAAACTATTATATTTGTGATCATATGCTCTTGCTCTATTACTTTCATTCATTGTACATTGCTTATTTTATTTAAGCACTTAAATAGCATAATTCACACAAGTTCAAAGTTAATTTTTAAATACCCAATTCACCTCTCCTCTTGGGAAGCCATCCTTAGGCAATAAGTGGTATCAGAGCAGATGTTCTAATATTAGTTATTGATCAAACTATTAAAGAGCTAAAGATTGAATGGCAATCCCAATTGGAACTTCATTAGTTAAGAGGTAATCAACCAATAAACCTCCACTATTCAATGGGACTAACTATACTTATTAAAAAGCAAGAATGAGAATATTCATCCAAGCACAAGATTATAACATGTGGAATGTCATAATGTTAGGCTCTTATACACCTATAATTATAATTGATGGAGTGTCCATCCCAAAATCTAAAAAGAATTGGGATGAACATGATAAGAAGAAAGCTTAACTTAACACCAAAGCAATGAATGTTCTATATTATGCTTTGAACGCTAATGAATTCAATAGGATATCAACATGTTCATCCGCCAAAAAAATTTGGAATAGACTTGAAGTCACCCATGAGGATACTAATCAAGTCAAGGAATCTAAGATAAATATATTGGTACATAAGTATGAGTTATTTAAAATGGAGCCACGTGAAACTATCACTAAAATGTTCATAAGAATTGCTGATATTTTGAATGATTTAAAATATCTTGGAAGAGATTATACTAATAGTGATGTTGTGCACAAAATTCTTAGATCTTTGCTAAAGAATTGAGAGCCAAAGGTGACTGCCATTCAAGAGGTGAAAGACCTAAACATTCTTGCATTGGAAGAGTTAATTGGTTCACTCATGATCTGTAAGCTAAACATGAACCAAGAAAAAGAAGAGAAAGTAAAGAAAAAGAAGAATATTGCACTCAAAGCTGCTACCATACATGAAGAGGAAAGCAACTCCGAAAATGACTCAGAGGATGATGAAGAAATGGCACTAATCACTAGAAGATTCAAGAAATTCATGAGAAGAAAGAAGAAGTTTGAACCAAGGAAAAGAAGTTACAGCAAGGGCGAAGGTAGCAAAGAAAAGGAAAAAGAAAAAAAGAAGGATCAAATCATTTGCTATGAGTGTAAGAAGCCTAGATATTTTTGAGTGGACTGTCCATTGTTGAAAAGAGCTCTAAAAGAATAAAGAAGAAAGCATATAAAGCAACATAAAGCAACTATTGGTGCAAAATTTGGTAGTCATCGGAGAAGTGCCAGAGTCGGAGAAGAAGAGATCACCACCAGTGACCTGCAAAATAAGTCTCATCCAGAGCCTAGGGGGTGGCTCCAGCAAGATCCTCCGATGATCAAGTCAACTCTTTCGGCCAACAGAAATAGAGTACTCAGTCGAGAGAGTTGAAGAGTATTGAGAAGGAGAAGAGAGTCTGGAAAAAACATATCTGGAGGATTTCTTTTATAGATGGAGCCTATAATAAATTGATAGTGACGGCCATAATTGTTGGAGAGTGGGCCACTCAGGGCCACATGGAGTTTGTTATGAAGGATAGTGTCTGTTGTCGTGAGGTGCCAGTTCGTTTGAGATTTGATAGTCAAAGTTCGGAGTAGGCATCGATTGGTGATGATTTTTAAGCTATATCAATTCTAAAGAAATTTGGACTCCTCTAAGATAGTCCGAGTGTGGGTTGATTCATACCGTGTTCGAAGCCAAATTTATGTAGGAGAGAAAATCCTTCTGGAATCAGAAAGTAGATCTACTGGAGAGATCTGCGCATAACTCTCCTGGAGGAGAAATCTGAGGAAGAATTTGCCTGATGGAGGAATCCAACTACTGAGGAGAATCGTGAAAGGAGTTTGCTTGTCGGAGGAGTTCAAAAGAAATTCACCTATTGGGAGAGTCTGAAAGGAGTTCGACTGTTGGAGTTCGAAAGGAGTTTATCTGTTGGAAAAATTCAGAAGAAGTTTGCCTATTGAAGTTCGGAAGGAGTTCAGCTACTAGAGGAGTTTGCCTGTTGGAAGAATCTCGAAGGAGTTCAACTGCTAAAGGAGTTTGTCTGTTGGAGTTTGGAAGGAGTTTGGCTGCTAGAGGAGTTTGTCTGTTGGGAGAATTCGAAAGGAGTTTACTTGTTGGAGTCTAGAAGGAGTTCGGTTGCTTGAAGAGTTTGCCTATTGGGAGAATTTGGAAGGAGTTCGACTGCTAGAGGAGTTCGCCTGCTGGAGTTCGGAAGGAGTTCGGTTGCTAGAGCAGTTCACCTATTGGGAGAATCCAGAAGGAGTTCGACTGCTAAAGGAGTTCGACCGCTAAAGGAGTTCGACCGTTGGAGGAAGATCGATCGAACAAGATGCACAGGTGCTGGGGATTTAGTCGGTTCTCTGAGGCAGTATTAACTGTTCAAGCTTGCCTAGAGAAGGAATCCACGATGTCTTGACGAATCCAAAATCGGTCTTCTCGGTCAATCAGATTCTCTGGCTATAGTGTCGGAGGTTAGCCATTTCAGAATGATTTAGAGCTTGAATATTTCTGCGGGTTGAGGTTCAGTTTCTATAACCACAACCAGATGAAACTGATTTAGCCAGAATCTTAGTCAAACTTTGGTAGGTATGGATTTATCCCCAACACTAGCCCCCTACTTTCGAGTTCAAAGTTCGAAGGATGGGAGTAAGATGGAGACTGCCGAAGTTTGAAGGATTTTTCGATCCTACTGGATTTCTCACTTCTAGGTGGGATGAGATGTTTTGGCTTTTATTGGACTGACGTTGGAGCTTCGTATATGCACAGTGACCTAAAGAGATGTTTTCTAAATTTTGTGTTGAAAGTCTGCCCGAAGTATAGCGCCATTAAGGGTCTATCCATTGGAATCTTTATGCCATGATGAGTGGGACATGCATCGATCAGAGATCGACTGGAGGAAATCTGCAATCATAACTGCTCTGGGGCTCCAGGGGTTACTTAAGCCTACCCTCCTTCGAGTTTCTACTTCTGAAATCTTCCTTTCCTCCCTCTAGTTTCCTTCTTCGTCCTGAGCGAGAGCCCAAGCTGCTTTCTTTGGTTTTCGACATACCTTCTTTCGATTCTTACTCCATTTTCCATCTTCTTGTTCTTCTCAATCAATTTAGATCAGCTTTCTGACACTTTTTGGATTATCTCTACATTCTTACTTTCTTGTTCTTTCTATTCTTGTCGAAGCTTGAACATCTCTTTTTTTTTTGACTTTTTGGATAATTTCTTGATTTTATCTTGATCCAAATGTCTAGTGAGGGATCTTGGTCGACTTGTTCTGAGAGTCCCACCCCTTTAAGCTTGACGAACCTACCTCCTGAGGAGGTCGAACCCTTGGGATTGGCCCATCTTTTTGCACCTATGATCATTTCTTGTAAACTTTGGCCTGACGACCTTTTCTTAGCTAGGATTTGGTTTGAAATTCTTTCTGAGTATGAACTTGAACTCCCTGGGCCTGACGATTGAGCCTACTTACCCCCTCCTGATCGAATCTATCTGTACATCGAGACCTTTTGGGCTGGACTTAGGTTATCTTTATCTTTTTTCATAGCTAACTTATTTAGGTTTCTCAATATTTTTCTTACTGCCATAGCGCCAAACTCTTTTAGATTTATCATAGGATTCCTCTTCCTGTACACCATGGTAGGCATCCGACCTACCATTTTTCTATTCCATAATTTTTTTATCTTTAAACATCACCCCACCGCTAAGGATTGGTGGTATGTGTCTCCATAGTTCGGGAGGAAGGGACTGCTTAAAGGTGCCCCTTCCTTCATTCACAGTTGGAAGAAGAAGTTCTTCTTCGTTTCCCATCCCACCCTAGAACTAGGGCTACCTCCATAGGGCGAGGTAAGGGAATCGGTTCGTTGAGCTCCTAGGCTAGAAAATAAAGATTGAAGCTCGGCTGATAAGCTGAAGTCCTTTGATACTCCACCAATCCCTAGACTCCTAGACAAGCAAATTTTATTCAATTTCAGCCTCAGTCCTCTTAACCCGATAGATAGTTTGTTACATTCAACCAGCTGGATAGTATTCATTTTTCTGATCTTCTAACTTTATCTTTATAGAAATGAGCTCCGAGGAATGGAACCGCTTGATGAAGAGGGTTCAAACCCTTAAAAGGAAGGGCAGTTCTTCTGGCGAACCACAGAAGAAGCCCCAAACTAGAGAGTCAAGTCGGGCTATGCCGATTTGATCCATGCCGACCCTTGAACCCGCCACTACCGTGCTGAGCCTAGCCCTGTCTGATGAGGCCATCCCCCTTGCTCCTATTCGGCAAGAGGGAGCTATGAAGAAGAAGAAGAAGAGGGCCGTCGGCAAGAAGGTCGAGCAAAAGGATAAGAGCTCCACAGGATGGGACTTTGGCCAGAAATAGGGTTTCCTAGATGATCGAGAGGTCGTCCAGGCACTAATGGAGGGGAGCGTCCTTCTCCACATCGTCGAAAGGATGCGCCAAAAGGACGATGTCGAGAGGTTTGATGAATCATTTATTGCCTTTCTAAAGGTAAGTGGTTCCTTTTGATTTTGACTTCATACCCATTAAGCTTTGGAACTAGGATCTTTTATAATTTTGATTTGTTGTGCTTTGTAGCTGAGACACTACCCTTTTATCCAGTAGCAAGCCAAAATCAGGCCGAAGCTTCTAAAGCCCTGGAAGAAGCTCGCACAAAAGTCGAGAAGGCCTGGGCCAAGGCCGACGTTCTAAAGGTTGCCTTGGAGATCCATTCGTCTGAAGTCGAATGCCTTCAGAATGAACTGAGAGAAGAGCATGGCGAGATGGCGAAGTTGAGGGCCGAGCTAGCCCTAGAAAAGAAGGAGAAAAGAAAGGTGCAAGAGGAGGTTAGCACTGCTATGGAAAGGGTTGTAAAGAAATTCAAGTCCTCCAAGGATATGGAGGACATCAAAATAGACTTTTCCCTGAAAGCCTTCTTGGAAGGGTTCCAGGTCTGCATGGGGCGAATCGCCTAGAATTTCTCCAACATCGATCTGGATCTCCTCCTAGAAGAGCTAGAGGATAGAGTCGACCCTTCACGCATCGATGCCGAGGTCACTCCTGAATCCGTAGGTGCAGTGTCCGAGCCTACCCAAGGGCCAGAGCCGGTCAAGAATGTCCCGACCTCTCTAATGGACGAGCCGCCTGAGGTGTAAACTTTTGACATCTATGTATCCTCTTTTTATTATTATTATTATTTAGTGTATCAAACAAATTTTAAGTAATGAGAGCAAATCCTTCTTTTTCTTTACACTTTGCATTGTATGTGATTCAGAACATCTCTGTCGATCAGGGCCATAACCTCCTTTCTCCGGTTGATGCCGACCCCTTACCTCAAGGGGTTTCATTCAAGCCTTTGATAAAGGATTTGAAGAAGGAGGTTCACTAATTGAGAAAAAGATTGAAGAGAGTTGAGGCCGACCTTCAGGCCTCTCAAAAAAATGCTGCGGAGGTGACTGAGAAAGTCACTCACCTCCGAAGTTTATACATGAAGGATGCGGCGAGCTTCAGCATTCAGAAAAAAAATTTTGAGAAGAAGCTCGCCGAACTCCAAAAGAGCATGAGTGACAAGTCTTGGGTGCTGATGGTGAAGATCAGCTCTCTACAAGTTGATCTCAAGATGGTGAAAGAGAAGATTCATCTCTTGGAAGGAAGTTCACCGTGGTCCACCGACGAAGCTCAGCATGACTAGAATTGGTCGAAGAAGTTCTTCCAGCTTCAGAAGCAGCTACAAGATGCTGAAGATCGGCACAATAATTATCGGGCGACCTGGGTAGGGAAGATGTTCAGGCTTAAAGGTGAGCTAAAGGCTGCTAGGGATGAGGTGACCTATTTTTGGAAGAAGTTTCATAGCGTTCAACAGGCTGGATCAAGCGGTGAACCTAAGGAGCTCATCTTTCTGAGGAGGACTGTTGATGAACTCTCGGAGGCTGTTGGGGTGGAGAAAACTGAAGTTCAACAATTGAAGCTCCAGTTGACCTGGGAGCATCAAGCCATCAAGGATGCTGAAGCTGAATCTGAGGTTTTGAGGAAGCAGCAGCAAGAGCTCGAGGCCAAATTTGAATACTCCAACATGATGTACATCGACGGTCTATACAAGAAGGAGCTAGAGGAGGAAATTTTTAAACTAAAGAAAGCTTTGGTGATGGCTGGAGCCGATAGCCCAAATTCTAAAGAGCTTGGATCGCCTTAGGACTTCACCTCCTTTTTTTTCTATGTAATCGATTTCATCGATCTTTATCTTGTCTGTAATGCATTTGCTTTTGCACACAGTCGACCTTGGTCGACCTTTATTTTGCTTGTAGTGTGTCCATTATAATTGATCTTATTAATTTTTACTTGTAACGAACTTAACTTCATAATAAAATAGTACCTTTTTTGTTGTCATCTCTTACGGATTCGATCCTGGATGCCTCATTTTTTTTGTTTCTAATAAGATGCTTATCGTGGATGTCGGGTCAGAGGTTCATTCCATGGATTAGGATGGGATTTTTGCTTTGGCATTTAGCACGGTCGTAAGAGAATGTGCTTATCAATCGTTAATAGGCTCTTGGCCTTTCCCTCGTTTTAAATTAGCATGGCCTTGACCTTCCACCCCTTGTATAATCATAGAGGTTCGTCGAATCCATCGACGGATTCTCATCTTGACTTTGCTCACGTTAGGATGAGGTTCTCCTCCTATTCCTAATGGACTGTAGGGGCACATTAAGGCCGTCGGTAGGGCCTCTCCCCTCATCTTGTCTTAGTTCAACAAGACCTTCGATCTTGCTCACGTTAGGACGAGGTTCTCCTCCTATTCCTAATGGACTGTAGACGCACATTAGGGCCATTGGTAGGGCCTCTTCCCTCATCTCGTCTTAGTTTAATGAGACGAGGTCCTCCTCCTATTCCTAATGGGCTATAGGGGCACATTAAAGCTGTTGGTAGGGCCTCTTCCCTCATCTCATCTTAGTTCAATGAGGCATTCGACCTTGCTCTATGCCAAAAAGTAATGATGTTAAAATAGAAAGAACTTTATTAAAGAAAAGTTACTGATAGTACATTCTTAAGTTTTTTGAATTCCAAGGTCGTAGGAGTGTCATCCCTTCAAGCTCCTTCAAGCGGTAAGTTCCAAGCCGGATGACCTCCTCTACTCTATACGGACCTTCCTAATTTAGGATGAGCTTTTCTTGCTCTTGAGACTTTGAAATGGATGCTCGTCAGAGCACCAAGTCTCCCACTCTGAATGGTTTGCTTTTTACTCTAGAGTTATAGTATCTGGCTACTCTTCATCTGTAGGCTGCCATCCGAACTTGGGCATCTTCTCTTTTTTCTTCCAATAGATCGAGATTGACTCTAAAATCCTATGAGTTATGATACTCATTGAAAACCATGACCCATGCTGATGGAAGTTTAAACTCGATTGGGATGATTGCCTCTATCCCAAAGACTAGGACGAATGGTGTTTCCCTAGTTAGTAGCTTATGAGTAGTTCAGTACGCCTAAAGAACGTGGTAGAGTTCGTCCATCCAAGTCTTCCTTGCTCCTTCAAGCCTTGCCTTGATGTCCTATAGTAAAATTCTATTGGTTACCTCTGCTTCACCATTTGCCTACGGATGGACTACTGATGTGAAGTGATGGGAGATGTTTAGATCTTCAAGAACTTAGTGAATCTCATCCCAGCAAACTGTCATTCATTATCTATTATGAGAGTTCGGAGCAGACCAAATCGACAGATGATTGACTTCCAAACGAAGTTCTATATCTTGACCTCAATAATTTTTGCTAGTGGTTCAGCTTCGACTCATTTAGTGAAGTAGTCAATCATAACCAGGAGAAACTTCTATTATCCAGATGCCATTGGGAATGGGTCAAGTATATCCATTCTTCACTGTGCAAATGATCAAGGTGCGCTTAGTGGAGTAAGCTCGGAGGTCAACTGTCTTTATATGTTTGCATTTCTCTGATAGTGGTCATATTTCTTGATATACTCTATAGAGTCATAGTATAAGGTCGGCCAATAGTACCCTTACCAAAGCAGTCTTTGTGATAGAGATCTGGCTCCTATATGACTTTCATAAATTCTCTCGTGCACTTTCCATAATGTGTGGTCAGCCTCTGAAGGTCGGAGATATCTCAAAATTGATAGCGAATATGATCTTTTATACAGCTTGCCCTCATACAAAACGTACTGAAAGGCTTGATTCCTGACCTTTCGAGCTTCTTTCAAATCATAAGGAAAAACTTTCTCTTTGAGATAGGCAACCAATGGGTCAATCCAGCTTGGCTCGTGCTCCATCTGCATAACAAGCTATGATTCCTTAGAGCTTGGACATTTTAAAGTTTCAAAAAATACTTCTTCAGATAGTTCAGCTGAGGCTAAAGTGGCCAATTTAGAGAGCGGGTTGGCTCTTATATTTTCTATCCTCAAAATCTTTGAATACCAAAGCTATCAAAGGCTGGAGTTAAATTCTTTACTTTCTTAAGATATTTCATCATACTTTTCTCGCGTGCTTCATAGTTGCTACTAACTTGACCGACCACTAATTGAAAATTACTATAGACTTAAAGTTGATCTACTTTTAACTCTCTTGATATTTTTAACTAGACGATCAGTGCTTCATATTCGATCCCATTATTAGTTATAAAAAATTTGAAGCGTAGCGCATATTCGATGATGACTCCCTCGAGATTGATTAAGACCAACCCCACACCTGCTCCAGCAGTGTTGGACAAACCATCCATGTATAGGGTCCAAAAATTTTCGAAAAAATCGGTACTCTCTTTAGAGAGGCTCGATTGCAACCACAAGATGCCGATCTCATTCTGTTCAAGCTCGACTTCATCTAGAATGGTACATTCTACTACAAAATCTATCAATATCTGAGCTTTGATCGATGGTCGGGATTGATAATTGATGTCAAACTCTATAAGCTCGATTGCCTATTTTGTGATTCTTTCAAAAGCATCTATTCGATGAAGAATTATTGGTTGATCCATGAGGACCGTTATGGTGTGCCCCTAAAAGTAAGATCGGAGTCTTCTGGCAGTAATTAGAAAAGAGTAAGTCAATTTTTCTAACTTAGAGTACCTGATCTCTGCATCCTTCAGGATCTAGCTTATGTAGTAGATTGATTGCTGCATTTTAGCTTCCTCCTTGATCAGGACTGTTGCCAAGGTTGTCGGGGAGATCGCTCGGCCGATCTCGAAATAAAGTGATTTAGGGATGCCACTTTTTCAATCAGGCATTGAACTTCTTTGATTATTTTTGGAACTGTCATCTCCTGAATAGCTCGAATTTTCTCTGAATTTGCTTCAATCCCGCATCTTAACACCATAAATCTCAGAAATTTTCTTGAGGTCACACCAAAGGTGCACTTGGTCGGATTCAGCTTCATCTTATACTTCTTAAGTGCACTAAAGGTCTCTTCAAGATTAGCGATGTAGTTTATTGAAGCTCGACTTTTGACGAGCATGTCATCCACATACACCTCCATGTTGTGGCCAATCTGCTTCTTGAAGATCTTGTTGACCAGATGCTGGTACGTTATCTTTGCATTTTTGAGTCCAAAAGGCATAACCCTATAATAGTAAAGACCATAGTCAGTAATAAAAGCAATTTTCTCCTTGTCCTTCGGTGCCATCTGTATTTGGTTATAGCCAAAAAAGGCATCCATGATGGTAAGGAGCTCGTGGCCTGAGGTTGCATCTACCAGTTGATCAATCCTGGATAGAGGGTAGCTATTTTTTGGGTAGACTTTGTTCAGCTTTTTGAAGTCTATACACATTCTTTACTTATCGTTTGCCTTTTTGACGAGAATCATGTTTGAGACCCAGCTCAGGTAGTTAACTTTTTGGATGAATCCAACTTTGAGGAGCTTGCTGACTTCTTCTATAATTGCTTTCTGCCTCTCCGGGGCGTAGTTGCACATCTTCTCTTTTACTGGCTGATACTTAGGATCAATGGCCAGCTAATGTTCCATGACCTCGACATCAATTCATGGCATATCCGATAGGACCTAGGCAAAGACATCCGCATTCTTCCTAAGAAAGGTGACAAGTCACTCTCAAACCTCATCCCCTAAGTTGGAGCCGATCTGCATAGTGTGCTCCATGCTCCCGTCATTTAAGGACATAGATACGGGGTCCTTCATAGGCTCGCCCCACTCCTCGACAAGGTCATCATGGATATCCAGTCCATCAATAGGACAGATCGGACTGGATGTTTTTCTATAGGATAATGAAGTAACAGCATCTTGTCAATACCTGATCTCTCCTGATCTCTCTAATTCCACAGTCACTGGAAACTTCACCTTTAGATAATAAGTTGACACCACTTTTTGGAGCGCATTCAAACCAAATCAGTCGAGAATAGCATTATAGGCAGATGGAGCCTTTACGACTAGAAAATCAATCTGTGCCTTAACCAACTTCGGGCGTTGTCCTACAGTCACAGTCAAAGTTATTATGCCCTCAACTAGCACGGCATCGCTAGTGAAACCTACCAATGGGGAGTTTATAGGTTCCAAGTGGTTATTGAGTAAGGATATTTTTGAGAAAGCATCATAAAATAAAACATCAACAGAGCTTCCATTATCTACCAAAATATGGCACACATCATAGTTGGCAATGTTTAAAGAGATTACAACAATGTCATTGTGTGGAAACTAGACTCCTTGAACATCCTCGTCTGTGAAAGCAATGGGCTCTTCAGTTCTCCGCCTCTTCTCGAGCTCGGTTGATCCGCTAGCCTCTCCTCATCGAAGTCTTTCAGAGATGGTGTTGATGATGCCAAGGGATGGCCGATCTATCTACTGCTCCTCTCTTTGCAGTTTTGGTTGCGGCAATATCTTTGGCCGATCTTCCCACCCTTCAAATCGATGCTGCAGGAATCGACCGAGTCTGCCTTGCCTGATGAGCTCCTCGATCTCATCTTGGAGCTGAATATATTCTTCAGTATCATGATCATGGTCATAATGATAGAAGCAGAACTTATTTGGATTGCATCTATCAGGATGGGAGTGCATCCTTTTGGATCTCGGTAGCTACTCCTTAATCTCCATCAGCACTTGCATTTTTGGAGCATTGAGGGGGGCATAATTATGAAACCTTCGAAGGGGGGAACCCCACCATATCCTTTTGTCGGGGCTTTCCTCCTTTCAAGCCTGAGGAGGAGTTCGGGCTTGTTTGCACTCAGAAAGAGTTTGGAAGCACGACCGAGCTTCACTTGGCTTTTCTTCCTCAGTGGGCCTACCCGGCTCATCGATTCGTTGCTCTCCAATGGCTTCATTGTCCTTGGCCTTGAAGGCCTCTTCCACTGGGGCATATCCTTCAGCTTGAGGTAGCATATTAGCAAAATTCTTAAGGTACTTCTTCTCCAAAAAGAACAGCAGATTATTCTTCTGAAGGCTGCTCTTTAGCACGGCCATCGCAACAGATTGGTCCAAGTTTTGGACCTCTAGTATAATGGCATTGAATCGATTAACAAAAGCTTGGATAAATTCTCCCTCCTGTTGCTTGATGTTGATGAGGGATTCTGAGCCCCGCCTGTGACGTTGGCTACTAACGATATGAGCCACAAACTGATGGCTCATCTGATCAAAAGAGAAGATGGTATTTGACTTGAGGGCTGAGTACCAGTTTCTGATGGCTCCCTTTAGGGTGGATGGAAAGGCTCGGTAGAGAATGATGTTTGGTGCACCATGAAGCAGCATCATCATCCAAAAGGCCTTCAGATGATCAATCAGATCGGAGGTTCCATTGTAGCTCTCGAATTAAGGGAGCTTAAAGTTCAGTGGGATTGGTTCTTGCATGATGCGCTGAGAGAAAGATGGATCGGTATAGATATCACTATCATGAGAGTGGGGAGCATGACGGAGTTCCTCGATCCATCAGTTCATCTCTTATAGTTTTTGATTCAAATCATCTCGATCATGGACTTTTAAGATCTTTTGACTGAATGAGGGCAAAGTTCCCCTAGGGATAGAGTCATGATTAGAGCAGGGGCTCTCGACTCTCTGCTTCTCCTTTTCTAAGGTCATCGATTGGCTAGCCCAAGTCAACCATCCCTAGATTGGATCATGGGGCTCCAAAGAATCCTGCTCCAGCTGAATTGATATTGAAGCCTGTCGCTGCATGACCTACACTACCTCCGTGAGATCGCGAACCTACTGAACTAGTAGGTTGAACCGCTCTGCATCCACCATGACTATAGGTGGAGCTTGAGTTGCCGGAGCTAAAGTAGAAGCGGATAGATCTGGATGAGATCTGGCTGTAGAGATCGTTGACCATCGGGTTCAAGCTTTTCTAGGATGTACTATTTTTTTAGAAAGGACTCTAGAGAAGAAGAAGAGAGATCGCTGCTGAGCACTCCTTTAAAAATAAGAAAACCTCAGGAATAGAGGACCCTTCCTCGAGCACCAATCCTATTAGTGAAAAATCTCATCATCATCGAAGAAGCACCGAAGTCGGAGAAGAAGAGATCACCATCAATGATCTGCAAAATAAGTCTCATCCAAAGCCTGGGGGGTGGCTCGGGCAACCCTTCAATGATCAAGTCAGCTCTTTTAGCCAACAAAAATAGAGTACTCAATCGAGAGAGTTGTAGAGTATTGAGAAGGAGAAGAGAGCTTGGAGAAAATATATCTAGAGGATCTTTTTTATAAATGGAGCCTATAATAAATTGATAGCGACAGCCATAACTATCGAATAGTGGACCGCTCGGGGCCACATGGAGTTTGTTACGAAGGATAGTGTCTATTATTGTAAGATGCCAGTCCATTTGAGATTTGATAATCAAAGTTTGGAGGAGTAGATGTTGGTTGGTAATGACCTTTGAGCTATATCAATTCTAGAGGAGTTCGGACTCCTCTAAGGTTGTCTGGGTGTAGGTTGGTTTATACCATATTCGAGGTTGGATTTGTGTAGAAGAGGAGACTCTTCTAAAATCAAGAAGTAGATTTGTTGGAGAGATCTACGCGTAGCTCTTCTGGAGGAAAAATTTGAGAAAGAATTCATCTGACAGAGGAACCCAACTACTGGAGAGAATCCTGGAAGGAGTTCACTTGTTGAAGGAGTCCAGAAGGAATTTACCTATTGGGGGAGTCTAAAAGTAGTTTGCCTGTTGGAGGAATCCAAAAGAAATTCATCTGTTGGAGTCCGAAAGGAGTTCGACTGTTAGAGAAGTTCGCCTATTAAGAGAATCTGGAAGGAGTTCGACTGCTAGAGGAGTTCGCCTATTGGAGTCCGAAAGAAATTTGGCTGCTAGAGGAGTTCGCCTGTTGGGAGAATCGGGGAGTTCGCCTATTGGAGTTCGAAAGGATTTCGCTGTTAGAAGAGTTCGACTGCTAGAGGAGTTCGCCTATTGGAGTCCAAAAGGAGTTCGGTTGCTAGAAGAGTTCGTCTATTGAAGTCCGAAAGGAATTCGGCTGCTAGAGAAGTTTGTCTGTTGGGAGAATTTGGAAGGAGTTCAACTGCTAGAAGAGTTCGATCGTTAAAGGAAGATCGGCCGAATAGGATGCGCAGGTGCTGGGGACTTGGCCAATTCTCTAGGGCGGTATTGACTATTCAAGCTTGTTTAGAGAAGTAATATACGACATCTTATCGAATCCAAAATCAGTCTTCTCGATCAATCAAATTTTCTAGCTACAGTGTCGGAGGTTGGCCATTTCAGAATGATTCAGAGCTTGAATATTCCTACGGATTGAGATTCAATTTCTATAACCATAATCAGACGGAACTGATTTAGTCAGAATCTTAGCCGAACTTCGATAGACATGGATTTATCCCCAACAACAATGATGAGGACTCTTCTTCAAGTAAAGAAGAATGTCAAAGAGAAGAAAAAGCAAATCTTTATCTTATGGCATTGGAGGATGAGGAAAATCAAGATGACTCAATTTTTGAATTTATATTTGAGAAATTATATGAAGCTTTTAATGATTTACTTTATGATTTTAAGAAACTATCTCATAAGAATAAAGAACTAAAGAAAGAGAATCTATCTTTAAATAAAGATAAAGCTCAAACAAAAGAAGATATGAAAGATTTACAAACCAATCTAGATGAATCAAATAAAAAGAATGTATCCTTATTAAATAAAGTGATAAGATTAAGATCTATAGTAGATAGATATATGCTAAGCTCTAAAAATTTATAAATGATAATTAAAAATTAAAAGATGATCTTTGATAAAGTCGGTTAAGTTATAATCCATCAAGAAAGCAAAAAATACTTAAAGAATGTATATGCAAAATCTTAAAATCATGGTAGAAGCATTTCATGTTATAAATATAATAAAATTGGACATAATTTATAGAATGCAAAATTTTTAATTCAAATAAATCAAAGATAAAATAAATTTGGGTTTCAAAAGGAACCATCTATGCTAACCCTGAAGGACCCAAGTTAGCTTGGTTATCTAAGTTTACTTGATTACTTATATAGGTATGCTTGGCATCCGTAAGAGCTAAAAAAAGATGGTACCTTGATAGCGAATGCTCGAGGCACATGATGGAAAATAAATCATAATTTATCTCTTTTGAAGCTAAAGATGGAGGTGTTATAATATTTGGAGACAACGGTAAAAAAAATCATTAATCTCGATAATATTTTGATAACACCCTCCACTAATATAGAAAATATTTTATATGTTGAAGATTTGATACATAACTTGCTTAGTATAAGTCAACTTTATAATAAAAATTTTAATATTTTATTTAAATTATCTTATTATATTATAACTAGCTCTTTAGATGATAGCATCAAATTTATAGAAAAAAGATATGGAAATGTTTACATTGTTAATCTTGATGAACTTAAAAATAAAAATATTGAGTGTCTTGTTGCTATGAATGCTAAACTAAATGAATCGAGTTAGATTTGGCATAATAGATTAGATCATGCATGTATGAACTTATTAGCAAGATTAAAACTTGATTTAGTAAAGAACTTATCTAAAATAAATTTTGAAAAGAACAAAGTTTGCAAAGCATGCCAACTTGGTAAACAAAAAAAATCTTCTTTCAAATCCAAAAATATTATTTCAACTACTAGGTCTCTAGAATTACTTCATATGGATTTATTTGGACCTATTTCAACTACTAGTCTTGGAGAAAAAAGATATGGCTTTGTTATAATAGATGACTTTTCAAGATATATATGAGTTTTATTTTTATCTCATAAAGATAATGCATTTGATATGTTTGTTGATCTATTTAATAAAATAATAAAAAAAAAGAATATAATATTTTATATATAAGAAGTGATCATGGCACGAAATTTGAAAATCAAAAGTTTGAAAATTTTTGCTTTAAAAATAGAATCAATCATAATATTTCAGCACCTAGGACCCTTAAAAAAATAGGCTAGTAGAAAAAAGAATAAAACATCAATTGAATTGGCACAAACCATGCTTTGTAAAAGCAACCTTCCAAAATATCTTTGGATAGAAGCTATTAACACTGCATGCTATGTGCTAAATAGAGCATTAATTAGACCAATTTTAAAGAAAACTCCATATAAAATTTATAAAAAAAATAAATATTTTATATTTTAAAATTTTTGGATGTAGATATTTCATTCTGATAAATGGTAAAAATAAGCTAGAAAAGTTTGATGCAAAATCGGATGAAAAAATTTTTCTAAGATATTCATCACATAGTAGAGCATATAGATATTTAACAAAAGAACATTGATTGTGGAAGAATCCATATATGTTATTTTTGATGAAACTAACTCTCTTAAAATAAGAGAAAAAGAGCTTCATGTAGATGCAGAAATTCTTAAAAAGAAACTGAAAGATATATCATTTGAAGATACCCCCTCTTAAGAAAAAGAAGATAAAGAGCAAGAGGTTGAAGAAGAGTTGCCATAATCTCAAGATGATCAAGATACATCCAATTTATCAAAAAAATGGATGTATGATTATAATCATCCTAAAAAATTAATAATAGATGATCCATCTCATGGAGTTAAAACTAAATCATCTCTTAGGAAAGCTATGAATCATGTTATATTTGTATCTTATTTAGAACCTAAGAATGTAATTGAAGTTGAGAAAGATCCAAATTGGATATTAGCAATGCAAGAAGAATTAAACTAATTTAAAAGAAATAAAGTTTGGAAGCTAATTGAAAGATCTAAAAATTTTCTTATAATTGGTACTAAATGAATCTTTAGAAATAAACTTAATGAGAAGGGCAACATAATTAGAAACAAGACTAGATTGGTTGTACAAGGACACAGTCAAGAAGAGGGTATTGATTTTAATAATTTCTTTGCATCCTTAGTTAGACTTGAAGCTATTAGATTGCTTTTAGCATTTGCATGCTTCATGAACTTTAAACTTCTTCAAATAGATGTAAAGGGTGCATTCTTAAATGGCTTAATTGAAAAGAAAGTTTATGTAAAATAACCTCCAAGCTTTGAAAATTAAGAGTAAACTAATCATGCATATAAACTTAAGAAAGTACTATATGGATTAAAATAAGCACCTAGGACTTGGTATGATAGATTGAGTAAGTTCTTACTAAATGATGCATGCTAATCCATCACTATGGCCAATACACCAATCAATCAAGTAATAAAGTAAATGAGTAGAATATCGTTCCTTAAGGATTAAAAAATAAATACTAAAAAACTCTTTCCTAAACTTTATTTTAAAAATTAATTTATAAAAAATAAAAAAAATAAAAAAATAATTAAGAAAATTATAAGAAAATAAAGAGGGTTTAATTATTAGGATTAAATTCAAGAGCAGTAGGATACTAAAGCAATTGGTTCATCAACTCAATTAATACAATATTTAAGATATCATGCAAATTAGGTTAATTTTGTTTCATATGACAGCAGAGTTTTCTAAGATATTCACTATCCTTCGATCTAGGCATAGCAAAACTATCAATATTTATTAACTATCCTTTGGTTCAGGCATAATTTAAATAAATATTAATGTTTTAGGTATTTTAAAATTCTCTAATTAAAATACGCTGCATCCAAAGTACACTAAAATTACCGCATGCATAAGAATCTCAATCTGATTCAAAATATAAGGTATATAAGTCAAGAAGTATTGACATAGACGTACTTGATTCGTATCATGTATGTCCATCAAAATAATTAGAAGATGGCCAGTATTCTAAAAGTATTAAGAATAGATTTATATACTCCTCATGAATAAAATTTAAATAAAAATTAAATCATACTAAATATTGCATCAAAAGAGTGGCTCCACCTTAGCTTTAGTAAAAGAAATTTAGTTCATGATAAACAAAACAAAAATAGTGAATAAAATAAAAGACATGAGAAAATTCAAACAAATGACTGCTTGTTGCTAAGTTTGTCGATCGTTGCTCTTGATGGAGAGAAGATCTGATGAAGAAGAGCCATTGGTGGATGTGGAAGATGAACTGTGAAGAAAAGAAAGAAAATGGAGGAAAAAGTCTCTCTCTCTAATCAAATTCTTTCTTAAACCCTCTTTTTGATCACCCTTCCTGTTGACCTAAAGATTGATTTTGATGATGATAAAGAGTTTTGAGTATAATTTGTTGTATTACTAATATTATTTTTGAGGATGTGTAGTTTAAATTCGAAGTGCTCATAATGATTTAAGTGATTTTCATCAATTAAATTCAAAACCACCAATCAAGAGGTCATTGAAGAAAAACCAGACTTGACATACTTTAAAAAGGATGGTTAATGAGAGTTAAATCAAGTTTAGAAAGCAAGTCTAGTCTACAAATAAATTTGGAGAAGAAAAGCTGCTAAAACCCTCATGGCATGCTTGGCACACAACTTAGTCGACTAAGCCAGGAGTTAGTCAACTCAGTCTTAGAGGATAAAGAAGAAGAAAGCATAGAAAGATCAAAATTCAGAATCCAGGAGACTTAACTAAATCAGAAAGTTAGTCGACTCAGTCTCAGAGAATAGCAACATGACATAAAGACAGATTTTCAAGCTTTGTCCACTTAGTAGATTAAGTCAAATTGAGCAGACTAAGACTTAGTCGATTCAAAGAAACTTAGTCGACTAAGTTCACTATAATAGCTAGTTTTTTCAGAACTGCATTCTTTTTAGCCCTAATTTTTTTTCAATGGCTATTTTCTTATTTTTAATGGCTTAATCACTTCTGAAGATCTCCAAAATAAATTAAAATGGTGGAAAATCTTAAGAATATATAAAAAAAATATTTTGAGCATTAAAGAGAAGCTTTTTGAGAGTTTCGTTCAGTATTTATTAAAGAAAGCCAAAGGAGTGAGCTGAAAAGAGAAGGGAAAGAGTTGATTTCAAAGTTAACCTTTGTCCTTCCACTACAAATCATCCTCAAGTAAGTGAGAGCAAGAGTAAATTGAAGTGAGAAAGTAATCAAGTCAAGAATCAAGGAGCCTCATTATCACTCAAGCATTCAAGAAGAAGTCAAGCATTCAACTATCATCATTCGGACTTCTTCTGATTCTTCAAAAAAAAATTATTTTTCTAAACTTAATCTTTGTATTTTTATATTTTATTTCAAGTTTCTTGAAATGAGAAACATGGATTGGTCCAAGCCTAGAGTTGGACATTTTAGTAGTTTGATTGGAGAGCCAAGGTTAAAATTAATCAGGGTTGATTGTTAGTTCGGAGAAAAATAATCTTGTATGGTTTTGGTTGGTGATCCAAGAAAAATCAACCAGGTTGATTGTAAATCCAAAAAATAATCATTATAAAGGTTGTAGTTGGTGAGCCTAGCCTAGGTCAAAATCAATTGGGTTAGATTGTGAAACCAAGAAAAACAATCAAACTATAATCAATTGAGTAATTATAGTTGAATTCCCAAGTGGGTTACTTAGAAAGTGGACGTAGTTGCCGAGTTTGGTACCGAACCACTATAAAAGCTTAGTGTTTGTATTTGTGCAGTTTCATTTCTATTATTTTTCATCTGTACTTGTATTTTATTTTATTTCACCAAGTACATAGCATTAAAATTTAGCATATTCATAGTCTAAATTTTTAAATATCCAATTCACCCCCTCCTCTCTTGGATAGCCATCCTTGGGCAACACCTCCTTTGCTTCTAACTCTGCTCTATAACTCTCTTTGTTTCTTTATCTGCTATGCTATGCTATTGTATGCTCTATTCTCTCTTGACAATAGGCTTTAAATAGGCCAGAGAGTCTTCAATGGAAAATCCTAAAGAAATTAGGATTAAAGTCCTGAAACAGGTTGAATTGTAGCTATCTACCATTAAAACAAAGCCCTAAATCCCTTGGCTATTGGATGGGCATCAAATGGATGAAAATCCACTCAAAAATCTATTTTAATTTTGCAAATTGATTCGAATGAATTTTGGACTATTGGATCTCACTGATGATTGATTCTCGACTGTTGGATTGTGCACAAGAAGCTTTAGAAGCTTAATCAAAATAGGAATCCACTGCCGCCATTGGATCTTGATCGGCTCCTGCGTCAGCCGTCCATTAGTGCCTAAATCTCAGTCATTGCCCATGTAGACCGATCGTGAACCAGGCTTTGCTATAGACCATGCCAATCGTAGCCCGCCACGCCACATGAAATACCTAAAATGCCCCACGTGCCGTGTGAAATAAATCGTAGACCCTTAAAGGGTCTACGGTGCTCCATTTACTGTTCTAGTCCATGCTGGATTGGAATGGGCTATCGGGCATGGGCTGGTTCACGTGCATGCTGGTTTGCATCGAGTTGGCTGATTTTGAGCCAATTTTTTAGCCAATTTGGTCTGGACCAGCCAGCTAATTATTTTTTTTCTTTTTCTTTTTCTTTTGGATTTGATTTTGGGCTCATTTTAAGTCCATTTTACTTCAAATTTATTTCATTTTAATCAAAAAATTAAGCTCTTCTCATTGACAAGCTTCTTTCTTATAAAATAAATAATAAAATATTAATTTTTAAAAATATAATAAATTATTTTATAATTTAATATTTTTATTATTATATTTATAATACTTATCACACCCTCTAACTTAGTCATTGCTAGGCCCTTGGCAATTTATTATTTAATATTAATTAATTATCATGTTTCAATAACATCCTCCATCACAAAAATTAGATCTAGGATTAAAGGTCCAAAAGTTTAGCAAGTACCACTAACAAAATATTGAGCTTTAGAAGCAAATTTTGTGGCTAGTACAATTAGAAACTTTCTTAAAGTACATCTAAAGATTTACAGCATTTATGTTAGTGATAGCTAACTTAGCATTTTAGTGGTAACTTAAAAGATAAATGTATCTTCTCTTATTATCTATTTTGATTAATTTTCTATATACTCCCAAGTTAAGTTTATGAATTAAGATAGCTTTCATACTACCTCATTTTTTTTTATTTTTTTTATACTGAGCATCCTGGCCTTTCCTCCATCGTTTGACATGAAACTCCCTACTTAATCTAGGTACAGAGACCCAGTTACTAAGCTTTGTATAATCCACATATACTCTTTTTTATATATATATATTTTATAGGCAGATAACTCTTTTCTTAAATTCAAGTTTCTTTAAGTAAAATGTATATTAATTTTTAATTTTTAGTGATAATTAAATCCTCAGTTGGTCTTATAATCAACACTTACTTTACCTTATTAGTATGTATGTGCAATTAAAAGTGCTAATAGTCTTTAAATAACCTAGGTAGGCCGCTAAAAGTCTGACCAACTAGTCTATTTCTTTACTTGCTATATTCATTAGCAAATACTTTCTAACTTTTTTGCTTCTCCCAGTCTATCTTGCTCAAGATTTTCTTTCTTGACATATGATTAAAATTTTTTTAAATTATTTAAATTTAATTTTTAAATTTTTTTTAAAAAAATTTAATAAAATTTTTTTCTACCCCCAACTTAATCAATATTGTATCAATGGAGAAAGAAAAAGTAAAGAGTGCAATAAGGGATAGGGAAGAATACACCTGATTTAATATATTCTTGATCCAGTATTAGTCTTTAAAGCTTTGGAATCTGGCTTAAGCTCTCATTCATTTTTCTCTGCAAAAATGAAAATGCACCAAAGCAATAAAAAAGCAACAAGAAACTATGAAAAAAAATAAAAGAAAAGGATCAAAATTAAAAGAAAAAGAAATAATCTATCTAGTAATTTTGATTTATAGTATTCAGCTTGACTTTCTTGGAGCACTAGGCTAAATCTTGCAATCAAAGGGCTTCCTTCTCCCTCTCAAAACTTTCACCAATATAATACTTCAATTTGTGTCCATTTACCTTGAAAGTACCTTTTGATTCATCAGAGATCTCTACTGCTCTATATGGAAAAGCTTTAGTAATTATATAGGAACCTGTCCATCTTGATTTTAGCTTTTTTGAAAACAAATATAGCCATGAACTATATAGGAGAACTTATTGTCCCTCATGGAATTCTCTTTTTACAATATTATTATCATGTCATTTCTTAGTACATTCTTTATAGATTCGAGCATTTTCATAAGCATCATGGTGAAATTCATCCATCTCATTTAACCGTATCAACTTGTTCTTTCCTGCATCTTATATATTAAAGTTAAAAATTTTCATAGCCCAATATGCTTTATGTTTTAACTCAACAGGAAGGTGACATGCTTTACCAAAGAGTAGCCTATATGGAGACATACCAATAAATATTTTATATGCAGTCTTATATGCCCATAATGCATCATCTAATTTTAATGATCAATCTTTTCTAGATACACTTATAGTCTTTTCTAAGGTTCTTTTTAATTTTCTATTAGACACCTCTACTTGACCACTTATTTGTGGATGATATGGGATAGCTATCTTGTGAGTGATACCATATTTGCTTAATAGATTTTTAAATTATTTATTATAAAAGTGTATGCCCCCATCACTAATGATTGCTCTAGGAGTACTAAAATGTATAAAAATATGCTTTTTTAAAAATTTGACAACTATCTTAGCTTTATTAGTTAGAAAAGCTGTTGTTTCTACCTATTTTGAAATATAATCCACATCTACTAGAATATATTGATTTGAAAAAGAACTAGAAAAAGGTCCCATAAAATCAATACCCTAAACATCAAAAATTTCACATACAAAAATATTGTTTAAAGGCATTTCATGTCTTCTAGAGAGATTTTCAGTTCTTTAACAGCGGTCACATAAAGGAACATAAGTATGAGCATCTTTAAATAGAGAGGATCAATAAAACCTGATTAAAGAACCTTATAGGCTATCCTAGTTGGGCCAAAATATCCTCCTACCTCCCGATCATGGCAATGGTGCAGAATTTTCTCCATCTCTTCCTCCAGGACACATCTTATAATGACCTGATCTGCACAATACTTATACAAAAAAGGTTCATCCCAAAAATAATATTGGACAGCAGATAAAAATCTCTTCTTTTATTGAAAAGAAAGATTAAGTGGAAGAACCTTACCAACCAAGTAGTTAATAATATCAACATACCATAAAAATGTTCTACCTGATATAACATAAAGGCGCTCATCTAGGAATTCTTCCTTAATAGGGCAAATATCTAAATCCTTTTCTGTGACATTTTCCAGCCTTGAAAGATGATCAGCAACTAAATTTTCTATGCCTTTCTTGTCTTTGATCTCCAAATTATACTCTTTGTAGTAGAAGAATCCACTTGCTTAATCTAGATTTTACATCTTTCTTGGCAAGAAGATACTTCAGAGCTGCATGATCAGTATATGCAATAACTTTGGATAAAATAAGATAGGAATAAAATTTATCTAATACAAATACTAATGCCAGGAGCTCCTTTTCTATAGTTGCATATTTTTGTTGGACCTCTATCAAGGTGCGACTGGCATAATAAATAGTCTAAAAAATCTTATCCTTTCTCTGATCAAGTACTACTCCTATGGCTGTATCACTAGCATCATACATCAGCTTAAAAAATAGGGACCAATCTGGTACCACTATAATAGGTGCTGTGACCATCTTCTCCTTGAGGGTGTTGCATGCCTGCAAACACTCATCAGTAAAATAAAAAAAGATATCTTTATATAATAGATTAGATAAAGATCTAGAAATTAGGAAGAAGTCATTTATAAATCAACGATAAAATCTAGCATGCCCTAAGAAGCTCCTAATAGCCTTTACTAAGATCGGTAAAGGCAACTTTTTGATTACCTCAATCTTAGCTCTATCCACTTCAATTTTCTTATATAAGATCTTGTGGCCTAGCACTATGCCTTCTTACACCATCAGATGACACTTCTTCTAATTTAAGATAAGATTAGTATCCTCACATCTTTGTAAAATAAGAGATGAATTATGTAGGTATTTATCAAATGTAGACCTAAAGATAGAAAAATTATCCATAAAGATCTCAAGAAAATCCTCAATCATATCATGAAAAATAGCCATCATGCATCGTTGAAAAGTAGCTGGTGCATTACATAAATCAAATGGCATTCTCTTAAAAGCTAATATACCATAGAGACATGTAAACGTAGTTATCTCTTGATCCTCAAGTGCTATGACAATTTGATTATAACTAGAATAACCATCTAGAAAATAATAAAAATCATGCCCAGCTAATCTTTCTAACATCTGATCTATAAACGAAAGAGGATAATGATCTTTTCTAGTTGCATCATTTAATTTTTTATAATCCATGCATACTCTCCATCTAGTCACAGTCCTAGTGAAAATTAATTCATTATTATTATTTTGGACTACACTAATTCCATCTTTTTTTGGAACTACTTGAACAAGACTCATCCAAAAACTATCAAAGATAAGATAAATAATACCTGCATCAAGTAACTTGATTACCTCATTTTTGACCACTTTTTGCATCTTTAGGTTGAGTCTTCTTTGGGGTTGGACCATAGGCTCATAATTATCCTCCACGAGAATTTGGTGCATACAAATTGAGGGACTGATTCTTTTATTGTCTGCTATGGTCCATCCAAATGCCTTCTTATATTTTCTTAGCACTCTCAATAACTTCTCTTCCATTAATCTTATCAGAGAGGAAAAAATAATAGTAGGTAAGTGTGAAGAACCTTCTAGGAAAACATATTTTAAATGAGAAGGAAGAAGTTTAAGTTCAAGAGTAGGTGGCTCTTCAATTGATGATTTTGGAAGTGGAGTAGATGATCTTTCTAGCTCTTCAAAAGTGGTCTGTATGTGCATGGAATGTATGGCCTAGCCTCCAACAATCTTATGCACTCTAATTGCCTTTCATCTTTAGTCGAACCCTCTTGTGATTGGACAATGCAAGCCTTAATAGGGTCCTCAAACATATTTTCTAAAAAATACTCATATACTAATTTGTTAATATCATCAACTCAAAAATAAGTTTGATTATCATTAAAATATTTAATAGCCTTAAAAATATTAAAGGTAACTTATTCCTCTTGGACTAAGAATTAATTTCTCTTATTGAACATCAATTAAAGCTCCTCTAGTTGCTAAAAAGGATCTCCCTAGAATAAGGGGTACTTCAATATCTTCTTCCATGTCTAGAATAATAAAATCAATAGAAAAAATAAATTTATTCATCTTTACCAAGATATCTTCCACTATATCTCTTAGATATTTGATGGATCTGTCTGTTAGTTGAAGAGTGATAGTGGTAGGCTTTGATTCTCCAAGATCTAGCTTTCTAAAAATAGAGAAAGGTATGAGATTAATACTTGCTTCTAAATCACATAGAATTTTGTCAAAACTACATTCACTAATAATACAAGGGATAGTACAACTTTCTGGATCTTTTAGCTTCTGTGGTAATTTATTTTGAAGTATTATTGCACATTTTTCATTAAAATTTATTATCTCTTGCTCCTTCAGCTTTTTTTATTGCTTAGAATTTCTTTAAGAAACTTAGCATACCTGAACATCTGAGTGATAGAATCTAAAAAAAAAATATTAATATAAAAATTCTTTAAAATTTTGAAAAAATTTGAAAATTTTTTATCTAGATGCTATATTTATCTTTCTGAAAATGGTAGTGGTGGCTCATAGGCTTTACATCTAGATCAGCAAATTTTATATCCGAGAACCATCCATTTGCTAGTTGTTTTAGTGACTAACAAACTTTAGTTGGTTGTTTCTTAGTTTCCTCATCAGTCTCTTTCTTCTGATGTGGCTCTTCTAGCTCTTTACCACTTCTTAATGTGATAGCATTAATTTGCTCCTTTGGATTGATCTCCATATTGTTAGGCAAGGATCCTTATGGTCTTTCAAAAATTATCTTGGCCATTTGACCCACTTGCATTTCCAAGTTCTGAATAGCTATTGCTTGGTCCTGCCTAAGCTTGGTTTCTAGGTTTTGAATGGCTGCTTCTTGATTTGGCATAAATTTGGTCTCCTTATTTTATATGGCTACTTCTTGGTTTTGCGTAAATTTGACCATCAGCTCCTCCATATCAGGCTTTTTCTTAGGTACTTAAAATCTTGGGGGTGGTTGTTGTGCTACATATTTATTGCTCTACGAGAAATTTGGATGCTACCTCCATCCTTGATTATGTGTTGGAGTAGGGATTGTTTTACTATGGCCTAAAAAAATTACTAACATAGTTAGCTGTATCAGAAGCTTTAGCAAAAGAATTACCTATCTAGCAGTCGCTTGTATCATGTCCTCCTCCACACAGCTCATAAGTGATACTCTGAATATGCATAGCTGATCCCTTCATATTGTTGACTTCGGCTCTAAGGGTTACAATCTCAGCTAATAAGACTAGAACGTAATATACTCCTTATACAGCTATTGATCTTTTCGACATCATGCGATCTGTTTGCCACTAGTAGCTATGATGTCATCTCATCTATTAGATCAAAGACTTCCTCCTCTGTTTTATGATTAATGGTCCCTCCTACTGCTGCATCAATCATATAATGATTAGCAGGAGATAAACCATTATAAAAAATTTATACATAAAGCCAAACAGATAGTTGATGGTGTGGACATCTCCTCAATAGTTTCTTAAATCATTTACAAGCCTCATATAGTGACTCCATCTCCATCTGCACAAAAGAAGTAATATCGTTGTGCATCTTTATAGTCTTGAAAGGTGAAAAATACTTGGCCAAAATTTTCTATGCTAGAGCATTCTAAGTAGTGATAGAATCTACAAAAAGAGAATGAAGCCAATTTTTAGCTTCATCTCATAAAGAAAAAAGAAATAATCTTAACCTAATGGCATCATCCAACACCCCATTAATTTTAAAAGTATCACAAAATTCAAAAAAATTAAAAATATGGCCGTTCAGATCATCATGCATGTGTCCGCTAAATTGAATAATTGATTGAATCATTTGGATCATCGTTAATTTTATTTCAAAGTTATTTGCTTGCATAGGTAGTCTCCTAATGCTAGAAGTTGCGTCGGCTAAAGATGGTGTGATGTAATCATTTAATGGATGATGTGCTGCTCGAATAGCTTCTTACTATCCCTATACCACTATATCTAATCCTAGATTAACATAATCTAAATCTTCAAGTGCCATGTTTCTTTCTTGATTTAGTCTTTTGATGATCCTCTCTATTTCTAGATCAAAAGATATTAAGTCACTATGTTCAGTACGTGTCATGCACCAAACATAAATCTAATAATAAAATAAGAATAAAAATTAAAAATAAAATTTTAAATTAAAGCAAGGATTGAAATTTTAATATTATTTTAGATATAATCTCTAACAATGATGCTAAAAACTTGATGCGTGCTAATCTATCGCTATGACAAATGCACCAGCTGATCAAGTAATAAAGTAAATGAGTAGAGTATTATCCCTTAAAGATTAGAAAATAAGTATTAAAAAACTCTTTTCTAAACTTTATTTAAAAAATTAATTTATAAGAAATAAAAAATAAAAAAATAATTAAAAAAATTATAAAGAAATAAAGAGGATTTAATTATTAAGATTAAATTCAAGAGCAGTAGGATGCTAAGGCAATCGGTTCACCAACTCAGTTAATATAATATTCAAGTAATAATGTAAATTAGGTTATTTTTGTTTCATGTGATGGTGGAGTGTCCTAAGATATTCACTATCCTTTGGTCCAGACATAGCAAAACTATCAATATTTATTAACTATCCTTTGGTCCAGATGTAATTTAAATAAATATTGATGCTTTAAATTTTATAAAATTCTCTAATTAAAATACATTACATTCAAAGCGTACTAAAATTATCGCATCCATAAGAATCTTAATTCAATTCAAAATACAAGATATATAAATCAAGAAGCATTGATATAGACATATTTGGTCTGTATCATCTATGTTCATCAAAATAATTAAAAGATAGCCAGTATTCTAAAAGCATTAAGAATAGATTTAGCATTAAGAATAGATTTATATACTTCTTATAAATAAAATTTAAATAAAAAATTAAATCATACTGAATATTGTATCAAAAGAGTGGCTACACCTTAGTCTTAGTAAAAAAAATTTAGTTCATGATAAATAAAATAAAAATAGTAAATAAAATAAAAGACATGAGAAAATTCAAATAGATGACTGCTTGTTGCTGAGTTTGTTGACCGTTGCTCTTGGCATGGAGAAGATTTGATGAAGAAGAGCCACTAGTAGATGTAGAAGTTGAACCACGAAGAAAAGAAAGAAAAAGGAAGGAAAAAGGCTCTCTCTCTAATTCTTTCTTAAACCCTCTTTTTGATCACCCATCCTCTGCTTCTAACTCTGCTCTATAACTCTCTCTATTTCTCTATCTGCTATGCTATGCTATTGTATGCTCTGTTCTCTCTCGACGATAGGCTTTAAATAGGCCAGAAGTCTTCGATGGAAAATCTTGAAGAAATTAGGATTAAAAGTCTTGAAACAGGTCGAATTGAAGCTATCTACCATTAAAACAAAGCCCTAAATCCCTTGGCCATTGGATGGGCATCAAACGAATGAAAATTCACTCAAAAATCTATTTTAATCTCCTAAATCCAGTCGGATGAATTTTAGACCATCAAATCTCGCTGATGATTGATTCTCAATCGTTCGATTGTGCACAAGAAGCTTTAGAAGCTTAATCAAAACAAGAATCTGCTGCCGTCGTTGGATGTTGATCGGCTCCTGCATCAGCCATCTGTTAGCACATAAATCCCAGTCGTTGCTCATGTAGACCAATCATGGATCGGGCTTTGCTATAGACCATGCCAATCGTAGCCCACCATGCCACATGAAATACCTAAAATGCCCCATGCACCACTTGAAATAAATCGTAAACCCTTAAAGGGTCTATGGTGCTCCATTTACTGTTTCGATCCATGCTGGATCGGAATGGGCCATCGGGCGTTGGTTGGTTTGCGTGTGCATTGGTTCTCATCGAGCTAGTCGATTTTGACCCGATTCGATTTGGACCAGGTGGCTAATTATTTTTTTTTCTTTTGAATTTGATTTCAAACTCATTTTAAATCCATGTTGCTTCAAATTTATTTCATTTGAATTAAAAAATTGAGCTCTTCTCATTCCTACAAAAGATCAATAAAAATATCATTTTTAAAAAATAAGATAAATTATTTTATAATTTAATATTTTTATTATTATATTTATAACACTTATCACTAAATAATGATTTTTAAAAAGGTAATATAGATAAAATACTATTTATTAAAAAAAAATTAAGTGGTTTATTGATGGTACAATTATATGTGGATGACATTATATTTGGTGCTACTAATAAAACTTTGTGTAGAGGGTTTGCTAGTCTCATACAGGATGAGTTCAAGATGAGTATGATGGGAGAGCTCAACTTTTTTCTCGAACTCCAAATCAAGCAATTAAATGAGAAAATCTTCGTCAACCAAAGCAAATATATCAAGAAAATGTTAAAAAAATTTGGGATGAAAAATGTCAAAGAAAGTGGCACTTCCATGAGTACAAGTTGTAAGCTTGATCGAGATCCAAAAGAAAAAGTAGTAGATCCTAAGCTATATCGAGATATGATTGGATCTTTGCTATACTTAACTGCAAGTAGGCCAAATATAATATTTAGTGTATACATGTATGCGCATTATTACTCAAATCCTAAGGAATCACATGTATTAGCAGTTAAAAAAAAATTTTAAGTATCTAATAAATACTCAAGATGTTGGTTTATAGTACTCTAAACTATCTTCATTAGATGTAATTGGACATAGTAATTTAGATTTTGTGAGTTGTTGCTTAGATAGGAAGAGTATAAGTGATACATATCAATTTCTAGAAGTAAATTTGATCTCTAGGTTTAGCAAGAAACAAAACTCAGTAGCCTTATCTATGGCAGAAACTGAATACATTGCTACTAGGAGTTGTTGTGCTCAAGTATTATGGATCAAACAACCACTAGAAGACTATGGTATTACTTATAATAATATTCCTATTCGATGTGATAACATAAATATCATAAATTTAACTAAAAATCCTATATTACACTCAAGAACAAAATATATAGAAGTAAACATCATTTTATTAAAGAGTATATTCAAAATAACGATATATTTCTTGAATATGTGCCAACTAAAAATCAAATTATATATATCTTTACTAAACCCTTGAATGAAGAAAGATTTTGCACAATTAGAAAGTAATTAGGCTTATTTGATCCAATTTGTTAAATAAGTATTTTATAATGATTGGGTTTCATATGATAAGATGATTGATTTTCATATGGTGAATTTTCTTGAATTTACACACTCATTATTGCATTTAGATAGGAATAATAAATGAGAAAATTTCTGGCCTTAAAACTCAGAATATTCAGTTCTATGCTAGACTGAGCCATCCCACTTTTTTTTCTGAAAAACTTAGTCGTCCTTGTATTAGGCCAACTCAATTTTTTCTTCATTAAAAATTAGGCTGGCTAAGTTGTCGGGATTTCTATTTTTAAAACAGAATGATCGATGGCTTTTTAAGGGGATCGTCTCTTAGCCTTCTATCAAACAAAGCATAGGAACCCTAAAACCCTCCCTTAGAAATCCATTTTCACTGCATTAGAGAGGATTTTGGAATCATGCTGCCCAAGAAACGAGGGGTGAGACCTCGGATTAAGCATGAATGTCATGTTCCATTGCCCAGAAGAGGGATTCATGGTGAAGAACGAAGAACAAAATTCCATCAAGATCGTCCTTCTCCCTCTAGGTCGTCTCAGCCTTCTTTAACCCCTCTGGAAGCCTCCACTCAACCTCCTCAGCCTCCCTCTCCGGAATCCCCTCCATCTCCTTCTTCTACACCCGTGCCTCTCTCCTCTAGGGAAGTAACAACCGGTAGAAGAGTGGATTTTAAATTTTTGAAAAGTGAAGGATTCGATATTGGAGAGTATTTGAAGTATCAAGGTTGGGAATACTTATGTTCTGGTATCAATCTTCCAATGTATCCAAACCTTGTAAGAAAATTCTATGGTAATGCTAGGGTTAGACCAAATTTGTTTGAAATAGAAGTGAAGAAGGTGAAGATAAATTTGACTGTGGAAAAGCTAGGTAGTTCACTTAGAGCATCCATTGTTAGACCTGAAAGATTAGATGATCGAGCAAGTGGATTGCATCTATTATTTGGAAGGGATGATGCTATGCATTTCGAGAAGATTCATGCTAATGACCTAATAGTGGAGCATAGACATTTACATCACATTGCAGTCAGAATTCTCATCCCTAGAGTAGGAAGATTCGATTTTCTGAACAAAAATGACATAGTAGTTATGTATGACATATTGATGAGAGAAAAGTTTAATCTTCCAGCCCTAATTTTGAAAGTGATGTAAGAAGCATCTCAAAGGAGAGAGTTTGCTCTATCATATGGGATGTTTCTAACCTTAGTCTTTCAAGATTTTGGAGTTAGCTTAGAGGGAGAACCCAGTAAGAAATTGTAGCACTATGATACAAATAATCTGAAGTCAATGCACAGAATGAAATTCAAAAAGGTAAATGGCAATTGGGTGAAGTTAGATGAGGAAGGAGAAGAAAAAAATATGCCAGAGCCCATGCCACAGCATCCTGCGCCTGCTCCATCTTTGTCCACTATTAGATTTGATGAAGATCAGATTAAGAAGATTGTGCAGCGCATATCAGATAAAGTGTATGATAGAATTTAGAGGAAGAACCCAGTAAAAAATTGCAGCACTATAATATATATAATCTGAAGTCAATGCACAAAATAAAATTTAAAAAGGTAAATGGCAACTAGGTGAAGTTAGATGAGGAAGGAGAAGAAAAAAATATGCTAAGCCCATGCCACAGCATCCTACACCTGCTTCATCTTCGTCCACTATTAGACTTGATGAGGATCAGATTAAGGAGAGTGTGCAGCGCATATTGGATAAAGTGTATGATAGAATTTTAGGTGGTCTCCCTTCATTAATGAAAAATATTATGAGGAAGGTGTTCGCTGAATAGCATACTTCTACATCTATGGATCCAGCTTTCTCTGACCCTCCAGAGCCTAATTTAGATTAGGATGTATATAGGATACATGTAGTAACATCTAGAATATTTTGGTTGTGAATGTTTATGTTATGTATTGTTCAAACTTTAGAATTTTAAGATTTTGGAATTCTTGTATCTATGAATGAATGAATGAAGTTTAATTTTGTTTTGCATTGTATCAAATTTTTCTTATAAATGAATGAAATTTATTTCTTTTCATGTTTGATCAAATCTCCCTTTATATTGGATGTTTAATTCTTGATAATGATAAAAAGAGAGAGAAAAATGAGTATAAAAATTCATGTCAATTGAAATAAATTTAAGTGGAAATAGATGGGCATTACTTAAGTAATAACTAAATAAAGAATGAGCATCAAAATATGTTCAATTGCAATTCTATTGGAATTACAAATGTAGAAGAAACTATAACTTGAATTGCTAAATTGAAACCTCGGCACATAGTAAGGGGGAGCAACACAAAATTTGAATTAAATTGAACATAACTATCTTATTCAGGGGGAGCATATGTAAATTGATAAAATCTAAATGAATATGATGTATAAGTTAATTGGTAAGATTGAATGTATATATCATTTTGAAATTTGAAGAAAATGTTATACGCAAAAGATTTTATCATCATCAAAAAGGAGAAGATTGTTGACCCTGAATTGATTTTGATGATAACAAAAAGCATTTGACTATAAATTATTAAGTTACTAATATTGTTTATGAGGTTGTGTAATTGTAAAATTCAAATACTTGCAAATTCCAAATGTCTCCTAACATCTAAGTAAAGAATTATCACTCAAGATTTGAGAGAAAAAATTTAAGATTGGACACATTCTTTAAGAGATTTTAATGAAGATAAAATCAAGTAAAGAAGATAAGTCTAACCTATAAATCAAATTGGAGAAGAAAGGGTCACAAACAATCTTTAGTACACATGGCATGCAAACTAGACCGACCCAGTCTGGAACTGAGTGATCTAGTCTCAGTGGGAATAAAAGATAGAAAGCACAGAAAGATAGATTTTCAAGATCTAGGAGACTGAGCCGATCTAGTTTTCAACTGAGCCGACCTAGTGACAACTAGGCCAACTCAGTCAGAAAGATAGTCGATCTAGTCTCAAAAGAAAGCAAAAGATAGAAACAGGTATTTTGAGATCACTAAGACTGAGCTGACCTAGCTGAAAACTGAGCTGACTCAGTGACTGTAACGGTTAGTTTCTGATTTCACAGCTTTTTCATTCCATACACCTTCTAATGGCTATTTTTAATTTTTCAATGGCTAGATCACTTTTAGAAGTCCACCTAGATGACTTGTAGTGATAGAAAATCTTAGGAATACTTAAGAAAATATTTGGAACATAAAAGACAACTTTTGAACTTATGAAAGAGAGCTTCAAAGTATATTTTTAGAAAATTCAAGTGTGTGAGCCAAATAGTGAAAAGGAAGGAGTGGTTTTCAGACATATTTTTATCCTTCCAATATCCTCAATTTGAAAGAAGTTAGGCCATTGTTATCAAATATCATCTCCTACTTTCCTCAAGCATTCAAAAAGAAGAAATCAAGCTAAGGATCAAAGCAGCCCAGATTTTCTTCTCTTGAGCTTCCAAGAGTTTGTTTTATTTGTATTCTTCTTTTTATTTCAAATTTTTTGGGATGAGAAACTTGGGTTAGTCCAAGCCTAGATTTGGACATTGTATGATTTGATTGATGAGCCAAAGTTAAAATCAATCGGGATTGATTGTTAGTCCAAAAAAATAAATATTATATGATTATGATTGGTGAGCTAAAGTCAAAATCAACTGGATTGGATTGTAAATTCTAGTAAAATAATCAAACTGTAATTAAGCTAAGTAATTATAGTTGAATTCCTAAGTGGTTTACTTAGGAAGTGGGCGTAGGTGCTGAGTTTGGCATCGAACTACTATAAAACTATTATGTTTGTGATTGTGTGCTCTTACTCTATTACTTTCATTTACTACACATTACATAGCTTGTTTCATTTAAGCACTCAAATAGTATAATTCGCACAAGTCTGAAGTTAAAATTTTTAAATACCTAATTCACCCTCCCTTTTAGGAAACCATCCTTAAGCAACAATTCTGACAAGTTGGGTCTTTTAGTTGCTTTTCTATTTTGATTAAGATTAGTATTTTAAGTTCTTATTTAAGTCTGTTGGTATTTTTTTCTATAAATAAAGCCCTTAGGGCGACTTTATAGTTAGAAATTCAAATTATTGAGTTTATTTCCTCAAAAGAGAGTTCTCTTCTCCCTCCTAGTCATTTTTTCTTTATTTCATGCATCTTCCATCTCTCTTCCCCAACAATCACTGTGCTATAGGTTGCATCATATATCCATGCTAACAATAGTTCCAAATCACTTGCTTAGGAGTCAGGGACAAAACTATAGCAACTTTATGACAATAGCCAATTGGTCTAGAGAGTAACTTTACTAAGAGATGCTTTCAGATTTTGTCTATATGATGCATGCTTTAAGTTTATATGCTGGGGGGTAATCTGATAAGATAAGAGTCAATTTAGTTTGGCACATGATAATATGTATAATTGGAGATCCATATGTAGATAATTGATGATATAGTTTTATATCAGATATCAATATTTGCAGATAATTCTTTTGATCCAGAATTAGAAAATAATACATAGAATAAATAATAGTATAATAAAGTCCATGTAGTAGTTGTTAAAAATTCATGCATTATTTTTAAACTTAAGTACATTATTGCAAGTGCAATGAGTTTCAATGTAAAAGTGATCTAAAAGTTTCTAGTGATATAGTTAATCTGCTCCCATTCATTTTGCAACTTCTCAACTAGCTCATTAGCTTCAACCATCTTCACCATAAGATAAGGGTACGGAGAAATACAGTCTTGAAGTTCAGCACATGCTTGGCCAAAACTTGCAGCTTCACTTTGCGTGCACTCTTTTCCTTGGTCAAGCTCACCTTCAACCCTGTCAAACTTATACGAGCATCTACCAATTCTAAGGAGGAAATCAATTACTTGACTAATATGGCTTCAATATCCGATTGTCATAGGAGCTTTACCATGGGATTGTTTCATCTTATAGCACTACCATGTCGACCTTAAATTCTTTTTCCCAGATTGTTTCATGTCCAACCTTTTTAGCTGCTGCAGCAATGGTGTTATAAATCTAGAAGAATGTAGAAAGTCAGCTCTTCAAATTGGTCGAAGTTGCTACCTAATGGATAGGTAGGTCAACTTGTAATAGGACATCAATCGCACCTAGAATTTTGCCATCCTCCTCAGATTGGCAAGTTATCAAGGTCTAAGCCAATGATATCCCAAATAGCCATACTTGCTTTCATAACATTGGTTGAGAGACTTGATGAGGTGTGGGCTGAGGGAGAAACAACAGCATGTGTAGCTAGCTTGGCTTTCACCTAGGTTAAAGAATTAAGAATTGAATAGCCACGACCGCTATTAGCCTATAAGAAGGAAGATGATTATTAAATCAAGATTTGAATATAAGGTGCAGAAGGGACTATATACCTTTGTTTATTGTCTATGGGTGGAAGAGCTTGGATAGAAGAAATTTGAGGTTGAATCAATGCAAGAGATTGATCGTGGGGGCTCTATCGAGCCAACATGACATTTCGGCCGTCATTTCTAGATCAAAAAAGGTTGGTTCCATGTCTTACCAAATTTTATGAATTGACTTGTTCTGCATCAGCTATTTGGTTAGACTAGCAAGCTTAGACTAAGTTTGATTGGGCCGATTGATAGAATTATGAGTAGGTTGATTAGAGAAGTCCTTGGTAGCTTATGATGCTGCCTCTCATAGTTTGGCCAAAACCTATGAAGTTTTGTCCACTCCTAAAATTCTTCCTAAGGAGGAGAGATAGCCAATATGGGAGTGATAGTGCAGATAGGATTGATGGTGATAGGGATATCAGCAATAGAGCTCTTTCTGGTCTTTCATTATCGAAGGACCTAAAGATGCCTTGCTACTCGGGCTATTAGTGTGCTTTCATTTGGAAGAAGCCATTAGATCAGATGACTTTGACCTTTTTGGAGTAGATGACTGGGATTTACTTGCTACTATCTTTTTCTGCTTTGGGGCTAAGAGCTCTGGTTACGAGATTAAAGATTCACTCTGAGAATGAATAGGTCAAATAAGCAATGCTAAAAAAGAAGTTGCAGGCTAAAGTAAACGAGTCAAGTTAATTAAAAAAAAGTAAAAAAAAAATTGAGATTCAGCCTTAAAATTATGACCTACAGACATTACTCTCTAAAATGACTACCACGTACCATTGCCAATTAGAGCAATATAGCCTAGTCAGGATGATCAAGCCATTTATAGTAGAGACAATAGGAGCTACTAAGTTAGTAATCTGAATTATTAGACCAATGTTAGTCCAACCAACCATAGAATAGTCTAGCATATGCTAACCAATCAAACCGCTACCTCAGCCACCTTCTATTGGCTATATAATTAGACTCAAATTTGGCATTCAGTTATTGTCTTGCCTTCCTCATCCATTTTTCAATAACATGGCTCGAAGATCTAGTAAACTTGATTTTATAAAACTTCTCATATTTTTTAATCTCATTTACAAGATCATGGAGCATACCTTTGTTCTTAAAGGAGACCGAAGCTACTACACCTACATGCTAAAAGACAATAGAATTATCAGAGTTAGTAATAGGAGAGGATGGTTCACCATCAAATTTGGGCTTATCTATCTAGGTTAGGATGGAAGTCACCAATTCAAACCAAACATGGGATATATATTTATTCCAACAATACATGAAGTTTTTTGTCACGATAGGTGTATGAGTACAAAGTATAAAAGTGTAATTGGAGCAAGATTAAGAGTAGAAGTAATTGGCTAGATCTACTACTTCAGGTCGATAGTCAAGAGCCAATCATAATAAAATTTAGTTGAGCAATAGAGAGTCAAATAGAAAATTGGTTGAGATGGATCGTATTGATGAGAAAAGAAGTTTAAGCAGTATTGCTCGACCCCACACTAATTGTTGCTTGAGTGCTCGATAGTGAAGCTGACATGAAGATCTCTAGATATGAGAAAGTGCCTCCATCAGTTTCCTACCACTGTGCCTCTTCTAGAGTTAGATCTACCCAAGGAAGGATTATCCAATAAGGCTTTGAAGTCCAAAAAAATGGATACAAAAAGGAGATACCATAATAAGTCTAACCTTTATAAAGTATCTTGAAGAATTCAGTGAAAGAAAGATTTGGCCCCATCATTTGGGCAAAATGAAGATCAAGAAAAGGGGCTTCAGAAATCTTAATTGAAGGATGTAGCTCCAGGAAATAAGTATAGAGCCAGATTTGAAGGATCCATAGACGAACCCCATAGCTCTAAGTTCTTAAATTCAAGTCCTTAGGTTTTATTAGAGACAAGCCAGAAGCCCAAACGATATAAGTTGATCGTCAGTCAAAACAATAGCCAATCAGAGGTGAGTGTTGATTACTTGCACCGACTGACAACAAGAAAGAAATTTTCAAATTCATGCCAAAAAGAGGTGTGTATTCTATCATAGACATAGGTCCACTTTGATGGTAAAATTGCCAAATATACGAGGAATAGCTAGTATTTTTGTCAAAATTAAGACCAATGTTATTAGGGAGGATCTCAACAAGAGTGTTTGCATTGAACAATTTTCCAATAGAATGGACATTAAGGAAAAATCCTAAATCTAAGAAACTAGGGCTAGATATACCAAAGTTGAAATAACAGATATTAGATGTAGATGACCATAAAGGTAGCTGTTAAAACCAAAGAACAATTAGCTATGGGAGAAGAGGTCAAAAGAGATAAAAGTTTGGAGAGACCATTGCTTCCCAAATAGTGGCCTTCCAATGATAAACTCGGTAATAGCAAAGATTACAAAGAAGAGTTTTAGATAGTCGTAGGTAATGGTAGTTTGGACTATCTCAGACTAAACTTTTGAAGTCTAATCTTTCATATAGGAAGGTTTCTTTGGAGGAGCAAAGAACGACAGATGAAAATGCTCAAAAGATCTTGGAATGAAAGATAAGTCCAAGAATAAGATAGCCAAAATCTTCTATAAGTACCACAGTATTAATTTTCTCGAGGGTTCCAATGTGTTCAAAATCCTAATAGGCAGTATTAACTATTGGCATGGAAGTTGGTCTCCTAATACATAGCAAGTAAATAAACAAAAAAGATAAATTATAGAGGAGAGGATAAGAGACAAGTGAAGATTGCTGTGAAGAAGCTGGAGATGATGATATTGCCTGATATTTATAGTGCCCCATATTAAGGTATGATCCAAAGAGATTGCATAATGATTACAAAATCTTTGGAATTCAAGTGGCAGTACTCCTCCAAAATATAATATATGTTATATTAGCATGTGGTCTCTACAAGAGGAGAGAAAGTGTCATTGCATAATTGCATACTATGGAAAAGACATTCTAAAAGGGGAAGATTTTTATAGGTGCAAGTATTTGGAGAACTAAGTGTCAGCATCTCAATCTAAGCACTTAGGTGAATGGTACATTCCATCACCCTATCTGATCTATAAGTGATGGACTGTGGGGGCCCTTGTTTATACCACATTCATGCTCAAATTGATACGTGGGAGCCAACTATCTAATTGGCCGCATGATGGAGTGAGAATATGTAAAATGTTGGGTTTTAGAGTATCCAAACAACGGAGGTTGAATGGATGCCGTATGGAAGCTAACCAAGGAATTGAGCTAGAGGCTAAATACATATAGAAAAAGGCCGAACATGACACCCAATGAAGATAGTGTTTTAGCTTTATATGACTGTCGATGTCACACCCCACCCCTAAATCCGGATGATGGTGCCACACTCCATCCTTATCTAAAGGTTTAGAAGATTTCTGAATTATAACTAAACTATAATATCATTCAATAATCTGCTTTCAATTAAGTTGAACGATCCATTAATCAACAATACAGGCATTTCAACTTCAATTGCTTAACTTGCCAAAACAAATATCATTACTTGACAACTCACATAATCAAACTCAAGCTTTCAACTATTAAACCATCCTTCATATATATGCCTTTTGTAACAACTACAATATATACAAATAACAATTTCTAACTTTACTATCTCAGCTATACAATACTTCTCAAACTATTTTTTTTTATAAATCATTATTACAAAAATACTTCCTCCTCTCAAGGTACCAATACACAAGCTGAAATATACTCCTAACCATAACTACTCCAAAACTGCAAGTAGAAAAAGTGAGGGGTGAGACTTGGAAAGTCTCAATGAGTGTATCCACTATCAATAGAAACTTACTAAACTAATTATATCATAATGCATAGCATGTATCAACAAGCTTCTAAATAGTAGAATAAAATAAGAATTAATTACATATAAAAGAAAGGTCCTTATAAAATATAAACTTTTGCTTACCATTAATAATATCATAGCAATATATTTCCATAGAGTTTTAAATGAGTATCCACATATTGAAAATCATAGGATAATCATACCACAATCATATCCTCATATGAGCAGTCCCACCGATACATTCTCATATAGAAAAATCACACCATAATTGCATCCACATATGAGCAGTCACACACTGACACACTCTCATACAGGTAATCAATCCATATTCATAATCACATATGAGAAGTCTCAAGATACTCTCTCATATGGATAACCAAATCATATTCATAATCACATATGAGCAGTCGCATGCTGACACACTCTCATATGGATAACTAACCCATATTCATAATCACATATGAACAGTCCCAAGACACTCTCTCATATGAGTAACCAAATCATATTCATAATCATATATGAGCAGTCCTAAAACACTCTCTCATATGGATAACCAAATCATATTCATAATCATATATGAGTAGTCATACACTGACACACTCACATACGAATAATCAATCCATATTCATAATCACATATGAACAGTCCCAAGACACTCTCATATGGATAACCAAACCATATTCATAATCACATATGAGCAATCGCACACTGACATACTCTCATATGGAAAACCAATACCATGACATACTCTTAGATGAGCAGTCCCACAACACACTCTTAAATGAGCAATCACAAGATATCACAAATATCACAAAAGTCATCCATATAAGATACTAAATCAAATAAGAGATTCTTGCAATTCCTTTCAACTTACTGATGATATATCATTCAAATCCTACATACAATTACCTGCTTATGAAATGCACAAGAGCTATCCAAAATCCTTCTTGTTTCCATGTTTCACCAAATATGTATATAGATAGCAACATAAGCTATAAAGTATCAAAATCTATCTTGCTTTTTAATTGACCGATCTACATAGCAAGGTATATATTAAAACTTCATGCATAATTACTAGTAGATGCAATACACAGAGGCTATAAAGAAATCATATTTTTACTCATGCTTGTATATAAATATGTAACTATGAAACATTGAAAAACTACCTTACCTTTTAGACACATCTTTTACATAGCAAAAGTACTTTAAAAACACCATAAATAGATGAAAATCACTCACCTTTAATAGCCATTGTTTCACTTTAATACTGGTTTTCCTCAAAGCACCCTTTTGAGAACCTTTGTCTTTTCCTTATATGATTAAACATCGATTGTCAACAAAAATAGACTTTACTAATTGCCTCCTCGTCTTCTTTAAATTAATCTATTACTAATTCATCTCTTCCTATTCGAACTTCCCTTGAACTCTAGCTGAGAACATCACCTTTCTCTGGCCTTTTTCCCTCTCTATTCTTTTTGTTAGCTAAAGAACTCCAAATAACAAATAAAATAATTGGTGGCTTTTTAATTTGGAAGAGAATAAATTAAGAAAAGGAGTTACTAGATGTCAACCCATGAATCTTCCACCCAATTTCAATCTTAATAGGTGTTGCCCAGATGATTTTTCAGCTATTTCTTTATATAACTCAGTTACTAAGTCATCCCTTTTAAAATGATTTAAAATTCACAACTTAAAATACTGTTAGTTTATAACTGCTCCCCAAAATTTTTGCAAATTAAGATGTCTTGCTCTTAGGAAAAACATAAAGTGATTTCTATAGCCTAAAACTTGAGTCATCTCGAGTTTAGACTGAGACTTCTCGAATCCCTGAGTTTCAAAAATTTTATCTTGATACTCTTTTCACAACTTCACTCAAAACTGATACTCATTTATATTTTTTTATTTTAAGCTCCATTAACTTTAAAATATAAATGTAAATAAGGAACACCCTCTATTTGGAATCAATAAAAATATTAAAAAAATCAAAATTCTTAAGAATCAGATTTCAAAATTTGGGTTCTAGTTCAAATTTTCTCAAACTCGATACTTTTAAAATATTCTTGCTTTAGAATGAATAGATTAAAGGATCTCCATAATTCATTAAAAATCACCTTGCAACTCACCAACACCTAAGGATCAATTACTGCTAATTTTTATTTCAAAAAAATTTATATTTTATATAGCTTCCCATATAGGTGCTAGCTTTCAGACTTAGAAAATTTTCAGAACTCGCAATGATAGATAATTAAATTTACGCTCAAATGGCTCAAATATATCATAATTAAATCACTATGCCACACATATACGAACACAAATCTTTAATTTACTATTTTGTTAGTTCGAGATGTTACAGTCAATCCGATAGACAATACTGGATCTGATTGCTTCGATAGACGTGCCTTATGAGAGAATATCTAGCATCACTTACTAGAACCAGCAAAGGTGGATTCTGAATGTGGGTAATAGATATCAAAGTATGCAATTATTGTATTTTAGTATGGATAATGGATTTGTATTCTATATTATGAACTATTCGACATTCAAATCAATGTATTTTATCTTATTTTAGTCTACCATAGTTTCTACTTTAGGAGAAGGAGTATGTTAGATTTCTAATATCACAGCCCAATGCTACAGCTATTATCTCTATCTACATATATCTCCATCAAATGGTGGCGCAGTGGTGATTAAAATCTCTAAAGGTCAAGGCATGTTACTATCTATCATCCCTTTGATCGCTATCACCTTTTCAGTTGATCTAACACCGATGGCACACCCGCATACATTTGCCTTTGCTAGTTAGCTTGTCACCACTCTTTTCTAATATACCAAGATGGGACTCTAACAGCATGTTCTATGACATATCCAAGTAGGATGGAAAGAGCGCTAACAAATTTATGATAATACAATATTATTAATAAGAGCTTATTAGCTTATATATCAATTATATTAAATAAAGATCTTTTCATTAGTACAATTAAATTAATATAAAAATTAATTATATTGTTAATAATCATATTTATTCAATATATACTAATTTTAATATAAATATTTTTTATTAGTATCACATCGTATCTATATTGTGTGTGAGTCACTAGATTACGCTAATGATCTCATTGTATTGCATTATTTCATATTATTAATATAAAAATTTTATTTAAAAAAATAATTAAGCTATTATATTCAATTTTATATTTGTTATTATTCTATTATATTTATTATATATTAAATTTTAAAAATAGTTAGAAAATAGAGAAAAATTGTATCTTGCGCGTCTCACAAGTTATAGTATGCAAGATCGTAACATAACACCTTGGCTATGAACCAAGTGAATATGCTAAGCATTCTCTAAATGCTAATCCGGGTTCAATTAAAGGTAGATATGAGAACTCAATATCTATTCTTTAGATAGCCCAAAAAATATTTGATGCTAGCATCAATTTTCATACATTGCTTATGAATTGATAGTGATACATGAATTGAACTTGGGGCCATAGAAGATCCATTTCCATAGCATGTATACAAGCTATTAAGAATTTAGCCTTTTCCATCGAACAAAAATCCTCTAGTGCATACACTAGAGGATATCAGCTAGAATATTTATTCTTTTTTGCTACATATCCTATCGCATCCATTTTATAATGGAAATCAAAAATTCAAAGCAGGATGTGACAACTCCTACTAGTAGAGTCCGTATATTTCATGACTTCAAAAGAAAATTATGAATCATCTATCTATCATGCCATCCTCCTCTATCCATCCAGCTATAAGGCTAGGGGTACCAATAAGCTAAGCAGCTCATAAGTTGCTCAAGCTTAACTCCGGCTCTACTCGATTTGACTAATATTGAGCATGAGTCAAGCTTAAGAAGCTCGAACAATTTTTCAAATCAAGTTTGAATAGCAAAATACTTGACTCGAAGGCTTGCAATCCTAATTGAGCATATATGTGTGTGTGTGTGTGTGTTTGTATAATAGTAGTAAAAATAATAATATTTTAGATAGTATATAATAAGATATAGGAAACAATTAGCAGATATTAAAACTTACTCTAATGGTATGGTCTTGTTGGGGCAATCAAATCCGCTTTCCTCCGATTTGGCATCTGCACCCCAACTTACAATCGGTCATAGCACCTCGACTTACATTCGATTATACCAACTATGAGTTGGGATAGAATTTATGACTTTCAATCAACTGTCAACTAACTTACAAATCTCGACGTCAGACTTTCTATCGGTGACAAGAAACACATGGCCGACTGTCAATCGGTAAACCGATTTAGTATCGGTAATGTCCAGTGACTTTCTAGTAGATACAACATAATGATTTTATCAACTGCATAATCGCTGACCAGCTGGTGTATCAAAGTCATCGACCAATAATCAATCGGTATGATGACACCAACATGCAATCAAAGCGCCATGCTCATCGACATAAAGTTGATATATCAAAAATTGCCAATGCAGAGGCATATAACGATAGTATACCACTGCCATTGGTGGGCACTAACTGCTCATCCCACGATCATAATGATAGTATACCACTACCATTGGTCGATCCCTCTAGGATCTAATGTCTATTATATGATCCTGAAAATTAAACTTATAGCTATTCTATGTTTGTATTGAAAATCAAAATACCAATGAAAAAAATAGTTGAAAAAATTTATGTAAAGCTCTTGGCTCCCAACCGTCCAGTCCCTTGACCATCGCTGATGGGTCCGCTGGTAGATCTTGATCCTACCAAAAAGCTTGCCACTCTCTATATCTCTTTACAATTTGAGAATAATTAATATAACTTTTTTAAATAGTTAAAGAGTTAAAATATGATAAATAAAAATTACTTACCATCTGCTCCATATGGCAAGCGATGGCCTCAAACCCCCATAATGTGAGACTGTCTGTTTCGTCTGATTTGCAGCATTTTGGCACATCAATCCTGCACAATTAATAGTCAAATTAGTTAGTAAGTAACTAAATTTAAAAATAAATAATTTAATTATTAAATTTTAAATAAAAAAAGTTATCTGATATGTTGGATTCTCGTACATGCGGCATATGACAGTCTAGTCCTTGATACTGATGCTGTCATATGGCCGCTGTCGCACTGCCTCCATTCCCTGGTCATACACTACAGCATATCAGTGGCGATGAATATGATGCCGATACTTCTTGAAATGCGAGCATAAATGATCATTTATAGCTCGCCACATGCGATCGTGCTCAAAATCAATAATCTAAAATATAGCCTACCAATAATAAATATTATAAGAATATAGTATTAATTAAATATTTAAATAAATATTATTATACATGTAAGTGGCTATAAAAGATCTTCCTCTGAGGCTGTATAACCTAACGCCAATCGAACAGCATCGTCGGAGCATAGCTATGACAAATGATGCCCAGCTCAGTCTACCATGGCTCACACCATCTCCTAATAGGCCTAGTGTAGCCTGACGGTATCTCGATGCGGAGATGCTATCCCTCATGCTCGCATCTCCAACACTCAAAGGTGAGGTTCTTCGATGGACCTCACCTTCACCTCACCACTGATAAAGAATGGTCTGAAAAAATAATAAATAAAATATCAGTATGATAGCCATCTATAAATCTAATAGCTAGGTAGATTAAAATTAAATTTTATTATGTAAAGAATATGAAAATACCAGTCAGGACCAGCTCACTCGAACCTACCTCACTCGGATCCACCTCTATAGGGCCCTCTGGCGACTCCGATAGTGCAACGGTGGAAATGAGGAAAGGCTCAAAAGTAGGCTAGAAACTCAAACATCATTGTCTCACTCCCGGTACCATACCTGTAATGCTTAAACTATGCATATAATTAACTTGACATGTAAATAAATATAATAATGAACAATAATAGCAAAAAATACATAAATGCTAATGAATAGAATTGTATTGCATACCATTATTGCAAGAGAAAATTCAACAAAGGATACAGATCTACTTATCAATATCCATATCCTCCTCAATTTCTAGATCCTTCTCCGAATCACAATAATCGATTAATGCATGCAACTTAAAATTTCTTCGACTGACAAATCGTATGTCTGTACTCTATTTTTTCATAGCTCTTTCAGATCATCGATTAAAGGTTGTAGATATACATCAATTTCATTATCTGGTGCTTTCAAATTCGAAATTAATAGTGACATAAAAATAAATGGCTCTTTCATACATTTCTAAGGTGACACATTATATACAACTTGCATCACAGGCCACATGCTGTAGGAAGTACTCAAATTACTAAAAGGGTTAAATCCATTTATCGCTAGACCAAACCAAATATTGTGCGGGTCATTCGCAAATAGCAAATACTTTGCATCGAAGTCTTTCCATACTACAGAGTCAGCCAGGTGGCTAAGTATGTTCTCCTTCAAAACCCACTGTTCATGATGTCATCTCATTTCTTTAGCTATCTTTGTGGACATATACAACTTTTGAAGTCTTAGAATTAATGAAAAATATCTTAAAATCTTATGAGGTATCTTCTATCCTTACCTATTATCAGTTTTGTACCTAGGCTCACCATATTATGAACATTCACTTGTTTGTTCGTTCTCCTTATAAAATAATATACAATCATGTTTGCAGGCATGTATAGGAATATAGCCAAGTCCAAATTCCCGCATATACATTTTTGCTTCAGTATATGATTTTGGAAGTGTTGATCCATCGGGAAGATTTGCTTTAATCAATGCCAAATTTTGATCAAATGACTTCTGACTCCATCGGTTCATAATTTTAATATGAAGCAATTTAGTCAAAAACTCTAACTTGAAGAACTTCGCATAATTTAGGTAGAGTGGCTCTCGTGCATCCCGAACAAGTTTTGCAAATTATTCAGAAGTCCCTTCTACCTCATCAATATTATATTCATGATCAGAACTACTTTGAGATGCACTAGTACTTGTAGATACATTTGAGGTAACACCTTAATATAAATCATTCAATAGTGAATCTATACCACCATGTTTGATAGGTTCAGCAGTATCAATATCATCATCATATTGTCATCATCGTATACAACTTCATTCGGATCACCCTCTCCATGCCATATCCAGCGAGTATACTTCTTGTCCATACCAAAACGTAGCAGATGCTCCTCAACAAGTGATATGAAATGATATATCATATTGACACATGTTTTGCATGGACACTTTATCCGACTGGCACTATCAGCCTTACACCATGCAAATTCAATAAAATCTCAAATATTTTTTCGATATTTAGGCAAAAAAATATTTCTAGCATTCATCCAACTTTTATCGATATCCAGACAATAAAGAATAATGATTCATGAATCCTAACTCCACCAACTCCTTTCTAATAGATGTAGTCCTATCCCTTTCAAAAATGCATCACTTTTATTGTTGTCACAGCTTTGTTCTTTATTCCATATCCGAAAAAATTCGATAGCATCTTCCTATAGTTCTCCAAGTACACGATTTAGATGGATCATATTTTAACCACATCTAATATGTACCCAAAGAACAAACGAGATAACTATGATGAAATTTTTCATTATAGAATAAAGAGCACCATGACAATAATAAAATATTGATACATTTATGAACTGCCCAAATCGAAGCATCCAAGAGCCATTCATAGAGTCCATTTTGGAGATCCTAGGACCAACTCTTGAATAGAAGTCTAAGGTTAGATCAATGCATGAATTAAATCATTACCAAATCAGATCCTAGATCGGATCTTGACGTAGATCATGATCCAGATCCCGATCAAGATTCGATCTGGTTCATGATCTAAATCTCAAACCAAATTTTGGACATGATCCCAGATTGGATCCTGGACATGATCCCAGATCGGATCTTGGACTGAATATGATCCAAATTTTGATTGAGATCCAATCCAAATCTTGACCTGAATCCCAGACCAGATTTTGGACAGGATCCCAGATCGGATCCCGACCGAATCCCAAATCGGATCCCAGACTGAATTCCAGACTAGATCTCGAACAAGATTTTGACTCAAATCTCTGATCGAAACCAAATATAAATCTTCATACCTGATAGTTTACATGCATTATAAATTAAAATCTTTGACTAATGCAAATTAAAATATTAAATCATAATAAAATACATGAGTTAAATAAATAAAAAGATTAAACTATAATAAGTAAAAGCATAAAAATATAATTAAAAACTAAACTATTTTAATTATAAAAAAATTACTATTATTATTACTACTTTTACTTACTCTTATTATTATTATTATTATTATTATTATTATTATTATTATTATTATTATTATATTTACTATTATTATTCTAACTACTACTATTACTATTATTATTATTTTAATTATTATTACTACTTTTACTCTTATTATAATTATTATTATTATTATTATTATATTACTATTATTATTATTATTCTAACTACTATTATTACTATGATTATTATTATCATTATTATTATTACTATTTTACTATTATTATATTATTCTTACTACTATTATTACTATTATTACTACTTACTATTATTGTATTTTATTATATATAATTATTACTATTATTATTTTATTATTATTACTATTTTTACTCTTATTATTATTATTATATTTACTATTATTATTATAATAATTCTAACTACTATTATTACTATGATTATTATTATGATTATTATTATTATTACTATTTTTACTATTATTATTATAATTATTATTATTATTATTTTATTATTTATTAAAATTTTAAAAATGATTAAGCTCCTCCGCCCCCCACCCCCAGCGGTGCTCCTCCACCGCCCACCACCCGCGGCCCCCCCATCTGACCCACCACCGCCATCCCTCCATGCCCCCCCCACGGACCCCCACCCCCTATGATGTGCAAACATTGTCGTGGTCCCCCATCCTCTACGGTGCCCCTCCGTCGCCCATCATCGGTGCCCACGACCCCCCACCCTCTGTGGCACTCCTCCGCCACTCATCATCGGTGCCCGCAGCCTCCCACCCTTTACGGCGCCCCTCCGCTGCCCACCATCGGTGCCCGTGGCCCACCAACCCATCACATCACCATCGTCCAACGGCCCCGCACCCCACACGACCCCCCATCGGTCCCCTGCAGCTGGCACCAACCCTCTGCACCCTGCTGGCCACCGCATGGATACATCCACGGCCCCCAACCTATGGTCTCATCACCACCACTCCACAGCCCCGCACCCCATTTGCCCCCCACCCCTGTAGCTAGCACCCATCCTCCACGCCCCACCGTCCGCCACCGACCAACGCATGGCACCTGTGGTTCTCTGAACGATCGAAAGAGAACAAAAAGAAATTACCATCAATGGCATGTGGCAACAACGACAATAGTGGCAGGATAGCGACAATAGTGGCGGCAACGAGAGAATAGGTTGCTAACCGGTGGAAGCGAAGGAGGAGGGGGAGAGAGAAGATGAGGGGGCGAACGAGATTGGATTTTGGAGAGTGGGTTTCATGTGAACGTAGTGGAGGAGGATATTTAAAGGCATTTAGTGATGGAGTTTTAGCAACAAAATTTCATCGCTATAATAATTATTAGTGATAAAAATTTATTCTTCATCATTAATAATTTTTATCAATTTTTTTAAAAAAAAAATTCTCCAAAAAGTATTAAAATATTAAATAAAATTATTTATGATAAAAAATAAATTTTCTTCATAAATAATAATTATTTGCGATGTATTCTTTCCATCAAAAATAATTTTTCATAAATAAATAATTTAAAAGATAAAAAAAGTGAGAATATTTATGATGGAAACTTTACATCACAAATAATATTATTTGTAATAGAAAAAGTATTTACATCATAAATTATAGTTATTTGCAATGAAATTCTTCCATCATGAATAATTTTTCATAAATAAATAATTAAAAAAATTTAAAAAAATAAGAATATTTGATATGGAATATTTTTATCATAAATAAATATTATTTATGATGAAAATAGTATTTACATCATAAATAACATTTATTTATGATGGAAACTTCTATCATAAATAATTTTTCATACATAAATAATTTAAAAATTAAAAAAGATAAGAATATTTATGATGAAATATTTCTTATGATGAAAGTTCTTAAAAAAATAGGCAAAAATACACTATGCATGGTCAATGCGATAGGGTTGTGCGGTGCAAGCACGTCCACTATTAGCTAGCCCGCAGGCAAGTTAAGATTTTTTAAATTTTTTTTAAAAATTAGTATTCTTTTAAAAAAATTTATTATTCTCTGAATATTATATAATTTTAAAATTTAAAGTCCATCTTCATTATTCATTATTTAAATAATTATCATACGAGTATCGTCACAAAAAATCACCTCGATCTGATAGTTCTAGTTTTATAGATCGATAAAATTTGATTTCGACGATCATAAATGATCGTATGATGATTTGATAGATAAAAACTATCGATGGATCTAAAAACTTATAATGATAATCCCTATGATATTCATAATATACTATCAAAATTCTACTTCAAGTGGATATCATTATCATAATAAATTTAATATGAGATAATTTTAACTATTAAATAAAAAAGAATGATTAAATGACCAAATGGCATCCAATTAAGATGATTTTTTAGATAAATGATCTTTGCTACTACTTTGATCATTTGTATAGTGAAGATCATAAAATTCAAACCATACATATATGAACGATCTAAAACTACACGTCTCTTAATACTAATTCTTAAGATCCTTAAGTAATTATACGTATATTTTTGTAGGATCTACTTAACGTGGATGATTTATATACATACGATTTTAATTTTATGATCATCACCATATAAATGATGAAAGTAGTAGCAAAGATCATTTATCTAAAAAATTCTTTTAATCGAATGTCGTTTGGTCTTTTAATCACTCATTTTTTATTTAATGATCCAAATCATCCCGTGCTAAATTAACTATGATAATTATATTCAATTGAAGTAAAATTTTGATAGTATCCTATAAATATCATAGAGATCATCATTATAAAATTTTGGATCCATCGATGATTTCTATCTATCAGATCATCATACGATCATTCATGACCGTCAAAATCAAACTTTTATCAATTTGCATAAATAGAGCTATCAAATTGAGGTGATATTTTATGACAATGCTCGCATGATAATTACTTAAATAATAAATAATAAAAATAGACTTTAAATTTTAAAACTATTTAATATTCAAAAAAATAGAAATTTTTAAAAAAAATATATTAATTTTTGAAAAATTAAAAAAATATTAATTTGTTTGTGGGCAAGCTAATAGTGGACGTGCTTGCACCCTACAATCCTATCGCATCAGTCATGCATGACATATTTTTATTCTTTTTTATTTTAAAATAATCTATATTTTTCTATTTTTAAAATTTAAAATTTTGATCAGATTATTTGTAATGGAGGATTTTTATCATAAATAATCAATTATTTATAATGTAAACTATATTTACATTCCAAATAATGAATTATTTATGATAGAAAATTTTCATCATAAATAATTCAACCTTTTTATTTTTCTAAATAATTTATTAAAGGTAGATTATTTTTGATAAAAATTTTTCATCATAAATAATCCATTATTTATGATGTAAATCTAGTTTATGTCATAAATAATTAATTATTTATGATGAAAATATTCCATCATGAATAATTTGACCTTTATGATTTTTTAAATAATTTATTTATGATAGATTATTTATGATGAAAATTTTTCATCATAAATAATTAATTATTTATGATGAAAAATAAATTTACATCATAAATAATCAATTATTTATGATAAAATATTTTGATCATGAATAATCTAGCCTTTTCATCATAAATAATCCAACCTTTTTATTTTTTTAAATGATTTATTTATAATAAATTATTTTTTATGGAAAATTTTTATCATAAATAATTGATTACTTATGACGTAAGTTAGATTTTCATCATAAATAATTTATTATTTTCATCAAAGTTTTTTCATCATGAATAATCTAGCCTTTTATATTTTTAAATGATTTATTTATGATAGATTATTTATGATAAAAAAAATTTATTATAAATAATCATTTATTTATGACATAAATTAGGATTTCATCATAAATAATTTATTATTTATGATGAAAACTTTCTATCATGAATAATCCACCCTCTTTTTAAATGATTTATTTATAATAGATTATTTATGATAGAAAATGTTTGTTGCAAATAATCAATTATTTATAATATAATATTTATTTACATCACAAATAATTAATTATTTATGATAAAAAAATTTATCATGAATAATTTGTCCTTTTTATTTTTTTATATAATTTATTTATGGTAGATTATTTATGATGAAAAACTTTCATCATAAATAATTGATTATTTACAACGTAAATTTTATTTGCATCATAAATAATATATTATTTGCAATGAAAAAAATTTTATCATTAATAAATATTATTAGCAACATAAAATTTTTTCATCACAAATATCTTTATTTGTCGAGAAATTTTTTTCGTCGCAAATAATTTCATCGTAAAACATGAGATTTCTTGTAGTGGATCATTACGGCGGATGCTCAGTAGTTTGCTGCCCTAGTGCAGTAGGTGACCATGCTGATGGAGGTAATCCATAGTCTCTAGCAACAGTAACAGTAACAGCAACAGCAACAACAATGATAGCAGCAACTGGCATCGGAAGAATCAACACCACACAAAGTGCCATCAAGGCATAGTCATCGTATTTTGTGACTATCTCTTTCTCTACCCCCAGAATGATGACATACTCGATGGTCTCATGTCGAGCCTACACCATCATGACATTTTTGTCATGCTAGTTAACAGGAGCGACAGTCTCCTTCCCTCCATCATGATGTGAAGAGGGGAAAGCAGTCGTGCTTACCTTCACAGTCTTCACATTCTAGTTATTTTGGGGAGGGCTTGACCCTAGAAGTTTCTCAACAACACCAATTTGATGACTATGAGTGCAGGCTCAATGAGATGGATCATCGAGTCACTCAGATTCAAGTGGATAGCTATGGGATTTTCGACGATCTTAATATCCACTTGACGTCATCTTTCATCCAGCATCTTGGACAAACCCATTCCAACTCATTTCAAGATGCCACAATTGGAGCCATATGATAGCTCCACCGACTCCATCGACCATTTAGGAAGTTATAAGACTTTCATGATAATTTAGGAGATATCTAATGTCATCTTATGCATGGCCTTCTCGGTGACTCTTTGGAAGGCAGCCCAAGAACGGTACTTGGAATTTGGTCTGGGAAGCATCGGCTCCTTTGACCAATTGAGTGATCAATTCATGGTGCGTTTCTGCACCAGCAAGAAGATGCCGCACACTTCTACCAGCCTCTTCTCGATCAAACAATGAGAGGAAAAATCTTTGAAGGATTATGTGGAGCATTTTAATAATGCCATATTGGAAGTCTACGATCTGAACCAGGATATGGCTATGACGGTCGTGGTCCAGGTTTTGCGCAACTCGCCCTTCACCTACTCTCTGGATAAGATAGCCCACAAGTCATTGACTGACTTTCTTATCAAGGAACAAAAGTACATCCATACCGAAAAAGCACTGCTATCCAACGAGATGGAGAGGGTAGAGGAGCTTCGAAATAGAAGAAGATCGAGAGAGGTTTAGGTCAAGGATGATCCATTAAGGAGCCTTTTGACAACAATCAACATCTAGACCAAGGAGCCCAAACTACAAGTACGATAACTATGCTTCACTCGTGGCTCCTCAATCTCAAATCCTGATGGAGATTGAGAAGAAAGAATATGTGAGGAGGCCCAAACCGATGCAAGCTCCATCAACTTCTCACAATCGAAAGAAATACTGTCATTTTCACCATGACCATGGACACTACACCGACAACTGCATCCAACTAAAGGATGAAATTGAGAACCTCATCCATCGAGGGTTTCTCAAAAAATACGTTCAGGATTGATGACCTGAAGTTGTTGCAGAACAACTCTTGCCATCGGTGGAAGAAACTTCCAATCGACCGACTGTGGAGGTGATTAATATGATTTCAGACTGACAGAGAAGTAGGGGGCAAGCACTGAAGAGAAGTCATCCAAGAAATGATAACATGGCATTGTAATCTCCTTTTTGAAAGAAGATGTTCGAGGAGTACAAACTCTTTAATAGCAAATCATGATGTAAAAAGGATGCTTATAAATAATGGAAGCTCTATGAATATTTTATTTTACTCTACTTATTCGCAAATGTGTCTACCTCCCGACCGACTTCAAAAAGTTTCTATATTCTTAGTCGGGATCATGGGAGACTCAATAAACATAGAGGACAAAATCACTCTCCCTCTAACTGCCGGTACTGACCCACTATAAAGTATTGTTCTCCTAAATTTCATAATTATTTGAGTTTATTCGACATATAATACCATACTTAGACGATCAGGACTCAACACATTAAAGGCTGTGGGGTCGACATATCATCTACTAGTTCGATTTCCAATAGAAAATAAAATCGAAGAAATGCTAGGAGATCAACAACTAGCCCGATGTTATTTCATGATATCGACCAACATCAACAAATCGGCACAAGACCCCCTCTCGATCGACAAGCTAGACTAGAGAGATAACGAAGAAAGAGGAGAGCTGGATGTGCAACTAATCTCGATTCCATTAAGAGAAGGTGATCTAACGAAGATCATTCAAATCAGATCACATCTACTCAACTCGATGCGAAGGTTACTACTCGACTGGCTAAGGAAAATGTCGACATCTTCACTTGGTCAATGACTGATATGCCAGGGATTCCTTCAAAGGTAATAATTCACCGACTGAATATTGATCAAATCACAAATTGATAAGATAAAAGAAGAGAACCTTTGTCCCCAAGAAACAAAATGCCATTGATGAAGAAGTCGACCAGCTTCTTGCAGCCAATTTCATCAAGAAATTCCATTATCCCGTCTGGCTTGCCAACATCATGATGGTAAAGAAAGCCAATGAAAAGAGACGAATCTGTATCAACTACACCGATTGGAATAAAGCTTATCCAAAGGATAGCTTTCCACTATCGAAGATTGATTAATTAGTTGATGCGACATCAAGATATAAACTAATAAGCTCTATGGATGCCTTCTCGGGCTACGACTAGATCCAAATGGCCCTTGAAGATAAAGAAAATACCATCTTCATGATGGACAAAGGCATCTTCTGTTACAAAGTAATAACTTTCAATTTAAAGAATCACTACTATAGAACAAGGTTATGGCAGCAGTTTGTAATCGCTGTCATAGCCTAAAAAATTACTACCATAGGCTATGGTAGTAGTTAGCTAACTGCAGCCACTGCGGCCATCGTCGTAGATCTATGGCAGCGATTATTACAGCGATTACGGAATTGCTACCATACACAATCTATGGCAGCGGTTCTGTAACCGCTGCCATAGGTTAAGCTATGGCAGTGGTTACGAAACTACTATCATAGCTTGACCTATGGCAGTGGTTATGAAACTGTTGCCATATCTCGACCTATGGCAGTGGTTATCGAACCACTGCCATAGATCTAATGCAGCGGTTCTGTAACCACTGCCATAGGTCAATGGCAGCGGTTGGCACGTAACTTATTGCCTTGCTTGGCATGCCTACGATAGTGATTTTGCAATTACTGCCATAGCTTTTGAATAATAAAAAATATAAAATTTTTAATTTTTTATATATTTTACCTGATAAATAAGAGATATATATAATATAATAAAAAATATAAGAAAATATTATAAATATAAAAATATTTTTAAAATACTTAAATTTTATTATTAAATAAAATTTATTATAATATTTTTTAAAAAAAATACATTAGAAGTCTCCTAAATCTATATCATCATCATCATCGGAAGATGGAGCACGAGCTGGAGGAGCTAGAGCTGGAGTCGGAGCTGTGGAGCTGGAGGAGCTAGAGCTGGAACATCAGCTAACATGTCCCCAAGACCTACGAAGTCTGCTCCAAAACATGCGCTGAGCCTCGTCACCATGGCGCTCAAGATGCCCTCTAGATGAGATGTATGCTTCTCAGCATAAGCAGCCATGCCATAGCCTGATTTGCCTATATCGTAGCCTGAGCTGCCTGCGCCAATGCCTTCTCAAGCTACTTTCGACTGACGATATGAAAGCATATGAAGAGACACTCATCTCAAACTAGTAGCTTACCGGCATATGTCCAGGCCTACATCAGATCCTTCTAGAGTACTCAGGCCCCAACACCTGAGATAGATGGTCATGGGAGCCAAAGCTGTCTGGGCCCTTGCTCGCGAGCGCATCTAACTACTCCTGTAATTATAAATTCAAATAAAATTTTATAAAAAATACTATAATACTGATAATATATATTAATATATTTATTACTTATAAAAATCTTTTTGATTATGGCATTCATCGGACAGTCCTTATCCGTACGGTTGGATCGAAAGATCTCGCTATGATTGGGCATCACTCCATCTTTCATCAATTATAATAATGAATTAATTTATTAAAAATATAAAAAAAATATTATTTTAATTTATCTAATAAAATTTAGAATTTATTATCTCTCTATGCATATGACTGACCACAGACTCATGGCCTAAAGTGTGCATGTACTCTTAGGCTGCCTAATTCTTCCAATTCTGACGAAAGATAGCCTAACAAGTATTCAAATAAATAATAAATATTTAAAAAATATTTAAATATAATTTTAAATATATTAAAAAAATTTAAAAATTAAAAATTTTACCTCAAACTCTTGACTCCTCCAATGTCTAACCATCCTCTTTCATTGACTCGGAGGACAGTCCTGTATCCAAGAAACAAGCTTCTTCAGAGTGTCTCATCGGTGCTCAAGCCATCCTCTGTAAAGCTTGAACTTGTAGCTCTAGTACAACTCTCCAATCTTCTTCAGTCAGGCATCTCAAATCCTCTCATGATCTAGGAAGTCGTACCTCTTCTACACAAAGTTATCAAAAGTCAGTTACCAAATTATTCAAATCAAACAAAGTGTAAATATATCAAATGCATATATAATTAAGATACACTTATCCATATCTCCTTCCACACTCGATTTCTGACACTAGCATCCATTAATCATCAGTCTATAGGCAATACCAGAATGATGTCAGATTGCCTCACAAGCACTTCAAAAAATGAATGCATCTCCTATGCGGTCTCTCCTACTGGCCTCTCCTCCATATCATACTACACCATCATCTGATGCTGGCAGTTTCATACATATGGCATGCATGTGGGATCACAAAATGTTCTACTGGATGATGCACCTACAATACAATATATTATATAAATATATAAATATATAAATACTATATAAAAATAAATAATATAATATAATATAATAAAAATGTACACTCAGATGTCGATGTCAGAGCATGTATCGGAGATGTGGCTGATGGTGGAGGCTCAGATGCCAGTGGAGTAGATGCCGATGGTGGAGTAGATGCTGATGATCCCTGAGCAGCCGATGTGAAGGTAGATGGAGTATGCTCTGACTTCTCCTTAAATGTCGAGCCCGCATAACCCATCGAGAGGCGGGGGTAAAAGCTAGATGGCATTTTGGTGCCATTATGATCTGCAACGTTAATGAACATTAACCAATATAACATGTTGAACAGTAATATTAGTATAGCATTAATAAATAGACTCTAATATTTATAGTAGAATATTAAAGTCATCTGTAATACCCCGATCTTGTATAGAATTTTTGGATTATATGTTATTTCTCTAGTATTAGATTAAGTTTCTAGGATTAATCTTGTAGGCTACTTAATCTTAGTTATAAACTATTTTGAATTAAACTTACTTTACTAAAATTTATTGAAGCCATTTAAGTATAAATTGTGACTTTCTATCATTTCGAGTCCTAAAAATTTTCTAAATCTGAAAAAAAGCACCTATAAGGAGGGCTATATAAAATATGCATTTTCTTAAAATAAAAAATCTTGATAATTGATCTCTAGATGTTGGTGAGTCAACAAGTGATTTTTAATGAGTTTTAGAGATCCTTTAACCTATTCATTCTAAAGCAAGCACGTTTTAAAAGTTTCAAATTTGGATAATTTAAACTAGAACCCAAATTTTAGTTTCTTATTCTTAAGAATTTTGATTTTTTTGATATTTTTATTGATTTCAAGTAGGGGATGTTCCTTATTTACATTTATGTTTTAAAGTTAATGGATTAACTTTAAAAAAATATATAAATAAGCTGATATTTGAGTAAAGCTGTGAACAGAGTCTGAAGAGTAAAATTTCTAAAACTCTGAAATTCGAGCCAATCCAAATTAAAATTGAGCTAGCCCGAGTCTCAGGCTACAGAATGAGTTTTCTATTTCTTTGAGAGAGCCAGCTCGATTTGACGTCGAGCTGATCCGACTGGCATTCGAGCTAGCCTATTTTGGAGCCGAGCTGACTCGGTCAACTGGAAAAGGATTATACTTAGTCTATTCATTAATCATTATTTAGAGAATTATTCTTTAAAATTTAGAGCAGAAAATTATACTTTCAAAGATGTTCAATTTTTAAGAAAAACTCTATCAAATTTTTGGTAGGAATTATATATCTAATTTACCTCTTTAAACATCTTCGTTAGGCTTGCTAGGTTGGCTAGTCCATCCTATACATCGGTCATGATCTCGATTTTGGATTATAACATCAATGTCTAATGGCATCTACAATATGGACATCACCATCGCTCCTAACAAATGTATCTAGGACCTCAACAGTATCAGATAATTTTTATCCTAGAGGAGCACTTTGCATGCATGATCCAACATCGTCATCAACTTTGGTATCATCAAAAATATGCCTAGGCACCATCCTCACAACAACATCTCATTGAGGCTTCAAGGGATCACTAACGTAGAAGACTTGACTAGCTTGGAAAGCAAGTATATACGGTTCTTCAGTGCGGAGATGGCATTACATGTTAATAAGAGTAAAACCACATTCATCAGTCTTCATCCCTGACTGTGACAAGATGTCAAACCAATCACACTTCATCAATGCAATCCTTTCTTTAGAATAATAGTCCAAGATGACTATCTTCTCCACCATGCCATAATAGTTCAAATCCTTCATACGAGACTGTGAATTCCTCGAGCTAGCATAACACCTAGTGGTGGCACTCAACATCATGCCACTATTTTATGTTGCCATGTATACAGACCTGCTGTGAAGATTAAATTTGTAGCCATTAATGACGAGCTATTTATACTCATGCATGGTATGATTAGGGCCCATTAAAAGAGCACACACTTCAGGGCTCACATCATCGTGTGGTAATCTCTACATCTAATTAGGAAGATGATATCTAATTAGTAAATATGTTCAAATAAGTTGTACAAGGCAAGAATATATAATCACTTACATGATCTTTAAACCATTCAAAAAATTTATTGTGGTGCATTTTTTCTTTCTCCTGCATACTTAGAGCACCATATTTTACTCTTATGATCTTCTTGTATTTACTGCATGCACAAAAAATAAATTTAGATATAATTAAATATTTTTTTAATTATTATAAAATAAATAAGATTGAGTGACTCACCTTATGCATAGCTCAATGACATCACAGTTGAAGAGCACATAGTGGTGCGTCTTATCCCTTTCCTCAATGCTCAAATCAGTGAGATGGTATGAAGTAAAAAGTCTATCTGGCTATGGAATGGACTCAAATGCAAGCTTAATTGGCTCATACTGATCATCCTGGTTCCTCATTGGCCGATTACGACATATCTCGAGCTTGTTTAAGTATATGGTATAAAAATTCATACACGCTTGACCCAAATAACCTTCTACTATGGATCCCTCCGGATGATTTACATTTTTTACATAAGATTTTAGAGTTTGAATATTTCTCTAAGTAAGATACATCCATCAGCAGAACACTGGGCCTCCAAGTATAACTTTTCCCGCAAGGTGCATGGTGAGATGCATCATAACCATAAAAAATGATAGTGAAAATATCTTTTCTAAATCACATAATATAGTCACCATCCTTGTCTTTATTTTCTTTGCATCTTTCTTTAGCAACCTCTTTATACAAATATCTCTATAAAAGTTGCAAAAATAAATATCTAATATTTTTTGGCAATATGCGGCGAATAGCTATTGGGATCAATTCCTGCATCAGCATATGATAATCATGAGTCTTCAATCTCCTAAGTTTGATATTCTTACTATTCACATGCTTTGATATGTTTCTTGAGCATCCATTTGGGATCTTTATGTTCTCTAATACATGAAAAAATATGGACCATTCGGAGGCATTCATAACATAACATGCATAAAGGAGCCTCCATTGTTCTCCCCCTACTGGCTCTGGATGGAGTGATCTCCTAATACCTCATTCTTTCAAGTCAAATTGAAAATTCAAGTCATCCTTGGTCTTATCTTTGATATTCAAGATTATTGCCAATAGGAGCTCACATACATTCTTTTCAATATGCATTACATCTAAGCAGTGATGCAATAAGTTTGTCTCCTAATATGGCAAGTCAAAAAAGATGCTCTTTTTCCTCCAATTAAAGTATGTGTCATCTTTCTTGATCGACGCTTCCTCTTCTTATAACCAACCAGATCATCTTTCCTAAATTCAACACTGAGACCATCCAACTCTCTCAGTACATCACTTTCAGACATTTGGCTAGGTGCCTCACCTTCTTCGATAGTGCCATCGAAGGAGCGTGCATCCCTTCTGTATGGATGGTTTCGACGGAGGAAACGTCGATGTCCCATATAGCTAAAGCTTCTCTAATATGTTAATCTTCTAGATCGAATATTTTTTTCATAAATCAGGCATGCTAGCTCATCTTTCATGCTCCAACCCGACATTAGGGCATAGGCTGAAAAGTCATTTATTATCCACAAAAGTGCTGCACGCATGGAGAATGACTCATTCAGCAAAGTATCAAAAGTTGGAACATCTTGAATGCTCCATAACTATTTCAGCTCGACAATAAGAGACTGCAAATAGACATCAATGTCATTATCTACCTTCATCGATCTAGGAATAACCACTATCATGAAAGCAAAGGATTTTTTCATACACACTCACGATGGGAGATTGTATCTAGGAATAACCACTAGGAATAACCAACAAGGATTTTTTCATACTGGTCATACACTATGGACAATATTCATATGCTTAAATGGGTTAAAACCTTTGCACGACAAGCCCAACCTCACATTACGTATCTCTTGTGTGAAGTCGAAATGTAATTCATTAAACTTCTATCATGCCTCTCCATCGACTGGATGCCTTAACGAATCATCTTTTGCTCGATCATGCCTTCCCATGTCCTTCGATGTCTTTACCAACATAAATAATTTTTATACTCTCAAAATCAAAAAAAAATATCACATCAACTTTTGAGGTATACGAGTTGATATGCTATCTTTATTCTATTTTCATCTTGATACACCGCACCTCGTGCACTCATATTGATTGACATCCTCCTCCCAATAGAGAAACAATCATTAGGACATGCATGTATCTTGGTGTAAGTAAAGACCAGCTATTCAATAATCTTCGATGCCTCATAATTATTCTTCAAAATTTATGTATCATTCGAAAGAATGTCTCCCAAAAGCTCTAGTATGCAGTTCACTCCATTATTACTGAATCCATTGGAGCATTTTGCATGATACAACCAGATTAAGAACTTAAGCTTCGCCATCTTTTCACATCCAAGATACAATAAAATATTAGCATCCTCCATCAACTTGCAGACCTTCTCCACATCCTCACTATTTATCATTCCACCAACTATAGGATCAGGCATAGATGTAGATGCACCGTCATTATGACCAACAAATGAAAAAATATCATGAACCATTTGTTCCACTCTCCACTCATGTTAATCACCTCCTTACGGTCTGCCCTCACTATATTGATCCCAACAAATTTCATAATTAGATTTAAAGTCATAAATAGTGAGGTGATCATTTAAATTTTGATGAGATAGCTATGACCCATCCATACACTTTTTATAAGAACATTGGATAAGTCCGTGGTCGTCAAATTTTTCTATGGCAAAATTAAGAAATTTTTGAAGTCCAATCTTATATTCTGATGAGAGCCTACTAAACTTCATCCACTCCTTATCCATTATAAAAATTGATGATACTACAATTAAATCATGCATGCAACTTATAATATATACTAATTCATTATAAACAAATATGCATTATAAATAAAAAATACATCATAAATAAAAATTAAAATAAATATCATATGTAGAACTCACATTAAATATTATTTTTAGATATGCAATAAATGTATCCTATCATCAACTAATAGGTAAAGATAGATCCTCTCTCACTCAGAAATTATATTAATTCTATAGATTTATTATAGTAATCAAACAATATGTAATAGAGTTTGAATAAAATTTTGACAGTATTTTTTCTTAGTTCTTCCATATAGAGAGAACAAAAAAAAATATTATCCAAAATTTTATTCAAAATCATTAGTATATTATTTGATTACCAAAATTATCCATAGAATTATTTATAATTTTTAAACTATCTAAATTAGACAATCAATTAATCACTGTATATAATTCTTCCATCTATATAATTATATATAAATGTACGGATGCTGAAGATTATGTACACTAATTAATTAATGGGTCTATCATTATGCAATGTAATAAACAAAAATAATAAGATATAAATAGCCAGCAAGAGTTCTTTTATCCAACGGCACGATCTATGACCGCCGACATGGCCTAGAACCCACCAATGGGAATTTTCTTATCGACCGACATGGCCCAAGGGCCATCCATGGCCGCCAACATGGCACGGCCTAAGGTCGTCGATACAGCACAGTCCAAGATCATCCATGACCATTGACATGACACGGCTCGGCCCAGAACCCACTGACACAATCCAGAACCAGTCGATAGAATTTCTCTTATCCACCGACACGATCCACGACTAATGAATAATTATAATTTTTATAATAAATATTTATAATATTTATTATAAAAATTATAATTAAATATTAATATAAATATTATAAATAATAAATAAATAATACTATAAATTTTTTTAAAAAATCATACTTGTAGCTATAGAGAGGGGTCATACAGAGAGCTCCAAGGGTCACCAGCAGCGATACTAAAGAAAGACGATGGCACTAGAGATCATCTATGAAATGATCGAGATAGATAGTGAGTTAAAAAGAGAGGAGAGAGAAAGAAAAGAAGAAGAGAGAAAAAGAGGAAAGAGAGAGAAATATAGTAGGAAGGAGGGTCGGGCCGAGGAAGAGAGAAGGTGGCAGAGCTGGTGGCCAGGCCGACTAGGAAAGAAGGTAAAGGAGGGGGGCTCGAGCCGAGAAAAAAGAGGAGAAAGAAAGAGAGCAGAGAGGGGTCGGGACCGACGGTCGGGCCAAGGAAAGAGATGAGAGAAAGAGATGTGATCGTAGCCAACGGCTGAAGAGGCGGGAGAGGAAGGAGGAGGAGGGGGTGGCGTGGTGATGGGGAGGTGGGGGGTGGGCTGCGGGCGAAGCTAAAGGAGGGCAGGGGACGGGCGACAATCCAATGAAGGAGCCACGGGCCTAGGCCGGGGAAGAAGGGGAAGGGTGTGGCGCAATGATGGGGAGGCCAGGGGTGGGCTACGAGCAGAGCCAGAGGGGGGCGGGGGGTGGGTTGCAGGCGGCAGCTCAGTGGAGAAGCTGTGGGCCTAGGCTAGGGAAGAAAGATAAGAGGGTGGCACGATGACGAGGAGGCAGGGGGTAGGCACGGGCAAAGTCGGAGGGGGGGTGGGGGTGTGGGTTGCAAGCGGCAGCCCAGTGAAGGAGCCACGGGCCTAGGTCGGGGAAGAAGGGGAAGGAAAGGAAGGAGAGGGAGGTGGCGGCATCGGTCGGAGAAGAAGGAGGCATGGGTGGAGGCGGCACCGACTGGGGAGCCAATAGGAGGTGGAGGAGGCGGTGCCAACCAAGGAAGAAAAGGAAGGGGTGATGTCTCACCGACGATGGAGAGGAGGGAGAGAGAGAGAGAGAGAGAGAGAGAACAATTGGTAGAAAGAAAAAATAATTTGGGGGCGGGTAGCTGGAAATAATCTAACCAATGGCAATGATTTTGGAATCGCTACCATAGGTATCAAAATTTGAGCCGATCTAAATTGAAATCGAGCTGGCCTAAGTCTCAGGCTACAAAAATGAATATTCTATTTTTCTGAGTAAGCCAGCTTGATTTAGAGTCGAGCTGATCTGACTGACAATCAAATCAACTCAATTTGGATCCGAGATGGCTCGGTCAGCGAAAATAGATCTATGACAATGGTTTTTATTAACCACTATCATAGATTAAACTATGGCAGTGGTTCTTTATAATCGCTACCGTAGTCTCAACCTATTGCAATAGTTAGTCATAATCACTGTGGTATATTCTTTTTTCATATTTTTGCTCTAGATACTGTATAATTTTAAAATTTAATGCCCATTTTTATCATTCATTATCTAAATAATTATCATTAGAATATCGTCATGAAAGACCGTCTTGATCCGATGGCCCTAGCTTCAACGATCATCAAAATTTAATTTCGACGATCATGAATAATGATGCGATAATCTGATAGATGAAGACCTCCAATATATTCAAAAATCTACAATAATGATCTCGGTTATATTTGTAGCATACTATCAAAGTTTCACTTCAATTAGATATCATTATTATGGTCAAATTAGCATGAAGTTATTTCGATCATTAAATGAGAAATGAGTGATCAAAGGACCAGACGACGTCCATCCATGAGATAATTTTTTAGATAAATGATCTTGACTACTATTTTAATAATTTTTATGATGGTGATCGTAAAATTTAAATCATGGATCTAAGAACGATCCAAAACTATATGTTGCTTGATATCCATTCTTAAACTTTATTGATAATTATGCTCATGCTTTTGCAAGATCTGCTTAAATGTGAATGGTTCTTATAAAAATGATTTAAATTTTATGATCACCATCATAAAAATTATTAAAATAATAGCTAAGATTATTTATCTAAAAAATTATCTCATAATCAGATGTCATCTAGTACTTTGATCACTCATTTTTTATTTAACGATTGAAATCATCCCATGCTAATTGATTATGATAATGATATTCGATTGAAGTAAAACTTTGATAGTATACTACAAACATGACCGAGATCATCGTTGTAGATTTTTGGATACATCGAAGGTCTCCATCTATCAGATCATTGTATCATCATTCGTGATCATCGAAATCAAATTTTTTTGATCGATGAAGCTAGGACCATCGGATCGAGGTGGCCTTTTATGACGACACTCTCATGATAATTATTTAGATAATGAATGATGAAGATGGATATTAAATTTTTAAATTATATAATATTTAGAGTAAAAATATAAAAAAAATATATCGCAGTGGTTATGACTAACCACTGTAATAGATTGAGCCTACAACAGCGATTACAAAGAATCATTGCCAAAGTTTAATTTATGATAGTAGTTAATCTTAACCATTGCCATAGGTCCGACCTATGACAGTGGTTAGGATTAACCACTATCGTAGATTCTAATGCAGTGATTTTGAAAATTGCTGCCATAGTATATACTATCGTAGCCCTTTTTTGTAGTAGTGAATGCTGGAGCAACATATCAACGACCGGTTAATAAAGTCATCAAGGATTAAATCAGATGCAATATGGAAATCTGCGTCGACGATATGCTTGAAAAAAGCATTGAGGTGCAAGATCACATCAATGATTTGGGAGAGGCATTTGATGCATGGCAATGTCTGAACCAATCATTGCTCAGACATTTCAACGCACCTACCATTGGATCAAGCCACAACATCACTATCCACAAGAATAGTTAGAGACCAATAGCTACTAAACACATGGCAACAACCGACAGGTATGAAATCAAATCGACCAGATTGTCTAGCAACCAAATCATCTTTGCAACTTGACGTGCTAATGATGGCTACACGACCATCGAAATGACAAAGTGGCTAGAGACTCTTCGACTTTTGAGATAATTATTAATGCCTACAATGAAACTAACCACCAAATCAAAAATTGAGATGGCATGTGGAGACTCCCATTATTGCTCCAAGAATTGATTTTGATGATTAAAAGCATTTGAGGGGATTACTAATAAATTTGGCTTGGAAAAAACTTTTTGTATTTCAGGAACAAAATCATAATTTTATCAAGTTTTGATCTAAGAGTCTCAAGAGCAAAAATAGAAGATTTTTGATCTTTTGGAGGTAGTTCCATAATTTTTTTATGCATATTTTGGGAGAAAATCAAGTTTGAAGCAAAAGGGTCGACCCCTAAGTCTACCCCTACTAAAATGGGCTATTTGGCACACTGTCTCTCTGCCAAGGGTCGACCCTAGGATCGACCTCTACTATTTTGAAGATCAAAAATATAGAACAACTAATTTTCTAGACCCTATCTCAGAGGTCGACCCCTATGCCAGAGGTCAACCTATGAGTCGACCCCTATGATGAAAATCTTCTGCAAAATAGCTAGTTTTATCCCATTTTGGCAGTTTTTAATACTTTCTTTAAGATCTCTAATGGCTATAAATCTTGTCCAGGATTTTCTCCTCCACCTATTGAAGATTTAAAAGGCTATAAAAAGGAAAAAAATATTAAGAGATTAATTATTCAATTCAGTCCTAAGCAAAAGTCATCTTCAAGTAAAGAAGCTTTCGTTTTAAGTTCACCAACTTCTTAAGAGCTCATTCAAATCTCCAACAATCTTGAGAAAAATCAGAAAAGCTTCCTCTATTATTGTGAAAAGCATTCTTAAGATTTTATTTGCTTATTAAGGGAGCTAAACTTGTATTTGATTGTCATTAACTCTTATACTCTACTTTATTATTTTAATTCAAGTTTTGGGTGTTAGATATATGTGCCCTAGAAGCCAGAATTGGCTGACACTTGTAATACACTTCTAGAGGTAAAATTATAATTTTGATTATAATAAATAAAATGGGTTATTTTCTATCACATATGTGTATTTAGTGTTTGTGATACATCCTTTGAGTTAATGGTAATGATAATTCATATTTTCAAAAGTTGAAAATTTAAGACATGAATAATCATTATTAACTCATAAAATGCTTCCGACCATAGGATCATCACGAGGATGGTGATTGATCCGGAAGGTTGGTGTACAATTGCTTCTCTTTAGTAGATGAGTCTTCAGTCTACGATGCGGAGACATCGAAGCAAGAGTATAGGTACTCGTTAGAGAACGAGGGCACTGAGCGTGACCATCTCGAGTAGTCATTAGAGAGTCTATCTTCTCATCAATAACTGACTCGATGCTGCAGTAGTGTGTCTGATTCTTTGATCTGAGGTGCATCGACAGTTTACCTTGAGGGTGTTATAGTTTGACTACACCATTACTCGGTCTCCTAGCCATACAAAACCCTAAGGTGTATGTTGGCTATAGCATGTTCATTATAGGAACTGGATAGAATCAAGATGGAATCTATCTACCTCGGTGGTAGAGGAGCAGCCCTATGATGATCATAAGAATCAAGTCCAGAAGTCCATGGCCATGGCAGAGTGAAATAATAGAAAGAGTTTCTATTTAGATTTTCACATTGGACTTGAATCGAATGATTACATCATATGATAGAGACTAGGGTTTGACGAGTTCACCTTAACCCTAATCTAATCGGGGCTCAAGATAGAAGAACTTAATCACATAGATAGCTGCACCAAGAGGTTTGCATTTAGTTCTGATGGATTGCCACAATATACTGCTAGGTGTCACTGGTGGATTTTGGGAGCAATTAGAATGATTTAGATGATCGATCATTCTAGCTGTTCGAATCAAAAGAGTTTTGATCCATCGAAATGAGTTTTGATGATGTCGATGATAGAGATCATGATATATTCCATTACTATACAGAACTGAACCTAACTAGGTCACACAAATAAGGGTTTGAATCCAAAGAAAAAGACCGATGTCAAAGGAAAGTGTTTCCATTGCAACAGTGATGATCATTGGAAGCGAAACTGTCCTACTTACCTGACCACCCTGAAGAACAAGAAGGAAGGTCCTTCTAAAGGTATGCTCGTTATTGAGTCTAACCTTGCAGTTTCTTCTGCATCCAGTTGGATGCTTGACTCTGATTCTAGTGCTCATCTATGCACTTTCATGCAGGGTCTTGAGGATAGCAGGAGGCTGAGGGATGGAGACATGATCCTACGCATCGGTAATGGAGCAAGAGTTGCTGCAGTAGCCGTGGGAACATACCCTCTTCGATTACCATCTGGTTTAGACTTAGTTTTGAAAGACTGTTATTATGTGCCTGCAGCTAGCAGGAATTTGATTTCTATTTCATGCTTAGCACAAGAAGGCTATGTGATTACCTTCTTTAAGGACCATTGTAACATTCTTTATGAAAGAAATAAAATTGCAAATGGTTTCCTTATTAATGGTCTTTATCAGCTACATATTGATGTACCTATTCTAACTATCGAGCAAAACGTGAATGCCAAACGACCTAGGGATAGTCCAAATGATAGATATCTATGGCACCTGAGATTAGGTCATATAGCAGAAGATAGGATCAACAAATTGGAGAAAAATGGGCTATTGAGTCCATTGACTTTCGAGTCATATCCAACTTGTGAATCTTGTCTTCAAGGCAAAATGACTAAACTCCCTTTTGTTGGACATGGGGAGAGGGCCACAGATCTCCTTGCCCTAGTACATACTGATGTGTGCGGCCCATTTGATGTGCCGGCTAGAGGCAATTTTGTCTACTTCATTATCCTTTACCGATGATCTGTCTAGGTATGGGTATGTGTATCTTATGAGACACAAGTCTGAAGCTTTTGAAAAGTTCAAAGAATTCAGACATGAAGTAGAAAAATAAACTGAAAAATCCATTAAGGTTCTTCGATCAGATCGAGGAGGTGAATACCTTAGCCGAGAATTCCTAGACTATCTCAAGGAAAATGGCATAGTCTCTCAATGGACTCCACCAGGAACACCTCAACTCAACGGGATTTCAGAATGGAGAAATCGGACTCTATTGGATATGGTTCGATCCATGATGAGCTTCACAGACCTCCCTGATTTTCTTTGGGGACATTCATTGTTAACTTCAATTTATCTACTGAATAGGGTTCCCTCTAAAACCGTTCCTACCACACCGTATGAGATATGGCATGGTAAGAAACCAAGTCTGAGTCATCTCAGAATTTGGGGTTGTCCGGCTCATGTCAAAAGACAACAAGCGGACAAGTTAGAGTTTAGGTCCTTTAGAGCTCGATTCATAGGATATCCTAAAGAGTCATTAGGATACTATTTCTACATTCCAGAAGACCACAATGTGATTGTGAGTCGACATGCCATCTTTCTTGAAAAATAGTTTATTCAAGATAGCGGCATTGAAAAGCAGATTAAGCTTGATGAGAAAGTCTCACAAGTACAATGAGCTAAGGACCAATTGGAACCAAATCAGGTTGAGCCAATAAGAACACTACCTCCTCCACCTCGTAGATCGGAAAGAGTTTTCCATCCCCCTGAAAGATACTTAGGTATTATTTCAGAGGAAAGTAGAGAAAAAATGTTCCTCGTAGGTAATGGTGCTCATGGTGATGATCCCAAAACCTACAACGAGGCGATATCAGATATCGACTCCGAGAAATGGCTAGAGGCAATGCAGTCAGAAATTGACTCGATGCACTCAAACCAAGTCTGGACCTTGGTAGATCCACCAGAAGGTATAGTACCTATTGGGTGTAAATGGATCTTCAAGAGAAAGATTGGTGCAGATGGAAATGTGGAGACATTCAAGGCTAGACTAGTGGCAAAAGGTTATAGTCAATGCGAAGGCATTGACTATCAGGATACCTTTTCCCAGTGGCTATGCTAAAATCCATCCGCACATTGCTTGCCGTTGCAGCCTATTTCGATTATGAAATATGGCAAATGGATGTGAAAATGGCATTCTTAAATGGATATCTTGAGGAAGATATCTATATGGAACAGCCGCTAGGTTTCACATCCAGTGATACTGATCACAAGGTTTGCAAGCTGCAAAGGTCCATATATGGACTTAAGCAAGCATCTCGGAGCTGGAACACTCGTTTCAATGATGTGATCAAAATGTTTGGTTTCATCAAAAATGAAGAGGAACCATGTGTTTTTCAAAAAGGTCAGTGGGAGCGCTGTTGTCTTCCTCGTATTGTACGTGGATGACATCCTCCTTATTGGGAATGATATTCCCATGTTGACAACAGTCAAATTATGGTTGTCCAAGGAATTCTCCATGAAAGACCTAGGTGAAGCATCCTTTATTCTAGGAATTAAGGTCTATAGGGATAGACCGAATAGGATGCTAGGACTTTCACAGAAGATGTACATAGAGAAAGTACTAAAGAGGTTTAGTATGGAAAACTCTAAGAGGGGATTAATACCCTTCAGACATGGTATTCATCTTTCCAAGAAGATGTGCCCTAGCACACCTGAGGAAATAGAACGCATGAGCAAGATCCCTTATGCTTCTGCAATAGGGAGCCTCATGTATGCCATGCTATGTACACGACCTGATATAGCCCATGCTGTGAGTGTCACAAGCAGATATCAGTCAAATCCAGGTGAAGAACACTGGACTTCTGTGAAATGTATCCTTAAGTACTTGAAGAAGAACTAAGGATATGATGTTGGTCTTTGGTAACGGAGAACTCCAAGTCCAGGGATACACAGACTCGGATTTCATGTCCGATATAGATGATCGAAAGTCGACATCTGGGAGTCTGTTTGTGTGCAATGGTGGTGCTGTCAGCTGGAAAGAGTTTCAAGCAAACGGTAATAGCAGATTCCACCATGGAAGCAGAATATATCGCTGCATCAGAGGCTGCGAAGGAAGCATTCTGGTACAAGAAGTTTGCTGCAGAAATCGGAGTAATGCCATCAGATGCCATTCCTCTATACTGCGACAACAATGGCGCCATAGCCCTTGCTAAGGAGCCGAGGTCTCACCAGAAATCCAAGCACATTGAGCGGCGATACCACCTCATCCGCGATTACCTCGAGAAGGGTTACGTCGAGGTCAAGAGAGTCAACTCCACAGATAATGTGGCAGACCCACTTACAAAGCCGTTGGGCCAGCAGAAGATCGAAGCCCACCTTGAGAAGATGGGACTTAGACTTGTAGCCAATTGGCTTTAGGACAAGTGGGAGATTGTTAGATATATGTGCCCTAGAAGCCAGAATTGGCTGACACTTGTAATACACTTCTAGGGGCAAAATTATAATTTTGACTATAATCAATAAAATGGGTTATTTTCTATCACATATGTGTATTTAGTGTCTGTGATACATCCTTTGAGTTAATGGTAATGATAATTCATATTTTCAAGAGTTGAAAATTTAAGACATGAATAATCATTATTAACTCATAAAATGCTCCCGACCATAGGATCATCACGAGGATGGTGATTGATCCGAAAGGTTGGTGTACAATCGCTTCTCTTTAGTAGATGAGTCTTGAGTCTACGGTGTGGAGACACCGGAGCGAGAGTACAGGTACTCGTTAGAGAACGAGGGCACTGAGCGTGACCACCTCGAGTAGTCATTAGGGAGTCTACCTTCTCGTCAATGACTGACTCGATGCTGCAGTAGTGTGTCTGGTTCTTTGACCTGAGGTGCATCGGCAGTTCACCTTGAGGGTGTTATAGTTTGACTACACCATTACTCGATCTCCTAGCCATATGGAATCCTGAGGTGTATGTTGGCTATAGCATGTTCATTGTAGGAACTGGATAGGCATCAAGATGGAATCTATCTACCTCGGTGGTAGAGGAGCAGCCCTATGATGATCATGAGAATCAAGTCCAGAAGTCCATGGCCATGGCAGAGTGAAATAATAGAAAGAGTTTCTATTTAGATTTTCACATTGGACTTGAATCGAATGATTACATCATATGACAGAGACTAGGGTTTGACGAGTTCACCTTAACCCTAATCTGATCGGGGCTCAAGATAGAAGAACTTAATCACACAGGTAGCTGCACCAAGAGGTTCGCATTCAGCTCTGATGGGTTGCCACCATATACTGCTAGGTGTCACTGGTGGATTTTGGGAGCAATTAGAATGATTTAGATGATCGATCATTCTAGCTGTTCGAATCAGAAGAGTTCTGATCCATCGAAAGGAGTTTCGATGATGTCGATGATAGAGATCATGACATATCCCATTACCATACAGAACTGAACCTAACTGGGTCACACAAATAAGGGTTTGAATCTGGTGATCATCAATTGAACTGATCCAGTTCAATTGATCTGAATGAGATTCAATTAGGTTCAAGGAAAATCGTGCTAGCACTCGATTGAACCTAACGTTCTTCTTTTACTATCATAAATAAGTTGTCCTGTCTGAGCCAAAGGAGTTTGTGCTCAATCAGAGGCCTTCATATGGTCTGACTGGAGGTTGTCCAAGTCAGAAAAGGTTGTCTTATTTTGTAAGACATTACCTGCCATTTTTGGTCACCTGCCATTTCTTGTTCTTTGACTTTGGTCAAAAGTCTACCTTTGACTGGTCAAATATTGACCATTGACACTTTGACTTTTGACCACATGTCATGCACCTATTGGAGAGCTGGTGGGGGCCTGTCCCCCTACCAGAACCTGGCAAGGAGGAGGGCGCACGCCACCCTAGGCATGTGCCCAAGCTGGAGGCGCCTAAGGAGTCCTTGTTGGACAAGGACTCCATCTCCTTTTTGGATTCCAATTAGAGTTCTCCTAAGAACCAACTTTGACTGGTCTTAGGCACCCTCTAAGGAGGAATCCAGGGGACTCTATTCCCACCAATCAGATTTAGATCTGATTTCACAAAGGGTTGTGATTGGTTGGGAAGAAGAGGAGTTGGATCACAGACAGTCTATAAATAAGACCCTGCGCCCAACTCAAATTAAGTTTGAGAAAAATAATAATTCCCCATGCCCAAGGCTTTTCTCCTCTCCTCCTCCATGCCAAACCTACCTTCTCCCTCTCCTCTCCACATCCAAAAGGAGTTTTGGACCTTGGTTGGTGCGATCCAGATCAAGAGAAAGGCGATCTGAAAGCTAAGAAGGCTGCGCTGCTGCAAAGGACGACTGCTGATCTTCAAAAGAAATTTTGAAGATCATCCAGATCAGATCCAGATTTGATTTTTGGAGATATGATAGAAAAGAAGAGGATCTCCAGATCCAGCCCAAGTGGATACCGATAGAGGCCAGGCACTTGCGTGGCTAGATCCAGAACCTTCCGCTGCATACAGGATCATCAATGGGTAATAGGATTACCTATATCAAGATAAATTAAATTTGATTTAATTTATCTAGATTTTATTTTTATTATTAAAATAATAAAGATTAGATCTAAAATATTTTAGATCTGATACAGATCATAGAAAAAAAATTTTGAAATACATCTCTTGATCTATCAGATCTGAACGAATCTGGATCGAAAAATCAGGATTTTTCTTCATTAGGGGGGTCTAAAACTTGGAAGGATTGATCTGAACCTTAAATCAAAGTGTATTAGATTGGCTTGTATCCAAAAAATAAGTATGCTAGCTTGAGATAGCTAGAGTCGGAGGTACCAACGTTGTATTCTAGTTAAATACGTTTAGCAATTTTGAATTCCCAAGTAGGAGCTTGGAGAGTGGATGTAGCTGCAAGGAAAGCATCGAACCACTATAAATCTTTGTTATTTATGGTGTGCTTGCTATCTTTTTTTTATTTTATTAAATTTTTATTTTCTAATCTTTTATATATTTATCTAACTTAAATTTCTTCACACACACTACTTGCATATCATCATTCAATCTTGACAATTTTAAATTAGCATTAAAATTTTAAAAATCCAATTCAACCCCCCCCACCTCTTAGGTTGCATAGCTAGATAATAAGTGGTGTCAGAGTCTGGTGCTCTAGCCCTACTTTGATTTAACCATCAAAGAGCTAAAGATCTATGGCAACCCAAGTTAGTATTTCTCTAGCCGAGGAGCAATCTACAAATCGACCTCCACTTTTCAATAGGTCAAACTATATCTATTGGAAAGCTCAAATGAAAATATTTATACAAGTACTCGACTATGATATATGGAATATTATAGTTAATGGACCACACACACCCACTAAGATAATTGATGGTGTGGTATCAACCAAACCCAAAAAAAATGGAATAATGTTGATAAGAAAATGACTCAACTCAATGCAAGAGCCATGAATATTTTATATTATGCTTTAGATGTTAATAAATTTAATCACATTTCAACTTGTATGTCGGCTAAAAAAATATGAGATAAGTTAGAAGTAACTCATGAAGGTACTAATCAAGTTAAGAAATCAAAAATTAACATACTTGTGTACAAATATGAACTTTTCAAAATGGAGCATGATGAGTCAATAACTGAAATGTTTACTAGATTTACGGACATTATAAATGATCTTAAAAGTCTTGGCAAGTCTTATTCTAACAGTAATCTTATGAGAAAGATTCTTAAGTCTTTGCCAAGAACATAAAAGGCCAAAGTGACTGCAATCCAAGAAGCCAAAGATCTAAATATTTTATCTTTGGAGGGGCTTCTAAGATCATTAATGACGCACGAGCTAAGCATGAAACAACATCAAGAAGAAGATGTCAAGAAAAAAAGATAATAGCCCTTAAATCCACCACTCAACAAGATGAGAAATCCAATGAAATAAAAGATGAAGAACAAGATGAAGAAATAGCCCTCATCATAAGAAAGTTCAAAAGATTTTTGAAGAAAAAATAAGAGATGAGGAAGAGGCTACCTACCAAAGGAGAGCATAGTAAGAAAAAGAATAGGAAGCAGCCCCTTATTTACTATGAATGTAAGAAGTCGGGGCACGTTAGGTCTAAATGTCCTCAACCTAAAAAGTTTTCAAGAAATATAAGAAAAAAACTATGGTGGCAACATGGAATGACAGTGATGACTCAAGCTCCAAAAAGGAAGAAGCTCATGAACAGCCAACCTATGCCTTATGGCATATGAAAATGAGGTAAATGCTGAAATCATAAATAAATTTACATTCGAAGAACTTCAAGAAATCTTCTATAATTTAGTAGATAATTTTAAAAAATTAGAAATTAAAAATAGAGATCTAAAATTTAAGAATCAAGTCTTGCTAAAAGAAAATAAAATTATCTTAAGTGAAAAACTAGTCTTAACTCAAGATAACCTAAATTTGAAAAATAAAATCAATAAGCTAAAATCGATAGTTGAAAATTTTATTTTAAGTTCAAATAAATTTTATATGATTCTTGAAAATTAAAAGATTGTTTATGATAAGGCTGATCTAGGCTATAATCCTTTAAGAAAATAAAAATTTGTAAAAAATATTTTTATAGATTCACAAAGTAACAAATTTTTAAATGTTACTTGCTTTAAATATAGTAAACTATGACACAAATCTTATACATGTTTCTCTAATAATTTAAATATAAAAAAAATATGAGTTCCAAAAGGAACCATTATGACTAACCTTAAAGGATCCAAGAAAATTTGGGTACCTAGAGTAAGGACTTGATTTTGTATGTAGGTGTATCTTGCATTCAAAGAAGAAAATCAAAAATGATATCTTGATAGCAGATGCTCAAGATACATGACTGGTGATGAGTTCCAATTCAATATGCTTGATGCTAAAAGTGAAGGAATGGTTATCTTTGGAGACAATGGTAGAGAAAAGATTATTGATATAGATAACATTGGTATCACTCTCTCCAAGTATATTAAAAATATTTTATTAGTAGATGGTTTGAAATACAATCTCTTAAGCATTAGTCAACTTTGTGACAAGGGTTACAAAGTTATTTTTGAATCTTCATTATGCATTATAACTAGTCCCAATGATGATGGCATTAAATTTATTGGACATAGACATGGTAATGTTTATATGGTATATTTGAATAATATTTCTATGATAAACATGTAATATCTAGTAACTATGAATGCCAAAATTAATGAGACTAGTTAGCTTTGGCACCGTAGGTTTGTATATATTAGTATGCATTCACTTTCAAAGCTTATCAAAAAGAAATTAGTTATCGATTTACCAAAATTAAACTTTAAAAAAGATAAAATTTATGATACATGCCAACTAGATAAACAAACTAGAGTTTCATTCAAATCTAAGAATATTGTTTCAACTTTTAGACCATTAAAACTATTGTACATGGATTTGTTTGGTCCTACAAGAATAATAAGCTTATATGAAAAATGTTATGATTTTATAATTATCGATGACTGCTCACGTTTTATATAGATTTTCTTTTTGGCATATAAAGATGAAATTTTTTATATTTTCTCAAAATATTATCGAAAAGTTATAAATGAAAAAAGGTTTTCAATTCAAAGCATTTGAAGTGATCATGAAATCGAATTTGAAAATAAAAACTTTGAAAAATTTTGTAATGAAAAAAAATAAGCCATAATTTTTCAGCACCTAGGACACCTCAACAAAATGAGGTGGTAAAAAAAAATAATAGAACTCTAGAAGAAATGGTCCGCACCATGCTGTGTGAAAGCAACCTTCCAAGATATTTTTGGATGGAAGCAATTAATACGGCATGTTACATCTTAAATCGTGTCCTAATCAGACCAATTTTAAAGAAAATATCTTATAAGCTTTGGAAAGGAAGAAAACCTAACATTACATATTTTCATGTTTTTGGTTATCGATGTTTTGTTTTGAACAATGGTAAAAAAAACTAGATAAATTTGATGCAAAATTCGATGAAGCTATTTTTCTTGGTTATTCCTCCTTTAGTAAAGCTTTTAGAGTTTTTAACAAAAGAACTTTAGTCGTAGAGAAGCCAATATATGTTATCTTTGATGAGACTAATAAATCAAAAAAGAGTGAGGATATTGATGATGCAGATCTCCTTATAGAAAGAATAAAGAAGATCATCCTAAAGGATTCAACAATTTGAAATAAAGAGGATCATGAAGACAAGCAAGAGAATGAAAGTAAAGGACAATGAGAACAATCTCAAGGTATAAATGATTTTTCAAAAGAATGAAGGTATGTTCACAATCACCCTAAAGAACTAATTATTGGTGATCCTACACATGGGGTAAGAACTCACTCTTCATTTAGAGATGCATATAATCATTTAGCTTTTGTTTCTTATTTTGAACCTAAAACCATAGATGAAGCCAAAAAAGATTATAATTGGATAAATGCAATACAAGAGAAACTTAATCAATTCGAAAGAAATAATGTATGGACCTTAGTATCAAGACCTAAAAATCATTCAATAATTGGCACAAAATGGATAATATAGAAATAAATTGGATGAAAATGGAAATGTAATTAGAAATAAAGCAAAATTAGTTGCAAAGGGTTATAATCAAGAAAAAAATTGATTTTGATGAGACCTTTGCACTTGTTGCTAGACTAGAAGCAATTAGATTTTTACTCGCTTATGCATGCTTTATAAATTTTAAGTTATTTCAAATAGATGTTAAAAGTGCTTTCCTAAATGGATATATTGCTGAAAAAATTAATGTAGAATAACCTTTCGATTTTAAAAATCATACTTTTTCTAATCATATTTTCAAATTAAACAAAGCATTGTATGGTTTAAAACAAGCATCTAGAGCTTGGTATGAAAGATTAAGTAAATTCTTATTTAATAATAGATTTTCAAGAGAAAATGTAAATGCAATTCTTTTCATTAAAAGAGATCATGATGACATCTTAGTAATACAAATATATGTTGATGACATTATATTTTGGTCTACTAATAAAACTTTATATCAAGATTTTGCTAAGCTCATGCAGGAAGAGTTCGAGATGAGCATGATAGGTGAACTAATGTTCTTCCTCGGACTTCCAATCAAACAAACAAAAGAAAGAATCTCCATCATCCAAAGCAAGTACATAAGAGAGCTACTTAAAAGATTTGGGATGGAGAGCTCCAAAGCTATTGGTACATCCATGAGTTTATTATGTAAGCTTGTCAAGGATGAAGGAGGTAAAAGTATTGATACAAAAGTCTATAGAGGCATGATAGGTTCTTTATTATATTTAACTATTAATAGACTAGATATCATGTTTAGTATTTGTTTATATGCACGATTTCATTCTAATCCAAAAGAATCATATTTAAATGCTATAAAAAAATATTTAAATATCTAAAAAGAACTCAATCCATAGGTTTATGGTACTCTAAGAATTCATCAATCGATTTAATTGGATATTCAGATGCAGACTTTACTGGATGTAGATTAGACAAAAAAAGTACTAGTGGAACTTGCTAATTTTTAGGAGTTAATTTAATCTCTTGGTTTAGCAAGAAGTAAAATTTGGTAGCATTATCTACGACCGAGGCCAAATACATTGTAGCTAGAAGTTGCTATGCATAAATCTTATGGATTAAGCAATAACTTGAGGACTTCAACATTAAACTAAATAAAACTCTCATAAGATGTGATAATACTAGTGTCATAAATCTACCTAAGAATCCAATCCAATACTCTAGGTCAAAATATATTAAAATAAGACATCATTTCATAAGAAAGCATGTTCAAAATAATGACATAATTCTTGATTATGTTGGTACTAAAAAATAATGACCTAATATTTTTACTAAGGCCTTGAGTGAAGATAAATTTTATGAAATTAGGAAAGAATTAAAAATTCTAGATTCTTTTGCTTAAATATCCTTCTTTTGATCCCAACTTATCCTTTACTAATATGTTTGGATCAATCCTTGAGACTTAATTTTATTGCTTTAAGTTAAAAATTATTCATCCTTCTTATCTTTTTCTTGACTATAAGAAGAAAAATTATTTTTGAACTTAATAAAAAAAATCATGGATAAACAATTATACTTTACTTATCTCATGAATTTATTTAAGCATTCTAATGATTTTGATCATTTGATTTATTTTAAGTAACTATTTATATTTTACATATTTTGATCATATTATTATTTTTTAAAAAAATTAATTAGTATCAAAAAATTATTTTTATCTTAAAAGAGAATTATTGATGAATATTCATGCCTTATTTAGATTAATTAATTTTAAAAAATAAATTTAAAAAAAATACTCTTTTTAAATCTTTTGATATTGATGTCAAGCAAAATATTTCAAAGAAGCTATTAAAATCCAATATTCAAAGAGAACTTTAGTTTATAATCAATTGATATCAGACAGCTTAATATTTATCTTATATTTTATTAATCTTAATATATATAATAATAAAAAAAAGAGATGATCCCTAAAAAATTGAATATATCTTATAATTTACTTTGAATGATCTATTTAAAATCTTTAATCTTTAAAATGTTCCATCTCTCTTGAATCTTTAAAGTTCAAAATAATTTTATTTAATATATTTATTTTATTCAAAAAAGAAAAATATGTTTTTAATCCATATTGTTCATAAATAGAATTTTAAAAAATGATATTCATTCTAAATTTATTGTATTCTTTTAAAATGAAAAATAAAAGCTAAAAAATAAATTTATCCAATAATAATTATGAAAAAAAGGGAGAAAAAATATTATATGATAAATTTTTTGGTATTTACTCTTAAAAAATAGGAGAAAAGATATTTATTTGTTAAATATTATCTAGTTAGCCTTGATTGAACATTCTAATTAATTTGAGTTAAGGATAATGAACTTTGATTATTTTATGATCCTTTTAACTTAAGCCTTCATATGATTATTCAGTTTAAATTTAATTGATTTAATTATCAAATTATTTTTGATAACTAATTGAAGTTAAAACTAATTTGAAATATATTCTCATTCTAAATAAATTAATTTTTATATATACTTCTAATTTTAAAACTTATTTAAAAATATGAATATAATATAAATTTTTATTGTGCCTTTAGAAATCTTTGTAAAATTATTTTTGCTCTGATACTATCTTTATTTTGCTCGATACATTTCTGATATATATTTTTTTGAGCTTAATTGACTAAACTTTATTTTTAAAAAAATAAATAAATAATAAATTAAATATTATGCTTGATTCTATTATTTAAATCTTTGAAAAGCTCTAATCCTCTTAAAGCTTAAAAATACATACTTAAAAATCTGTTCAAAGAATCATATTCATTCAAAAAGAGGAAGAGCCTTTGATATTTGAGTTTAAGCTAATTTTTTTGAAAAAAAAGAAATTTTAAATGATAAGCTTTTAAAGGAGAGCTAATTCATTTGATTTGATTTGATTTTTTAAATTTTTGATTTAATTTTTTGAATTTGATACATCTGTCATTTAACACACTCCATCACATCTCTGATTCCTCATCTGATTTAGATGCTTTCAGCCATAATCTCTATTAGATATAGTTTAGTCATTTTTATATTAGGTTATGATCTAGTATCTATTAGTTATTTCTATGAGTTGTTGATCAAATCATGGTTGGTTATATATATATATATATTATCTAACTTATGGCATTGATACTATTGGCTGCTTGGGTCATGGATAGTTGTATCCATGAATTTTGTATGTTTTGATGGCCTAACTCTCATGAATGCTTTTTGATATCTTTAGCACTTATATGTTTTGATAACTTGATGTTATGATTTATTGTGTGTGGAATGATAATCATTTGGATGTAAATATGTATATATAAATATGATGATATTATTTGAATGATGTAAAATATAACCTCTATGAATTGGCTAAAATTCTATTATGATATGCTGAAAACATTGTACTGTATATAAGCAAATTGAATGTTTTATTATAAACTCTTGTTCTAACATAAAAACATATGGAATAAATTAAGGGGGAGGCTTTTCTTTTTGAATTTTAAAATTTCTTAAGATCTTACTTGATGATGTCAAAAAGAGAGAGTAGAGTAAATAAAATTGGACTATAAGTAAAGTTAAAGTAAAATTGACAAAAAAAAATAAGTAAGTCAAATACTTTTGCAAATAATTTGAATGTCTAACCACAAGTAATCTTCAAACTATTCTTTATGCAATATTTATCAAATAACTGAATATGATATTCTAATAAGTGATGTAGGCTTCTACATGCTTTATTTTTTGTTTATGCTTAAATATTTTATCATCATTAAAAAAGGAAAGATTGTTGCTTCAAAAATTGATTTTGATGATTATAAAGGATTTAAGAGAATTACTAATAAATTTGGCTTGAAAAAAGATTTTTTATATTTTAAAAGTAAAATCATAATTTTATCAAGTTTTGATCTGAAAGTCTTAAGAGAAAGAATAGAAGATTTTTGATCTTTTGGAAGCAGTCTCATAATTTTTTGATGCATATTTTAGGAGAAAATCAAGTTTGAAGCAAAAGAATCGACCCCTGTCTACTCCTACTGAAATGGGCTATTTGGCATGCTATCTCTATGCCAAGGATCGACTCCAGGGTTGACCTCTACTGTTTTCAAGGCCAAAAATACATAACAGCTAATTTTCTAGACTCTGTCTTAGAGGTTGACCCATAAGTCGACCCTTATGACGAAAATCTTCTACAACGGCTAGTTTTATCCTATTTTGGCAGCTTTTAATATTTTCTTTAAGATCTCCAATGGCTATAAATTTCATCCAAGATTCTCTCCTCTATCCATTGAAGATTTAAAAGACTATAAAAAGAAGAAAAACATAAGAGATCGATTATTCAATTTAGTCCTAAGCAAAAGTCATCTTCAAGCAATGATGCTTTCATTTCAAGTTTACCAACCTCTCAAGAGCTCATTCAAGTCTCCAACAACCTTGAGAGAAATTAGAAAAGCTTCCTTCATTATTGTGAAAAGCATTCTTAAGATTTTATTTGCTCATTAAGGGAGCTTAACTTATATTTGATTGTCATTAACTCTTATACTCTACTTTATTATTTTGATTCAAGTTTTGAGGGATTCCAAAACTTGGGAGGGTTGATCCGAGCCATAAATTGAAGTGTATTGGATTGGCTTGTATCCAAAAAATAAGTGTGCTAGCTTGGGATAGCTAGAGTCGAAAATACCGACGTTGTATTCTGGTTGAATATATTTAGTGGTTTTGAATTTTCAAGTAGGAGCTTAGAAAGTAGATGTAGGTGCAAGAAAGCACCGAACCACTATAAATCTTTATTATTTGTGGTGTGCTTGCTGTCTTTCTTTTCTTATTTTATTAAATTCTTACTTTCTAATCTTTTATATATTTATCTAATCTAAATTGCTTCACACATATTACTTGCATATCATCATTCAATCTTAACAACTTTAAATTAGCATTAAAATTTTAAAAATCCAATTCACCCCTTCCTCTCTTGGGTTGCATAGCTGGGCAACACCCATCATCCAATGTGTCAAGCCATGTGCCAAGTCACGTATCATTCCACCTTGGACTTGGGAGTGGGGGGAACTGTTAGGGCAATCGGATCCGCTCCCCTCTGATTTGGTATCAGCATCCTGACTTACAGTCAATCATAGCACCCCAACTTACATTCAGTCATACTGACTATAAGTCAGGGATAGAATTTGGGATGTTCGATCAACTATCAACTGACTTACAAATCTCAATGCTAGACTTTCTATCAACAACAAGAAACACATGGCCAATTGTCAACCAGTAAACCGATTTAGTATCAATAACGTCTGGCCGACTTTTCTGGCAGATACGACATAACGACATAATAGTTTTAATTTTTTTCAATCATTTTTATTTCATTAAGAGTTCTAATATATATGTATTTGTAGATAAAATAATAAGAGTCTAAAATAATTCAAATACTAATAGTTTAAAATAAATCAAAGTCTAACAAGCTAATCCTATAGGTAGCGTCATCTTATGATAAACTTGGACCACGTCTCATCCCAATCAACAGATACCATGTGGATATTTTTGGGCTGATCTTTTAGGACTTCTTCATGGTGCGGGCTAGGGATTTGAAACTCTTCTTTGGATGGCATCAAGGGTCTATCAAGGCTCCAACTCGAGTGATGATGCAGTGTAGAGGTGGCATTCAAATGACACATGTGGTAGTCTAAAAATATAGCTACTAATATACTAAAAAATAATAACTTATTAAAGTATGAGAACTCTTTTTGATGTAGTTAGATTTGGCTTAGTCAAGCCAGATGGTGGCTTGTGAACTAGTGACTGCTTGTCGTTAAAGCAAAAAATAAAAATTAGATTTGATTTTAATAATTAGAATAGTAGTGAGTCGGGTGTCAATTTTCTCGAGGATTGAAAGCTAAGTTACATTCAATTTAATTAAAAAAAAATTAAAATTTAAATTAATCTTTGAAGTAGAGATCTAGAGCAATAAATTAAAGAGAATTAAGTTAACTTGAGCAAATTAAAATAAAAAAGAAAATAATTAATTAGTTAGGATTTAAGAATTAATTAAGAATAAGAAAAGAAGTTGTCTAGGGTTTCAGTTCCATCTTTTAATATTCAAGCTTATAATTGATTTATGCACTTTTTCTACTATCAACATCCATGCTTATATGATGTATGTTCCTTTGATCTAATTCTAACATAACCTATTCTACCAAGCATGGATCATATCTAACATGATCATTACCCATCTCACATATATTGACTATTTTTATCATGCAATCAAAGAACAATAAATATAATTTTGATTAATTCTTATAATTCATCCTAATTTGAGCATAAATCAGATCTATCTATAATCACAATCTATCTCCTTAGCATAAAGTGTAAGAAAAATAAATATTAAAGCATAAATCTTATAATTTATTCTAACTTGAGTACAGACTGTATCTTTCCACGATCATGATCTATCTCTTTAGTTATACATTATAAAAATTTTAATATTAAAGCATAAATAAGAAAAACATGTAAAAGATGAAAAAATTTTATTATCTAATAAAAAAATATAATGTTTAAATTACAAACTCTCATGATCGAAGGACTTTCCTCACTTTCCTGGACACCAAGCCTCTAGCCGTACATAGATTTGATCTTGCTAACTTCCGGCATATTAGAATCTTTTAGATAAAAGAAAAAAAAAGAAGAAGAGAGAAGAAGAGGAGAGAGGGCTAATTTCCCCTGAGAGGGGTTTTCTATTAAGGTTTGGTGTATCGGGCCCTTAAATAAAGTGAAATTGGGGTTTTTGGCTCCTTATTGGACTCAATTTGGAGTTTAACTCGAATTTTAATGGCTCAGAAGATTCTTGGCTATTGGATGCTTGATCAAAGGCCCAAAACTCATACAAAATTCCACCGCATATCCTCTAAGATCGTTTTTGGGCCATCAGATTGAAGCAAGGAAGGTTTTTGGCTGTTCGATCGCACATAGGAGGTCTAGGAATTTTCTAATCAAATCAGGAAATGGTAATCACCATTGGATGCTAATTGGAAGATATTTTGACCACACAATCATGCATAAACAATTCTTGTGGACCACCTAGACTGGGCACACCAAAGACCTCCACCAACCAGAGCCTACCGTACCAGATCAAATTATGAGAATGCCCCTGAATGCTGCAATGGTTTTTATGTAAACCTCTTAGCGGTCCAGGTCCACCATGCAGCGTGCATTGATTGGCCATGCCTGCTGAGCCAAATGGTTCGCACTTGTTTCATGGATTGGCCGGTCGGTCCATCATGCACTGACCTTTTTTTTCTTTTATTTTAAACTTCTGGTCTTCATATTTTTTTCATTTTAGCTTCGATTTGAGTAAAATTTATTCCGTTAGAACCTATATATCAAGCTTTCACATTGATGGAGTTCTTTTCTATAAAATATTAATAAAAATATTATTTTTTAAATAAATATTAATTAATATATAATTTAATACTATTATTTAGTAATTTATGATAATTATCACATCCCCAAACTTGAGTTTTACTCATCCTCGAGTAAAAAGAAAAAAATTAGAGATATGTACCAACTCGATAAGATGTGAAAGTTTTTTTAAATCATCTTAAAGTCAGTTGATATCTGATTAGAGATTTAAGAAATACATCATCGAATCATTAATTCAATCCCAAATAGTGGTTAAGTAAAGAACATAAAATTTTAGAGCTTTTCTTTGATCAATTCTCCATCTTTATTTTTTAAATCCTCTATCTTTAATATGAACTATAGTTTTTTTTTATTATATATACATAGCTAGTGCAATATTTTAACTTCTTAAGCTTTTTATTTGACCCTTGTAGCGAGCTTTGAACCAATGACTCCTAAACTAGTTGGCTTTAGGGCATTTGGTGTAGAATATTCCTCAGACTCACTAACTCGAGTCTAATAGGCTACAGGCCAAAACTAACTATATGGCAAGCTTCTTCACATTGTCCATTTTTTTATGTGAATAACATTACTTACTTATGCAATGGGATCCAGTTACTCAGTGGGAGACTAATATCCAAAACTTGCTCTTTATTTTTTATATATATTTTTAAAAAAAATTCTAAATTTTTTTCATATTTTTTTTATTTTTTACTCATACCCATACAAAGTAGATTTTTTATTGAATATGGGCTGGAAGAAGGTTTTAGAATTATTCGATAATGTATTCTATTCTAGACCTGACCATTTTTTGAATTTTCTTAATAATTTGATCCTTAGTATTTCAAAAATTATCTAGACCATTAATCAATCATCAATTAAAATATTAAAAAAATTTTAAATTAGCATAAAATCAAGTACATAAGACTAATTATTACCATACTTGAGGACCTAAAAATTTTTTTATTTATCCTTCTCCCCAACTTAATTTCTATTGTCCTTAATGGAGGAAAGAAAAATAGAGTACGATAAATGATAAGAAGATAACAAGGAAAGAGTTCACCTGGCTTAATTTATTTCTGATCTCGGTCTAGGCTTTATTTATTCTTCATCTAGAATGGTTCTGTAATTCTCCCCCCTCCCCCCAACTAAATTCTAAAAGAAAGGTAAACTAAAAACAAAATGTTAATGCAAAAACCTGGGTTGCCTCCTAGTAAATGCTAAGTTTAACATCTTTAGTCAGACCCTATGAAAAAGTTTTAGGTATAATCAGTTTCAATACATCCTTTAGGGTTCTAAAAAGATAAGGCCAATCAGGAGGCCTTGTCATTATGGCAAAAAATCATTCATCGAACATTTTTCGATAGTTAAGCGTAGCCCTAATCAACAAAGTATTTAGAGCAAGCATATTATACCAAAATTTATTATAATTTTTATGATGATTAGGAAGAAATTATGTTTGATGGGCTGAAATCGGGAGTGGTGGTTTAGGAATTTCTTCAACTATAGCTTGAGCTATCATAATCCCTTTCTCAAGTCAATATATCTAGGCATCTACTCTTCCTGATCTATGATATGGTATTTTTTTTAAATTAATTTTAAATTTGCTTCCATACATCGATTCAATATTGTAGATAAATTTTGGAGACCATCTTCAAAAGTAGTGCCAAATACAAAAAAATCATTAATAAAATTTTTATCCCTCTTATCATCAATGATCCATCCAACAGCTTTTTTATGTGCTTTTAGAACACCTAAAAGTTGATCTTCCTGGGTGGGTATTACTGGTAGTGTGTCTGTAGGCATATCAGGAAGTAGATTCACTTCTAGATCAGTTGGTGATTCTAACAAGGGGCTATTAGTAAACTAGGTGGTGGCTCAAGTTTTTCAATCCAATGTGGGGTGATTTTAGGCTAAGGTGTATCTACTTGATTATTAACTTCTATATTATACCCATCATCATCAAAGTTATCCACCTCATAATGAGCCAAATAAAGATTTAATGACTTTTAGAAAAGAATTATGGGTGAAGCTTTCTTTAGTGTGTTATTCACTTGTAGTTCTTGGAAAGTCTCTATTAATTCCATCATCTCATCAATTTGTCCATCCCCATTAAAGAAAATTGGTGATTCTAGAGCTCTTAGGGATGGGTCCATATATAACTAAGGTGATGGAATTGGTTCATCCGACCATTCTAATTCTTTTCTATACATTTTTGCTGCCTCAGTTATATGGTCTAATAGGATCTTTTTAGTTGTGCAGGATAATTCTATGACCATATTATTTTTGAGAGTTTTCATTGATTGCTCAGAAAAAGTTATAGGGATATTAAAATTTCTATCCAGATATGGTCCCTCAGGATCACTCTCAGGCTAACTGGACAACTCTCTTTTCTCCTGTTGTTTGAATGTAAGCACTTATTTCTCTAGTTCTTTACAGGTTTGCATACAAGAGTGAAGGGTCTGTTGTAAGGTCTGATTATTAAGTTCTAACTCATTTAATGCTTGCTGAATTCTCTCTTTAGAAATTGATTGATTGTTATTTGGAGAAGATTGATATTGAGGGTAGGATATATTATAAGGTGCATCCATGAAAGTGGATCTTTGTGGCATCGAGGTAACCACTGATTGTGATTGTCATAAAAAATCTGATCAAGTCCCCCAACCTAGATTGTAAGTATTAAAGTATGAATTATTTCTTGGTCTATAGGCAATTTTGGTTTGATCATGATAATCTTGCTCATACATAAACTCAGAAAATCAGTGTGGGCATTTACTTGCATAATGGATGGGGCTTGAGCAAATTGCACAAACTTGTTATGTAGGAGGAAAAGATGGATATGAAGGATTTCTATTGGCTTTTAGATAATCTAATCTATGAGACAATTCAGCATAAAAATCCATCTTTGATTGTTATTTATTTTATTTTATTTTATTTTAAAAAAAGAGGAAAAAAATAAGAAGAGAGAATTCTAAATGTGAGAGCCTAGAGGATCTTAGATCAAAAGATGAGAGAGGAAAGTGTTTTAATTAGAGTTTGAATTATAATAGCAAATAAGTTAAGCAAGCATGGACTCTCTATCCTAGGGTTTACCTAGATCTAGATAGCTCCAACTGTCAAGGTCGCCTTCAAGCCCTCCAAGTAAAGAATCAGCCACTCAACTGGTAGATAAATGTAAGATCAATAGGGGTTCTCCCATTGCTTTTCTTAGACATCAATTATCCTGACCAGATAAGCTAATGGAACTAATTAAGTAACCACCTTTCTTCGGAATGTGATCTTTGAATCACTTATCTTAGACATCAGTCAAACTGACTAACTCTAATCTAATCTAATTTTTAGAATTTCTTATCCTATTGAACTCAAATATCCTTAAAGGCCAACATCTAATTGATTTTAGTTTAAGATATAGGTCAATACAATATGAGGATGGTGGTTTGTGGGCTAAGAAAGGATGATCAAATCCCCATCTTATCTTATTTAATGGATTATGCCCTTAAAATATATTATGAATATGCAATGCAAACAAAATAAGGTATCCAAACTTATTAAATTAATTTTAAGATTTGATTAATTTCTCTATATTAATTAAATATTATGAGGTGTATTTATTTTCTTGTTATATTAAGTTATTTAAAGCAAGAAAAATAAAAGATAAATTTTAATTAAGTTAATTAAATTAACTATAATAGATTTTATCTAAACTAGTTTGGAGAATCAAGCTAATTGAAAAGTAAATTATACTTGACAAAGATAATAATAATTTATTCTAAATTATAAAAAATAGTAAATTGATTATATAAAATAAAATAATTATTTAACTATGCAATTAAAGTAGTCTATCTAGATAGCAATAAATAAATTATATATGAAAAGTAATAAAAAGCAAAAAATTTAAAGAAAGTATAAATAGTAAGTAATTAAGTAATTAAATTAAATTGATGGATAATAAAAAGTGAATTATTAATTAATAGAATAGAGTATGAAAAGCAAACAAAAAATGGTAATAAATAATAAACTAGAAATATAAAGTAGTGAAATAAATAAGTAAAGCATAAAAGATAATAAAGTAGTAAAATAAAATAGTAAAATAAATAAGATAATAAAATAAATTATGTAATAAAATAAAATAATAAAATAAATAATGTAATAAAGCATATAAAATAGTAAATAAGAAATTAAATTTAAAAAAAATTTGATGTTTATTTTTTTGTATTGAAGCAATCGTGCTACAATCTCCAACAATTGTGCCAAAAATTTGACTGCTTATCGTTAAAGCAATAAATAAAAACTAGATTCTATTTTAATAATTAGGATAGTGGTGAGTTGGATGTCGATTTTTTCAAAGATTGAAGACTAAGTTACATTCAATTTAATTAAAAAAATTTAAATTTAAATTAATCTTTAAAGTAGAGATTTAAAGCATTAAATTAAAGAAAATTAATTTAAGTTGAGCAAATTAAAGTAAAAGAAGGAAAATAATTAATTAGTTAGGATTTAAGAATTAATTAAGAATAAGAATAAGAAAAGAAGTTGTCTAAGATTTTGGTTACATTTTTCAATATTGAAGTTTATAATTAATTCATGCATTCTTTTCATTATCAACTTGCACTCTTATATGAAGTATGTTCATTTGATCTGATTATAATATAACTTATTCTACCGAGTATGGATCATATCTAATATGATCATGATTCATCTCACAGACATAAATTATTTAGATCATGCAATCAAAGAACAATAAATATAATTTTGATTAATTCTTATAATTTATTCTAATTTGAGCATAGACCATATCTATTTGCAATCACAATCATCTTCTTAGCATAAAGTGTAAGAAAAATAAATATTAAAGCATAAATCTTATAATTTATTCTAACTTGAGTATAGATCGTATCTTTTCACGATCATGATCTGTCTCTTTAGTTATAAATTATAAAAATTTTAATATTAAAGTATAAATAAGAAAATATGTAAAAGATGAAAAAATTTTGTTGCTCAATAAAAAAAATATAAGGTTTACATTATAAACTCTCATGATCGAAGGACTTTCCTTACTCCCCTAGACACGAGATCTCTAGCCGTATATAGATTTGATCTTACTAGCTTTCGGCATATTAGAATCTCTCAGATAAAAGAAAAACAAAAGAAAGAAAAAAAAAAGAGAAAAAGAGAAGAGAAGAGAAGGAGAGAGAGAGAGAGAGAGAGAGGGGGGGGCTAATTTTCCCTTAGAGGGGTTCTCTGTTAAGGTCTGGCATATCAAGCCCTTAAATAGAGTGAAATTGGGGTTTTTGGCTTCTTGTTGGACTCAATTTGGAGTTTAACTCAAATTTTAATGGCTCAATAGATTCTTGGCCATCAGATGCTTGATCAAAGGCCCAAAACTCATCAAAATTCTACCGTATATCCTCTAAGATCATTTCTAGGCCATCGGATCGAAGCCAAGAAGGTTTTTGGCCGTTCGATCGTGCATAAGAGTGCTGGGAATTTCCTAATCGAATCGAAAAAAGGTAATTACCACTGGATGCCGACCAAAAGAGATTCTGAACTCACGATCATGCACAAACTATTCCCATGGACCACCTGGACCAGGTGCATCGAAAACCTCCACCAACCAGACCCTACCGCACTAGATCAAATTACGAGAATGCCCTTGAATGCCATTATGGTTTTTCATGAACCAGCCGATCAGTCCATCGTGCACCAGCTTATTTTTTCTTTTATTAACTTCTGGGCTTCATATCTTTTTCATTTTAGCTTTAATTTAAGTAAAATTTATTTTGTTAGAATCCATAAATCAAACTCTTCATATTGATAGACTTTTTCCTACAAAATACTAATAAAAATATTAATTTTTTTAAAATAAATATTAATTAATATATAATTTAATACTATTATTTAGTAATTTATGATAATTATCACATCCCTCAACTCAAGTTTTACTCGTTCTCGAGTAAAAAAAAAAAATTAAAGATATGTACCAAGTCGATAAGATATGAAAGTTTCTTCATGTCATCTTAAAGTCAGTTGATACCTGATTAGAGATTTAAGAAATACGTCATCAAATTATTAATTCTATCCCAAATAGTGGTTAAGTAAAGAACATAAAATTTTAGAACTTTTCTTTGACCAATTCTCTATCTATTTTCTTTAAATCCTCTATCTTTATTATGGACTATAGATTTTTATTTTATTTTTTTATAGCTAGTGCAATGTTTTAACCTCTTAAACTTTCTATCTAACCCTTATACCGAGCTTTAGACCAATGACTCCTAAATCAGTTGGCTTTAGGGCATTAGGTGCAGAATATTCCTCGAACTTACTAACTCGAGTCAAATAGGCTATAGGCCAAAACTAATTGTATGGCAAGCTTCTTCACATTACCCAATTTTAACATGAATAACATTGCTTACTTAGGCAATGGGACCCAGTTACTCGATGAGAGACCAATATTCAAAACTTGCTCTTTATTTTTTTCATATATTTTTTTTAAAAAAAATTAATTTTTTTATATTTTTTTTATTTTTTACTCATACTCATACAAACTAGATTCTTTATTGAATATAGGCTGAAAGAAAATTTTAAAATTACTCAAAAATGTATTCTATTCTAGACCTGACCATTTTTGGGGTTTTCTTAATAATTTAATCCTTAGAATTTCAAAAATTCTCTAGACTATTAATCAATCATCAATTAAAATGCCTAAAAAATTTTAAATCAGCACAAAATCAGATACATAAGACTAATTATTATCATACTTGAGGACTTAAAAAAAAATTTATTTATCCTTCCTCCAAACTTAATTTCTATTATTCTCATTGGAGGAAAAAAAATAGAGCATGATAAATGATAAGAAGATAACAAGGAAGGAGTTCACCTGGCTTAATTTATTTCTGATCTCGACCTGGGCTTTATTTGTTCTTCATCTAGAATGGTTCTGTAATTCTCTCCTCCAACTTAATCCTGAAAGAAAGGTAAACTAAAAATAAAATATTAAATACAAAAATTTGGGTTGCTTTCCAATAAGCGCTAAGTTTAACGTCTTCAGTCAGACCCTATGAAGGAGTTTTAGGTATAATCAATTTCAATACATCTTTTAGGGTTCCAAAAAGATAAGGCTAATCAGGAGGCCTTATCATTATGGCAGAAAATCATTCATGGAATATTTTTTGATAGTTAAGCATAGTCCTAATCAATAGAGTATTTAGAGCAAGCATATTATACCAAAATTTATTATAATTTTTATGATGATTAGGAAGAAATTGTGTTTGATGGACTGAAATCGGGAGTGGTGGTTTAAAAATTTCTTCAACGATAACTTGATCTACCATAATACCTTTCTTAAGTCTAATATATCTAGGTATCAACTCTTCCTAATCTAAGGTATGGTATTTTTTTCAAATTAATTTTAAATTTACCTTCATACATCAGTTTAATATTGTAGATAAATTTTGGAGACCATCCTCAAAAGTAGTGCCAAATATAGAAAAATCATTGATAAAATTATTATCCCTCTTATCAGCAATGTTCCATCCAATAGCTTCTTTATGTGCTTTTAGAACACCAAAAAGTTGATCTTCCTAGATAGGTACCACTGGTAGTGTGTCTGTAGGTATATCAGAAAGTGGTTTCAATTCTAGATCAGTTGGTCCTTCTAACAAGCGGGCTATTGATGGGCTAGCTGGTGGCTCAAGTTTTCAATCCAATATGGGGTGGTTTTAAGATAGGATGTATCTACATGGTTATTAACTTCAGTATTGTACTCATCGTCATCAAAATTATCCACCTCATAATCAGCCAAATAGAGATTTAATGAATTTTAGAAAAGAATTATGGATGAATCTTCCTCTAGTGTGTTATTCACTTGTAGTTCTTGGAAAGTCTCTATTAATTTCATCATCTCATCAATTTGTCTATCTCCGTTAAAAGAAATTGGTGATCCTAGAGCTCTTAGGGATGGGTCCATATATAAGTAAGATGATGGAATTGGTTCATCCCTCTGATTCTTTCCTATACATTTTTACTGCCTCAGTTATATGGTCTAACAGGATCCTTTTAGTTGTGCAGGATTGTTCTATAACCATATTATTTTTGAGAGTTTTCATTGATTGTTCAAGAAAAGTTATAGGGATATTAAAATTTTTATCCAGGTATGGTCCCTTAGGATCACTCTCAGGTTGACTGGGCAACTCTTTTTCCTCCGCTTATTTGAATGTAAGCATTTATTTCTCTAGTTCTTTAAAGGTTTGCATACAGGAGTGGTCCATTGTAAGGTCTAATTATTAAATTCTAACTCATTTAATGCTTGCTGAATCCTCTCTTCAGAAATTGACTTGTTATTATTTGAAGAAGATTGATATTATGGATAGGACATATTATAAGGTGCATTCATGAAAGTGGATCTTTATGGCACCAGGATAACCACTGATTGTGATTGCCACGAAAAATCTAATTAAGTCCTCCAACCTAGATTATAAGTGTTAAAGTATGGGTTATTTCTTGGTCTATAGGCAATTTGGGTTTGATAATGATAATCTTGCTCATACATATACTCAAAAAATCGGTGTGGGCATTTACTTGCATAATGAGTGGGGCTTGAACAAATTGCACAAACTTGTTATGCAAGAGAAAAAGATAGATATGAAAGATTTTTATTTGCTTTTAAATAATCTAATCTATGTGATAACTCAGCATAAAAATCCATCTTTAATTTTTATTTATTTTATTTTATTTTATTTTAAAGAAAAAAATAAGAAGAGAGAATTCTAAAGTTGAGAGTCTAGAGGATCCTAGATATAAAAATGATAGAGGAGAGTATTTTAATTAGAATTTGAATTATAATAGCAAATAAGTTAGGCAAGCATGGACTCTCTATCCTAGGATTTACCTAAATCTAGATAGCTTAACGATCAAGGTCACCTTCAAGCCCTCCAAGTAAAGAGTCAGCCACTCAATTAGTCAGGTAAGTGTAAGGTCGGTGGGGTCCCCACATTGCATTTTAAGACATCAATTATCTTGGTCAGATAAGCTAATGAAACCAATTAAGTAACCATCTTCCTTCGGAACGTGATTCCTAAACCACTTGTCTTAGATACAGTCAAACTGACTAACCCTAACCTCATCTAACTTTTAGGATTTTTTGTCCTATTAAGCTCAAATATTCTTAAAGGCCAATGTCTAATTGATTTTAATTTAAGGTCTAGATCAATGCAATATGAGGATAGTGGTTTGTGGGCCAAGAAAGGATGATCAAATCCCAACCTTATCTTATTTAATGGATTATATCCTTAAAATATATTATAAATATGCAATGCAAACAAAATAAAGTGTCCAAACATATTAAATTAATTTTAAAATTTAATTAGTTTTTTATATTAATTAAGTGTTATGATGTGTATTTGTTTTCTTGTTATATTAAGTTATTTAAAGCAAGAAAAATAAAAGATAGATTTTAATTAAATTAATTAAATTAACTATATTAGGTTTTATCTAAACTAGTTTAGAAAATCAAGCTAATTAAAAAGTAAATTACACTGGGCAAAGGTAACAATAATTTATTCTAAAATATAAAAAATAATAAATTAATTATATAAAATAAAATAATTATTTAACTATGCAATTAAAGTAGTCTAGCTAGATAGCAATAAATAAATTATATATGAAAAGCCATAAAAAGTAAAAATTTAAAGAAAGCATAAATAGCAAGTAATTAAGCAATTAAATTAAATTGATGGATAATAAAAAATAAATTATTAATTAGTAGAATAAAGTATGAAAAGCAAAGATAAAAAGGTAGTAAATAATAAACTAGAAATATAAAGCAGTAAAATAAATAAGTAAAGCATAAAAGGTAATAAAGTAGTAAAATAAAATAGTAAAATAAATAAGGCAATAAAATAAATTATGCTATAAAATAAAATATAAAATAAATAAGAAAATAAAGCACATAAAGTAGTAAATAAGAAATTAAATTTTAAAAATAAATTTTTAATTTTTTATTAAAGCAATCATACTGTAATCTCCAGCAACGATGCCAAAAATTTAACTGCTTATCGTTAAAGTAATAAATAAAAATTAGATCTAATTTTAATAATTAGGATAGTGGTAAGTTGGATGTCGATTTTTTCGAAGATTAAAGATTAAGTTACATTCAATTTAATTAAAAAAATTAAAATTTAAATTAATCTTTGAAGCGAAGATTTAAAGTAGTAAATTAAAGAGAATTAATTTAAGTTGAGCAAATTAAAATAAAAGAAGAAAAATAATTAATTAGTTAGGATTTAAGAATTAATTAAGAATAAAAAAAAAAGTTGTCTAGGGTTTTAGTTCCATCTTTCAATATTCAAATTTATAATTGATTCATGTACTATTTTCATTGTCAACATGCACTCTTATGTGATGTATGTTCCTTTGATCTAATTATAACATAACCTATTCTACCAAATGTGGACCATATCTAATATGATCATGATCGATCTCATAGAGATAGACTATTTAGATCATACAATCAAAGAACAATAAACATAATTTTGATTAATTCTTATAATTTATCCTAATTTAAGCATAGACCATATCTATCTGCAATCACAAATCTGTCTCATTAGTATAAAGTGCAAGAAAAGTAAGAAAAATAAATATTAAAGCATAAATTTTATAATTTATTCTAACTTGAGTACAGACCGTATCTTTCCACGATCATGATATGTCTCTTTAGTTATAAATTATAAGAATTTTAATATTGAAGCATAAATAAAAAATATATAAAAAAAATAAAAAAGAATATTATCCAATAAAAAAAATATAGGATTCACATTATAAACTCTCATGATCGAAGGACTTTTCTTACTCTCCTAGACACGAGACCTCTAGCATACATAGATTAGATCTTGCTAGCTTCCGACATATTGGAATCTTGTAGATAAAAGAAAAGGAAAAGAAAGAAAAAAATAAAGAAGAAAAGAGGAGAAAAGAAGGAGAGAGAAGGTTAATTCCCCCTGAGAGGGGTTCACTGTTAAGGTTTGGCATATCAGGCCCTTAAATAGAGTGAAATTGGGATTTTTGGCTCCTTGTTGGACTCAATTTGGAGTTTAACTCAAAGTTTAATGGCTCAGGAGATTTTTGGCCATTGAATGCTTGATCAAAGGCCCAAAACTCATCCAAATGCCACCGTATATCCTCTAAGATCATTTCTAGACCATCGGGTCGAAGCTAGAAAGGTTTTTGGCCATTCGATCGTGCAAAAGAGGATTGAGAATTTCCTAATCAAATCGGGAAATGGTAATCGCCATTGGATGCCGATTGAAAGAGATTCTGACCACACGATCGTGCACAAACTATTCCCGTGGATCACCTAGATTGGGTGCATCGAAGACCTCCGCCAACCAGAGCCTGCATTCTAGATCAAATTACAAGAATGCCCCTGAATGCCGTGATAGTTTTTATGTAAACATCTTAGCAGTCTAGGTCCACCATGCGGCGCATGCCGATTGGCCATGCCTGTGGAGCTAGACGATCCGTGCCTATTTCATGAACCGATCAGTCAGTCCACCATGCACCGATCTATTTTTTTCTTTTTCTTTTACTTTAAAATTCTAGACTTCATATCTTTTTCGTTTTAGCTTCAATTTGAGTAAAATTTATTCCGTTAGAATCCATAAATCGAGCTCTTCACATTAATAAATTTTTTTCCTACAAAATATTTAAAAATATTATTTTTTAAATAAATATTAATTAATATATGATTTAATACTATTATTTAGTAATTTATGATAATTATCAATTGGTGTCTACACCAGTTTCCCTAGGGTGGGAAAAACTTGGCTCCAACGAGTATGGTCCATTATGGCTCTAGAATTGTTCAAGCTAATCTAGATCGATCCATTGCAACTCCTCTCGGATGATCCATGTATTCTTAGATCAGGTCAATCTTGCCATTGGACTAGATATTGCTGATATCCACGCCTTCTAGTTGACACAACCTACTCATCTAAAATCTTATCGATGCGATCTTGTTTTCTTAGAATAGTTGGCGGTGGATACTCAGGTTGGGGTTCACTCTTAATAAAAGGATCAGGCTCAAATGGATCATTAGGTATCGTTATTGGCTCCTTGTATTTTATTAAATCTGATACATTAAATGTTGAGCTTATGCCATAATTAGATGGTAAATTTATAATGTAGGCATTCGATCCTAGTTTCTTCAAGATCTTAAAAGATCCAGCTCCACGTGCATGGAGTTTCTTGATAGTTCCTAGTGGAAACCATTCTGACCTTACTCGAATCATAACATAGTCTCCCTCAGTAAAGTTATAAGATCTACAATGTGAATCTGCAAGCTGCTTATATATTTGATTGCTGACATTAATTTTATTTTTAATATGTTCATGCAAATCCTTAAGATGCTGTGCAAATGATTCTACATCTTCTGATGATCTAGCAATCATGTTTATGGGGAAAATAACCATATACAACTTCAAATGGTGTCTTACCAATAGACCTATTGATAGAATCAATGTAAGCAAGCTCGGCTCAAGATAGGATTAAATCCCAATGATTGATATGTTCTCCTACTAGACTCCTAAAAAGGTTGCCTAAACTCCTATTAACTATTTCAGTTTGGCCATCACTCTGTGGATGATATGCAGATGAGAAATTAAGTTTCGTTCTTAGTAAATGCTATAAAGTTTTCTAGAAATAACTTAAGAATCTAACATCATGGCCTAAAATAATAGACTTAGGTAGACCATGCAATCTCACAACCTCATCAAAGTATAAGCAAGCTACTCTGGATGCATCTGAAGCTTTAGGACATGGTAAAAAATGGGCTATTTTCAAAAAACTATCTACTACAACATAAATAAAGTCATTCTTATGGATGGTTCGAGGCAAGCCTAGGATAAAGTCAATGCTAATATCTTGCCACGGACGGTCGGAGATAAGCAATGGCATATATAGGCTAGTGTTTTAATTAGGATGTTTCACCACCGCACACACACGACACTGGGTTATGATTCTCGCAATATCTCTCTTCAAACTGAGCCAGTAGAATCAATTTTCCATAGTTTCAATCATCTTATGTTGTCCAAAATATCCAGTCAGTCCTCCCGCATGTAATTTTCATACTAAAAAATCTCTTACGGATGTCTGCAGGATACACAATCTATTATTTCTGAACAAGAATCCATCCTAAAAAATATACTCACTAGGATTTCTAGACGGTCCTTATTGTAGGATAGCATAAATCTCTTTAAAGTCAGGATAGTCAGAATAATTTTTTTTTAACTTTTCAAATCCACAACTTTAATGCTAATGGCAAATAAAAAGATGACTCTACAACTTAGAGTATCCGCAACTTGATTTGCAAATCCAGTCCTATATTTCAGTACAAATGTATAGGATTGAAGAAATTTAACCCACTTGGCATACCTATGGTTTAGTTTCTTTTGTGAATATAAAAATCTAAGGGCTTCATGATCCAAATACAAGATGAATTCAAAAGGCAACAAGTAATGCCTCCAAAATCTCAAAGTCTGTACCATCGCATAAATTTTTTTATTATATGTAGAATACTTTTGTTTAACATCATTCAATTTTTCACTGAAGTATGCGATAGAATGGCGCTCTTGAATCAAAACTCCTTCTATTCCTACTCCTGATCGTCACATTCAATCTCAAAAACTTTATTAAAATCAAGTAGTCATAGAATAGGAGTTTGAGTCATCTTATCCTTAGTCTCTTAAAAAATTTTATCAGCCAATTTTGTTCACTTAAATACTCTCTTATGGATACAATCTATGATAGAAGCCATAATTGAACTAAATCCTTTAACAAATCGATAGTAAAAGATGGCTAAACCATAAAAATTTCGAACATCGTGAATACTCTTAGGTACTGGCCCCTCTACTATAGCTCGAATCTTTTCGAAGTCTATAATTATTCTCTTAGGTATTACAATAAATCTTAAGAATACAATCCTATTAGTCATAGAAGCACATTTCTTAAGATTCGCATATAAACTCTCGATTCAAAGAATCAAATAGACTTGTCATAAATGACTAAGATGGTCATCTCATATTCGGCTAAAGATGAGGATATCATCAAAGTACACGATCATGAATAATCTAATAAACAGATGCAATACCTAAGTCATAATCCTCATGAAAATACTAAATACGTTGGACAAGCCAAATGGCATGACCAACCACTCATATAAACCATCCTTCATTTTGAAAGTGGTCTTCCATTCATCTCTTGATCAAATTCTAACTTGATGGTATCCACTCTTAAGATCAATCTTAGAAAAGATGGTAGAACCTACCATCATATCTAACATGTCATCCAGCTAGGGTATAAAAAATCTATATTTAATAGTAATTTTATTGATTGCCCTACTATCTATATACATCCTCCATGATTATCTTTCTTGGGCATCAATAATGCAAGCACGGCACATGGGCTCAAACTTTCTCTAATGAATCCTCTGTCTAGTAACTTCTTAACTTGCCTTTGCAACACAGCGTGCTCGATTAGGTTCAACCTATAGTGGGGCAAGTTCGGTAAGATAAATTCAGGGACTAGGTTAATCGCATGTTGGATATCTCACATGGGTGGCAATTGCTCGGATAACTCTTTAGGAAAGACATCCTTAAATTCTTCTAAAAAGATTCCTACTTCTGATAGATATTTGATTTGGGGTTCTTAGGAGACTATTTGTAGGTTAATGCCCAAACAGGTGTTCCATGCTCGATCTCTTTTTTTAGATCTCGAGCACTAATCAAATATAAGCTCTTCTTTTCACTACTCTCTTTAGGTCCTTTGGATGCCTTTTTGGATATAGTCTTTGGTTGGACAACCTTAATAGTGATCTTCTTACCCTTATCTTTAAAGTTACACGAGTTTGATCTACCAAATAATATCACATCATGGTCAAATAGCAATGGTCTCCCTAAAATGATGTTGCTAACCTCCATTGGTTAGACATCGCACCATACCTTATCTTCATACGAACTAAATTGAATGGGGACCAAACACCTTTGTGTAATAGGGATGGATGATGCATCCACCCATGAGATCTTATATGAAGTCGGGTGGTCCATAGGGATTAATCCTAGTCAGGATATGGCATCAGAAGAAATTGCATTGATGCAACTTCTACTATCTAGGATAACTTTGCAAGGCTTATCTTGGTACCTAATATAGATATGAAAGATAGCCATCTTTCTCCGGTCCTCACTCCTTGTATTGAGCTAAGATACACCTAACAACTTCCAATCTTTTTTCTGGCTCTAGTCTCACTAGTCTTAAGGTCTATTCAGCTTCCTCAAATTCCTCGATCAGATTTGAGTCTGGTTTGTATACTTTCTTCTCTTCAGATTCTACTATCTTAGGTTTATCAGTCTCAGGTTCGGGCTCATCAATAAAAAGGGTGTGGATAGGACATTGAGCCGCTACATGACCAAATCCTTGACACCTAAAGCACCCATGACTCTTGGTCCCTCTCCTAAAATACTTTTATCCTTTTCTTCTTTCCTTACTGGTAGATTAGCAGTCAGATTTTGGGATCTCCGGATAGGGATCTGACTTGATCCTGGTCTAGATTCTGAGGGTATTGATCAAACAAGCTCGGTCCTCCAAACTATTGAATGATGGTACCTTTCGGCATCCTGAGCTATCTTATATGCATGATATAGAGTCATAACTTCATGTAAATAAAGCTTACGCTGCAGTTTCTCAAATAGCTCGACTTTAAATCTAGAAAGGATCACAAGTCTATCCTCATTAACACCACACCACATCTAAAATTCATCAAATTTGGCTATATAGTTTGATACGGGTTGGTTATCTTGGGTTAGTCGTTGCCACTAGTCCATCAATCACTGCTTATAAGACATGGGTAGGTACTTCTCTCGCAGTTTCTCCTTCATCTCTACCCAAGTCTCTATAGGTTCATGCCTATGGTGTTCAATCAGGATCTAAATATTGTGCCAATACAACTTGACCTAACCTAACAATTTCATCTTAGCATACCGAATCTTTCTACCTTCAGTCATATCATACCACTCGAAGAAGTGGTCCATACCCACTTTCCAGTCTAAATTTTCTTTAGGTCAAGATGCCCATCAAATCTAGGTGCATCAATTTTTGCACTCCTTACTATTCAGTCATCTAGGTCAATAAATTCACGCTGGAGTCAACCTTTTAAGTGATGACCTACTTGTAGACCTAATCTTAAAACTTGAGGTGGGGTCTGCTCAGTCTGGACTAAAGGCACTGGCGGGGTCTCTAGGTTTAATTCTGCTGTTCGATTCCTTCGATCATCCTCTAAGTCTCCTATTCTTTGGCCATAATTCCGCAGCAAATGGGTCAAGTTGTCTAGTCTCTCTAGAATGGCCTCCATCATAGGATTACTGCTTGGACTTGGTTGATCCAACATGGATGGATAGTCAGTTCTAGTTTGGGTATGCATGCAATACAATAAATCTAAAGTTTGCCTAGATCTAAAGTTCGGAGTGCAACAAATCGAATAAAGCACAAACTGAATCTACTATCCAATTCTGTCAACCAGCCAGGCAAGGGATGTAGTCATGAGAGACCCCTTACTCTTGCAAGGATCTAATTAAAGAACCATAAGCTAGTTTCGGCGTTTGCCTCTTTACCGCTTGCCTTAGACACCGATTTCAAGAGTGGATTGCAGACTCGATTTACACTAAGTCTCAACAAATCATACGAACTGACTCAGTTAAATCTTAGGGCAGATGACTAATTAAAGTTTGGATTCTAAGATGCAAGTTGATGATTTGTGGGCTAAGAAAGGATAATGAAATCTTCATCTTATCTTATAATAATAGTTGTGCCTTTAATTAAGTTATGAATAATGCAATGTAGCACAACTAGAATTTCAGCAGAATAAGTTCAGCCTTATGGGTCAAATTCATAAATGATTTTAATCTTAGTCTGGTATTAAACAATCAGGGTTTGAAGTCCTACGAATCTAGTTTCCAACAAAATAAGTTTTATAATTTTTAGATTCTTATATAATAAATTATAAATTTTTCTCTGCTGCCTACATAGAATAAAGTCCTGTACGCGACAGGATTTTTAGATAGTTTCATAGAATTTTGAAGAGAAATTTTAGGGGCGGATTCCTTATCAAATAAGATTTCCAAAATAGTAAAAATTATTTTTTTATTATCTTATGATTAAAAATAAGTTTTTAAAGGACTGCTGTGCAAAAGAAAAAATAGTGCAAAATGCAAAATCTAATAAAAATCTAAGACTCTGGTACCAAATCTAATGTAGAACGGGTATGCGATTGAAGATGCAACTAACTTTTTTATTTATTTATTTATTTATTTATTTTAGCAATCAAAATGATAAATAGAAGCAAATCTAACAAGATCTAAATAATCAAAGAAGAAAAATATTGATTAAAATAAGAAGATCTTCCTAGAATGTATAGTTGTCTCTTTTAATTTTTAAGAATCTAGGATCAAAGGCAATTGAGAAATCTCCTTCTTGATTAGGCCTTATAATTCATATTTAGATCTAAAGAAATTCAAGAAAATAAATTTTACTTACCAACAATAATGATTTCCTCAATAGATTTGTGAAGATTCCGCTCAGATGATCGCTCGATTTAATCTTAGAGAAGTTAGATTGTTGTAGGCTGTTGCGATCCCAATTCATAAAAGAACTTCATAAATTTAAAATCAAGATACCTTCAAGCATTACTCCATATCGATATCTTAGATAGTAAATAGCATATGGAGGTGTGGTGGTTTTGATCTTGGCACAGGGATGAGTTCAGGCGCAGAGAGAAAAAACTCAGAAAAAGAGAAAAAGAGAGGAAGAAACCAAGAGGGGAAGAGGAACTCTAGATTGGAGAAGAAAGCAATGGCTTTAATTTTTCATTCATTTCCATTTTATTAAGAGTTCTAATGCATAGGTATTTATAGATAAAATAATAAGAGTATAAAATAATTCAAATACTAATAGTTTAAAATAAATCAAACTTTAACAAGCTAATCCTGTAGGTGGCGCCATCTTGTGATAAACTTAGACCACGTCTCACACCAATCAACAGTTGCCATGTGGATATTTTTGGGCTGATCTTTTAGGACTTCTTCATGACGCTGGCTAGGGATTTGAGACTCTCTTTTGGGCGGCATCAAGGGTCCATCAAGGCTTCAACTCAAGTGATGATGCAATGCAGAGGTGGCATTCAAATGGTACATGTAGCAGTCTAAAATAGTAGCTACTAACATACTAAAAAATAATAACTTATTAAAGTATGAAACTATTATTAATGTAGTTAGATCTAGCTTAGTCAAGCCAAATGGTGGCTTGCGAACTGGTGTCCGCACCAACTGTTCCTAAAACCAAAATCCTACTATTTTAATTTCTCAAATATCCTGTTCGATCAATCCACTAACTTATGCATCGAAGGATCTGCGCCCGATACAACTCTAGTCAGTGAGAACTTTGTTTTATAGGTGCTCTTCTTCGACAATAGGTGTAATAAAAAATTGGCCACAACAGATCCATTGAGCCAGGGTAAAGCCTCTTAACCCCTACAACTAATAAGACCACAGCAAGTTGATGGCCACTAGGTTTGGTTGCTGATTTAGAATGGTTCCCCTCTACACTGGACTTCCATGATAATATCCTTCCATCCTATAGCAGAGGATGGTCACCTTATAATTAAGTGGGCATATATGAACACAAGGAAACAAAATCTTCAATCACAACCAACAATTTGAAAATAAGAATTTTAGAATCTCAATGCAAATCGAGCACAAAATTACCTACATTCCAGCAGATCAGAGCATCTCATTCCAACCACAAAGGCATAGACTTGACCAGTGGATCCACCAAGGCTCAATTCTACCACCGACGGAATATTCCATGCCTGCAAAATTATCTACACAATTATATTAGCGAACTCCCTGCAATGCAAACACAAATAGAGTGACATACGATGCAGAAAGTCTACAACGCCGACCTTAAAAGCATTAGGTAGTATTCCGATGAAAATACATGGCTCCTCGCTAATCACACATCCAATCTCGCCCCCCAAATCAAGAACTCCAACACACCATCAAAAATATGCTAGTTGTCAAAAACTACAAAAATTCCACTAAAAAGGGAACAAATAAATATGAAAAGCACTAACGACCTTCTCGATCCCAGAATCCCAAACCCTCACTCCCGGCGAACAACTTGTTCATCCTAGATGGCAAAGTAATTCAGGTTATGACCTGCAACCACAACAATCAATCATAAAACTTAATTTAAAAATGTAAACTTTAGAGAAGAAAATTGGTTCAAGATTCAAACTTTAAGGGAAGAAACTGACAAACTTTAGAGAGGAAAATTGAGAATATTGATTCAAGATTTAAACTTTAGAAACAGAAACTGAGATTTAGGTCTTCTGATGTGTGCCGTTATTGGCAACCCTCCCCACGGTTGCAATTCACCTTAAAAAATTGGCTGTAGGGCCTTATGGACCTTCTTGTAGGCAACCCAAGCTTCTTCATCTACCACTTGTGCCCATGCTTCGTCGACCTATTCAATGTCCTCACACAAGATTCTAGCTTCTCCAATCACTCCCGAGCTTGACCCTTTCTACCATCATTGATGGGCTCCAATTAGCTTCAAAGGCTAGGCTTCTTAACAACATCAGCACTTCTCCATACAATACTCCTACGGTGGATGTCTCTCTTTCTGCCGGGCATCCTTATCACCTTAAGTTGCAGTGGCTCAGCATGGAGGTAGGGGCATGATCACCGGTGGTGCCCTCTGGCATGCCAATATTTGTAGACCTCCAACCCTCTGTTAGGTGCATCGTTCTATTAGAAATCATGATGGACAATGCAAGATGGTAGTGAATCATCTTGCTTCTATGTCTCTTGGTGGGGGCAAGGGTTTCCATTAAGAATAATTGCAGGAAACGAAAAAAATTTGGGAAAGCAAACCAACAAAATCAGTACAAAAAACCCTAGCTTAATCATAGAAAGATTTGGTGGCCATGTACTCGATGATGAGGGGTCGAAGGCAGCTCACCCGTCCATGATTTCTTTCCTCCTCTGCTATAGTGGCTCTCTCTTTATATCCGAATAGTTTATATTAACAAAGGAAGCAGGTTAAAAAAAAAAAAAAAAATTATCTAATAGTTCCTTAATTAATTCAAAATTATTTATTAGTTTTTTAATTTTTTAGATAGAATAAAATATTAAAAAATTATTTTTCAGTCTCTACCGTCTATTTTAATCATCCACTATTCATAAAATAACAGAACTGTCTTTTGATGGACAACGATGGCCGTGGGGGATGCACAACGATGCTAGAGGGGAGGCGGTCGAGGGGTGCAGAGGGGAGGGGAGTGCGGCCGGGGGGCGGTGCCAGCGACGCGATGGGCGAGGGCCCAAGGGGTGGTGCCAGCGATGTGACAGGAGAGGGGCTACGGGGGGATGGGAGTCGCGAGAGAGGAGAGCACAGAGCAACGGCACCGACGGGGCAGGAAGGATGCGGCCGGGGGCACGTAGAGGGGAGGGGCGATCGGGGGGCGGTGTCAGACATGCGATGGGTGGGGGGCCGTGGAGGGAGGGGAGGTGGGGGGGCCGCGGGGGAGGGGAGCGCGGAGTAGCGGCATCGCCAAGAAGGATGCGGTCGGACACGCGACTGGCAAGGTACCGTGGGGGGAAGGGAGGTGGGGGGCTGGACGCGTGACGAGGATGGAGGGATTGTGGCATACGAAAAAAGGAGGAAGAAAAAAAAAATAATAAATAAATAATATTTAAAAATAATATAATATTTTTAGATTTTTTTATAATACTAATAATAATAATAGCCGTTGAATCAAATATTTTGATAAAAAATAAAAGTAATAAAAATTATTATTATTAAATAATAAAAAATAATTTTTTTATATTCATAATAATAATAATAGTCACCGCATCATCAATTTTGATAAAAAATAAAAATAAAAGTAATAAAATAATAATAATAAATATATATGTATAATAAAAATAATAAAAAATTATTAATAAGTATTAAATAATAATAACTAATAAAAATAATGGCCATCGAATCATCAATTTTGATAATAAATAATTTTTATTATTAAAAAATAAATAATTTAAAAAAATTAAAATTAGATAATTAAATTAACTAATTACGTAACCAGAGAACCATCTTGTGTAACCTGAATATAAATTTATATAACTTGAGTACAAGTCTATATAACCTGAATATAAATCTATATAACCAATTGTCAAAATTATGTAACCACAGAATTTGGTTACGTAATTTTAAAAATTAATTATATAGGTTTATATTGAGGTTATACTGATTTGTACTTAAATTATATGGGTTTATCTTTAGGTTATACAAGATGGTTCTTTAGTTATACAATCATTTAAATTAGTTATCTAGTTTTAATTTTTTAAATTATTTATTTTTTTTTTAAACTAGTTATTTATTTTTTAATGATAAAAATTATTTATTATCAAAATTGATGATTTAATGGCTATTATTATTAGTTATTATTATTATTTAATACTTATTAATATTTTTTTATTATTATATAAATATATATTATTATTATTTAATAATTATTATTATTTTATTACTTTTATTTTTTTATATTTTTATTAAAATTGATGATGTGGTGGCTATTATTATTATTATTATGAAAAAAGTCTAATTTTTTATTATTTAATTCTTATTATTATTATTAAAATTTAGATTTTTTCATAATAATAATAATAGCCACCGCATCATCAATCTTAATAAAAATATAAAAAATAAAAATAAAAGTAATAAAATAATAATAATTATAAATAATAATAAAATATATATATCTATATAATAAAAAATTATTAATAAGTATTAAATAATAATAACTAATAATAGCCATCAAATCATTAATTTTGATAATAAATAATTTTTATTATTAAAAAAATTAAATAAATAGTTTAAAGAAATTAAAACTGGGTAACTAATTTAAACAATTACATAACTAGAGAACCATCTTATGTAATTTAAACATAAGTTTATATAATTTGAATACAAGTCTGAATATAAACCTATGTAATAAATTATCAAAATTACATAACCAAATTCTCTGGTTACACAATTTTAACAATTGATTATACAAGTTTATATTTAGGTTACATAAACTTGTACTCAAGTTATATGGGTTTATATTTAGGTTACACAAGATGGTTCTTTGGTTATATAATCATTTAAATTAGTTACCTAGTTTTAATTTTTTTAACTATTTATTTTTTTAATTATTTATTTAATTTTTTTAATAATAAAAATTATTTATTATCAAAATTAATGATTCGATGGCTATTATTTTTAGTTATTATTATCATTTAATACTTATTAATATTTTTTTATTATTTATATATATTTATTATTATTTTATTATTTTTATTTTTTATTTTTTATCAAAATTGATGATGCGGTGACTACTACCATTATTATTATAAAAATTTATTTTTTATTATTTAATAATTATTATTATTATATTTTTTATTTTTTATTTTTTATTTTTTATCAAAATGTTTGATTCAATGACTATTATTATTATTAAAAAATTAAAAATATATATTATTTTTAATATTACTTTTATTATTTTTATTTTATTTTATTTTATTTTCTTTTTTTTCTTCCTCCTCCTTCCCCCACACGCCATAAAGCCCATCCCCACCCCCGTCAGCGACCGACACCATCCCCCACCTCCCTTCCCCTCCCACGACCCCCTACCCATCGTACGTCCGACCGCATCCCCCCTGGCGGCATCGCTGCTCTGCGCTCTCATCCCCCACAGCCCCCCACCTCCCCTGCATGCTCCCCTTCCCCATGGCCCCCCGCAAGTCATGTCGCTGGCACCCCCCCGGCCACACTCTCCTCCACTTCATGCCCCTCGATCACCTCCCCTCCGATGTCGCTGCATGTCCCCCAGGCCATCATGACTGCTACCCATCAAATGGCAATTTTATCATTTTATAGGCAATGAATGACTTAAATGGATGATAGGAATTGAAAATAATTTCTAAATAGTTTAGAAAGATATTATATCATCTAAAAAATTTGAGGATTAAAAAATAATTTTAAATCAATCTAGAAATTATTAGATAATTATTTTTAAAAAAAATACTCACCAGCTGAACAAGTTAACATTAACAATGGATGTGGGTTAATCATTTTCTCCCTTTCGATTTCTTTCTCTCTCTTCGAATTGGTTTATGCTAACAATGAAGGCTAAATCCTACATGGTTTGATAAACATACGAGAAAATTGTTTAGCCATTAGGTGTCTTCTCCCGAAAAATTAATAACAATAAAAATTAAATAATAAAATAATTATTTATAATTTACTTAGTCTTATTTTTAGTTGAAACAAAAATAGAAACAATGAAATAACAAAGAGTGAAAAAATAGATTACCTAAAAAATATAGCAAATCATGTCGAAAATATCAAAAACAAATTAAGGAATTCAAAATTTAAAATTTGAAACATAAAAGCATAGTAAACCTAAGGCACAAAATTATATGCCAAAAATATACATGAATTATACAAATGAAAGAAAAATGCAAGTAATTGATAACATGCTTATAGAAAATTAATATTTTGAAATTATAAAATTTAATTTGTGGATATATGATCAACTAAATATATTATACTTAAAAGCGAACCATGAAAAGGAGAAATAAAAAATGAACAAAAAATATAACAAGTATGTTTAATGAAACTATAAACATGGAAGAATCTGTAAAATAAGAAAATACAATCAACATTAAATATGAAATCAAATCCTGCATAGTTTAGGAAATATATGAGAAAATGCGTGCACATCAATAGTTAGTTTTCTAAGATAAATGATGAAATAGTTTAAGCAGTTACCACAAGATCAGAACATGAGAAATGGAGATAAATAGTTTAGAGGTTAAAATTGATTGTGGCAACCATCAAGAGAAAATGATTATACTGGTGTTAACTAAGGATGATAGGTGTTAGTGCTAAAAAGAGACAGTTGTCTAGTGGTTAAGGAAGAATATATAAATGCTAAATTGTAATCGTGAGAATGGGATCAGCAGTTTCATTTTTATCCCTTTAGTTTGTTTTGTTATTTGTCTTTATCCTTTTGCTCTTTGCTATTATCCTTGATGGTAGTGTGATACTATAGTTACTTCTCCAGTAGCAAAAATCCATGAAGGTCAAGGTAGTCAAACTCGCTGTCAACTAATATGTTTAGCATGGACACCAATGGCATGCTTATGTATCCATCCAACATAACCATTCGTTATTTTCCGGTGCAAACATATTTGTTATAGCATAATAATAGCCCAAGTGGACCTATTCATAGTTTGACAAGGCCAAGCTTGAGTTTGGCTTGCCCAAAGATAAATGCAATTTTTCTAAATACGAGCTCATTCCAGCCTGGCATTTGAGCCTATCTTCTAGATCCGTCTAGCCTTAAATTTCATGACCATTTTTATTATTTTTAAAAAAATAAAACATAGTTTAAATATTTTAAAATTGCTAAATATGATTAATTAAAGAACGCCAACGATATATAATATGTCTGTTATCCCATTAAGTTAACATATCAACATTCAACAACAATTATTGATTAAATGGGCCTGTAATCTTAAAGCCCAAGCTTGACCTTTTTATTTATTAGATGAGTCCATTTTCTCAGGCCCATTCTGGCCCAATGAGCCTAAACCTTTGATCTAATCCTGCCTAAAAGCCTTTAGGCTCACATAGGCTTGGGGAGCCATCCGACCCGCTGTCAAGTTTAGTCCTAATTAAGTCATCATCATAATTTTTCTAATCCACAATTATCTTAACCATAACAACTTGTTGGTAATGATATTCATGACTAACCCAAACCATATTTGCTTATGAATAAAAGGACATTAGAAAGACATTGCAAAAAAGTATAAGGATGCTAGACTGCAGAAGGAGAAGTAGAGGGACACTGAAACTTCCTTTAGGCTGTCCCAAGTTAGGAAAACTGAACGTGGAATTAAGAGAGAGTCTTGGCCCAAGGTCAAGGGAAGCTTCATGTTATCCTACTATTTATCATTTAATAGATTGTCCCTGGTCAAAAGTTTTTTTAATTCTAGAAGTGTGCTGTAACATCCTAAGAAATCTGGTCGGCCTTCCAACCTCCATACCTCCTTCCTTACTTTTTTTAATAAGCCCTTGACTACTGTATATAAAGGACAAACAGGAGGCTGTTCATCTTTGCTTTTTTATCTTAGCTACTTAATTAATAAAATGAAGAAAAACTAAAGATTATAGTAAAGGCAAAAAGGGCTCCCAAGCTGGGATATCAAGCAGAATGCTTGGCTTTTTGCACTAAAAGCTCATTCTTCACTTGACCTCACCAAAATACTAGTTGGAAGGTATGACTTATGTAGCCTTTGTAAGTATCTAAAATCTCCCTAGTATATAACTAATTTAGGATATATATTATCCACGTAGGTTCTTACATACTTGCTCATTTTAAGCTCTATCATCTTCACTAAGATAAGGATCCAAATCTACTCAAACATAATCATAAACTCCATGATCAATTTAAAAATCAACCCTAATGACACCTAGCTATATCTTCCCCCCAAGTCCACATGGGCATGAGTTGGATTTGTTGTAATATATACTATTTATAACAATCCAGGGCCTTACCTAAAAAGGTTAATCATAAGGTGTTCTTTAAGCTTCTTGGCCTTGTATAATATATAATATTTACTCGGTGCATAACGAATATGGAATAAATACATGCTTGCATGGATATTCACACACTCACCTTGTATAAGCCCTATCACCCTTACCAGCTAAAGGTTCAAATTCAATCATAAATCCAATCAAATTCAATCACAAACACTATGATGTGCTCATGATCAATCCAAAATGTGTTAGGATCTCACCCAAAATAGCTGATTGAAAGATATTATTTAGATTCCTTAGCCTTATATAAGTATTCAAGATCTACTTAACGCATAACCGATATGGGACAAAAGATAAGCTTGTATGATCTTCACAATTCTCTATTGCCTAATTGAAGCTATATTTTCAAAACATCCAAAAATATGCATCTATTTGCTTATGCATTTCATTTATATTTTCCCAACTTCACTTAATATTACAGTATTATACTTATGGATGAGGAACAAGTAGATCATAATTTTCATTCTACGTTTCTTAACTTTGAGTTAATTGTAGTTCAACATACATCCACTATTTCACATTGACTTGATACCATATACTCAGATATCATATACTCACACAGTTATTGCTTTCACATTGATTTGATTTCTCAGCATACTTTTGCATTACATGATATTTGGCCCATATGGAATGGTGGTACTTTCCCAGCCACCTGCATGTGGTTATCCAAGGGGAAAAATTGGATCTCTTCAGTGAGGATGGGCGACAACTAGACAGTATACAATCCTCATCTATTTTGTATTTCATTCAAAACTTTATGACCTATTTTGAAGTTTGTCTATTTTGTTTTAAGACAAGTACAATTTAGCACCTAAGGCTGTCCAAGTGTTTTATTATTTGATTACAAACTTCCTATAAAAAGAGATGAGCTATAGACAATCCCAAGTGCACTTGTTCTTTCCTTTGATCTAGCATTAAGAGAAATTCTTGTTGCACCACACGCGTGGTGTAGAACGAGCTACATCGTGCATGGTGATTGATATACATGGAGGCCCCCCCACTCCCCCTTTCCCGTGCGTATGATCTAATCACCACACGCACAAAGAATTTCTCCTAACACTAATAGTTTTCCCCTTGATGGACTTAGCCCAAGTCCAAACCCAACTCATTACCTCTACCCAAGCCCAACTGGTAGACAATACAAGCCCAACCTATAACTAGCCTTTGTCAAACCTAGGGAAATACTTTCTACACCGTCCATGATGATTGGTAAGTGTATGGGCCCAAGCGAAAAAAAAGCATGGCATCTCATAAAAAAAAAAAAATTCCACCCGAGCTCCCATGTTTTCAATCACCGCCGACAGTATCCGTGGAGCTACACTGCCCATGGTGTAGAAAGCATTTTCTATCAAACCTGTATAAAGTACCCAACTTACTAGCCCATGTAAAGCCCAATTATATGAACAATTTTTTCATAGTAAGTCTCCCACCTATAACCTATTTATTATAAACAACGTTCCTTCACCCATTTCTACAGGCATCCCTATTCATGCCATCCAAGCATCATGATGTCCTACTCCATTTTCTTATGTACTCTCTTATCCTATAGTTATAAGCATGATCATAGATTAACCTTAGATGAACCTCACCAGAAATTAGACCTTAGCCTTACCTCTTATTTCAAACAAATAAATCAAAGCCATATACTCTTTTGGTTCATATAATCACCATGGTCATTTCTACATCCTCTCTCTCTTCTCACCTCAACACTTGGCCAAGCTTAAAAAGCTCTTACTATGTTATTCATGCCTTTCATCCTACAAAATACAATCCTAGCCATTAGTCTCAAGTCTCTCAATCAAGCTAACTGTTTATACAAGTGTTGACTTCTATATAAACTCTCACATTCATGAAGAGAAGAATGATGCAAGAAGGCCTTCAAGTTCTAGCTCTCTTTTCTCTCCAAATCCCCTTCTCTCTTAGTAGCTTCGAATCCTTAGCCCTCTACTACAATTTTCAAGCCTTAGCCTATGTATCAAAAACTTAAAGCCTTAGAATACTTATTCGCTTCACCACTACCAAAAAATAGGTTATTAACGACAACTTAATGCCATCGCTAATAAGCAAATCTCCATCGCTAATACTATTAGTGTCAGACTTCCATCGCTAAAAAGTCTTCAGATATAAGATCATCGTTAATTATAATTATTAGTGACAGTGAGAACGTCGTTAATATGGATAATTAACGATGATATTAACGACAACAAAGCCATTGCTGATATTTTTTTATTTTAATTTTTTTTAATTAAAACTATTAACATCAGCATTACCGATGCTAGCATCGTTGGTAATAGTCTTTAGCGACACTTGATGCGTGTCACTAATACATTTTTATTTTATTTTTTTAATTAAAACTATTACTGATGGCAATGCCAATGCTAATATCATCGGTAATAGTCTTTACCGATATATAATGGCATTGCTAATACTATCGCTAATAGTATTTTATTTTTTAAAAATTAATAATTAATTTTTTTAAAACATATTTTAATCATAGTAACAAGCAATTATATTTTCTAAAATCTATTATAAATAAAAAAATAATTATTCACTATAATCATAAATATAAAATTAATTATATTATATAAAATATAAATTTTATAATTTTATAAATTTAAACTACTTTACAAGCATCAAAATTATGTATATATTAAAAAAAATCATGTGAAATCCTCCTTATCGTTCTCCTCATCCTCCTTCTGCTCATGTATGTCCTCTCCAGCAGCTGGTGGATGAGAGCCGAATATTTCTACATTCTGTAATGAAGAAAAATAAAATATTATTAATAAGCTTTGATATAAAAATATATATGTTGATATGAAAGCGTATATTTTGATATACTATTTTGATTTTTTAATAGATTATTCCTACACATTTTATTCAATGATACAGAGCTATAGACACCCTCGGTCCATCAATTGGATGGTTAGATTGAATTTTTATCTCTTGGTTCTCTTTCCAAACTCAAGTCTAAATATGTGAAGCTTCTAAATATAAAAATTTAAAATAAGTAAAAAAAATTATTATTAGACTTACATGTTGTGATGGTTGTGATAACAAGCCCAACTAATCACGTTGATGTGGGTCTTAAAGAATCTCAATGCCCATATTGCAGACAGCGTCTTAGAAGCTCTAAGATTGCTGGCTCCAAAGTCGCTACACGATCTCCTCCACATATGCATCACCCCAAGTCTAAGTCATTAAGGCTTGAGAGGAGGACATCGAAGAGAATCGAGCTGCTGGAGGGTTGAAGCTATGGCCAAATTCTATGATCCAGCTCTTACTCACCCCTTCGGTGGTCTTGAGCCATCCCTTGAGGTCAAAGAGGGGTTAAGAGGATGGGTCCTCACCATGTCACGATACGACATACTCCGCATAATCCATCTATATATATAGTTTTGAAATTTATTAGTCTATACATATCAGTATATATAAAAACTTAATAAATAATATTTTAAATTATTACCACGATCTATTGAGATCTAGGATCTAAGTAATCATCAATCTTCTTAGACTGATGTATGGCTCCCATATTTGTAGCTATCCTGGTGCACGACCCAATTGCCATGTCTATAATAAATAAATAATAAAATTAAATAAATTAATATATATGATCAATTCAATATAAAATTAATTTAAGTATATATTTTTTATCAATTTATCGACCATTCAGTGCAAGGATCGGAATGGAGATCCGGTGTGGGGATGATAGATCAGCAAGAGGGGTGATGGATCCGATAAGGGGGGCGTCACCAATAAGAAGGGTGGTGGATCCAGTAAGGGTGGTAGTGGCAGTGGACTCTGACGACATGTGGACAGTGAAGGATGAGGCAGCAGCATGGCACGGGGCAATCAAGAGAGGGGGAGAGGAGGGGGGTTTGGTCGGTTGCCGGTGGGGGAGACGAAAATCAAGGACCGGCATGGAGGAGAAGGAGAAAACAAAGGAGGATAACGAGAGGGTGGGGGGGGGGGTTGGTTCAGATGGTCGATCGGTCATGGGGAGCCAAGCGAGAAGGGGGTGGGAGGGAACATGATTTTTAGTAAAAATCGAGGGGTGGGAGGAAAATTGATGGTGGAGAAATTTAAGGGTTATTAGCTATTGGTGCAGAATTTAATTGACGCCGAATCGAGTTGGAGTCGAGGAAGATGAGGTTGCCGTCGATGACCTACAAAATAAAGTCCCATTTGGAGTCGGTGATGGTGGCTCCGGTAGGTCAGCTCTTCTGGCTAATAGAAATGGAGTGCTCAAAAAAGAGTTTGGCAGAGTTTCGGAAAGGAGAAGAGAGCTTAGAGAAAATATATCTGAAGAATTTCTTTTATAGATAGAGCCTACAGTAGATAGATAGTAATAACTAACATCGTCTGGTAGCGGGCCGCTCGAGACCGTCATCATCTATGGTAGACTGATAGTGACAGCCATCGCCGTCCGGTAGTGGATTGCTATCATCTCAGTGGACTGATAGTGATAGCCATAGCCATCCGACAGCTGATCGCTCAGGACTGCACAAGAGGGGCATCACCTACAGCGGACTGATAGTGACAGCCACAGTCATCCGATAGCTGGCTGCTCAAGACCACACGAGAGAAAAGTTGCCTGTAGTGGACTGATAGTGACGGCCATAGCCATCCGATACTGAGCTGCTCGAAGCTGCATGGAGGGATGAAGAGCTTTGACGTATGTCAATTTTAGAGGAGTTCGAACTCCTAAAGAAAATATGGCTAGAGGAGATCATTCGGAAGGAATGCTACTTAAAATTCGGAAGTAATCTACTGAAGAAATTCGGATGAAGTTCAATTAATGGAGAAATTCAGAAAAGTTTGACTGATAGAGAAGTTCGATTGAAGGAGAAGTTCAGAAGAAGTTGGGCTCCTGAAGAAATTCGATTGAAGAAGAGGTCCGAAAAGAGTTCGACTCCTATAGACATCCGACTAAAGGAGAGATCCGAAAGGAGTTTGGCTCCTCAAGGAATCCATTTAAAGAAAAGTTTGGAAGGACTTCAGTTCTTGGAAAACTTCGACTGAAGGAGAGATCCGAAAGGAGTTTGGCTTCTAGAGGAGTCCGATTAAGAAAGAGATTCAGAAGAAGTTTGGCTCCTGAAGGAGTCCGATTGAGAAAAAAGTTTGGAAGGAATTCGGCTCTTGTAGACATCCATCTGAAGGAAAGATCCGAAAGAAGTTCGACTTCTGTAGGCATCCGACTAAAGAAGAGATTTGGAAGAAGTTTGGCTCCTAGAGGAGTCCGACTGAAGGAGAGATTCGAAAGAAGTTTGGCTCTTGGAGGAATCCATTTGAAAGAAAAGTTTGAAAGGAGTTTAGCTCCTAAGAAAATTCGACTGAAGAAGAGATTCAGAAGGAGTTTGGCTCCTAGAGGAGTTCGACTGAGGAAGAAGTTCGGAAGAAGTTCAGCTCCTATAGGCATCCATTTAAAGGAGAGATTTGGAAGGAGTTCGGCTCCAAGAGGAGCCCGAAAGAAGTTCGGCTCTTGAAGGAATTCGATTGAAGGAGAGATCCGAGAGGAGTTCGATTGAGATGCGGTCGCTGAAGAGTTCGACCGACTGAAGGAGTTCGACTGGGATTTGGCCATTGAGGAGTTTGACCGACTGAAGGAGTTTGACTGAGGTTCGACCGTTGAGGAGTTTGGCCAGCTGAAGAAGAATTTTCGATCGAAGCTTTTCTATGATCACCAATTGTATTAGGCTAAGCATCAAGCTGAACTTCGGTGGGAGCAGGATTTATCTCTAACAGTAGTCCCCCCACTCTCAAGTTTGAAATTCAAAAGAAGAAAGTACAAAAAGCGACTGTCGAAGTTCTCTTTCGGGCTCTGCACTCATTCATCGGGGGAGATCTTATCTCCAGCCGAGGCTGAAGATCTTATCTCTGATCGAGGTTGAAGGAGATCTCATCTCCTATTGAAGTTGACATTGAAGTTGAAGCTCAGAAGAAATCTAGTCTCCAACCGAGGTTGAAGTTGAAGTTGAAGCTCGGAGGAGATCTTGTCTCCAACTGAGGTTGACATTGAAGTTGAAGCTGTAAGAAGATCTTGTCTCTAGTCGAGGAGGTTGATGTTGAAGTTGAAGCTCGAAAGAGATCTTGTCTCCAGCCGAGGTTGACGTTGAAGTTAAAGCTCTAAGAAGATCTTGTCTTCAATCGAGGAGGTTGACGTTGAAGTTGAAGCTTGGAGAAGATCTTATCTCCAACCGAGATTGAAGTTAAAGTTGAAGCTCGAAAGAGATCTTATCTTCGATCCTGGGTTTCTGTGCTTGCTGCTTGTGGCGGACGTCAAGCTCGTTGTGGACGTCGGGCTTGTTTTGATCGTCGAACTTGATCCTCTCTTGCAAACGGGATAAGATTCTACCTTTTGCATTTGGCGTAGTTAAGTTATCATGGAAAAACATGGGTAAAGATTCTCCACCGAGCTTCTTCTTTTCCACATCTTTGGTATATGAGGTTTCAACTTTTGCTCATGTTAGGATGAGGTTCTCCTCCTGTTCCTAATAGACTGCAGGGATATATTATGATCATTGTCGGGATCTCTTTTCTCACCTCATCTAAAATGAACAAGTCCTTCAACCTACTCATGTTAGGACGAGGTTCTCCTCTTGCTCCTAATATGACAATAGGGGCACAGATGGGCCATTGAATGGGCCTCTTTCCTCCTTCTATCTTAAATAATTAGAGATCTTTGACTTTGCTCATATTAGGATGAGATTCTTCTCTTATTCCTAACGGACTGTAGGAACACATAAGGATCATTATCAGAGCCTCTTTCCACATCTCGTCTAAAATGAATGAAGCCTTCGATCTGCTCATATTAGGATGAGGTTGTCCTCCTATTCCTAACATGACAATAGGAGCACAGATGGGTCGTTGAATGGATCTCTTCCCTCCTCCTATCTTAAATAATCGGAGGTCTTCGACGTGCTCATGTTAGGACGAGGTTCTCCTACTATTTCTAACATAGCAATAGGAGCATAGATGGATCGTTGAATAGACCTCTTCCCTCCTGTCTTAAATAATCGGAGGTCTTCGACGTGCTCATGTTAGGATGAAGTTCTCCTTCTATTCCTAACATGACAATAGGAGCACAAATGGACTGTTGAATGGACCTCTCCTCTCCTCCTATCTTAAATAACTGGAGGTCTTCGACGTGCTCATGTTAAATCCGACGTCGATCAGATTCTGCACCAACAAAATTAACACAAGAGGAAAGAGTTCGAAAGAGTTTTGGAAGAAAGAAGAGAGCTTAGAGAAAATGTATTTGGAGAATTTCTTTTATAGACAGAGTCTGCAGTAGATAGATAGTGATAGTTGACTCCACCTGGTAGCGGGCCGCTGTCATCTATGGTAGACTGATAGTGACAGCCATCACTGTTCAATAGTAGGTCGCTATCGTCTACAACGGACTGATAGTGATAGTCACAGTCGTCCGATAATTGGCCACTTAGGGCCGTGCAAGAGGGGCGTCACCTATAGCGGACTGATAGTGACAGTGCAGCCGTCTGGCAGCTGGCCACTCAGGGCCATGTGAGAGGGGCATCACTTGCAGCAGACTGATAGTGACGGCCATAGCCATCCGATACTGAGCCGCTTGGAACCGTATGGAGGGTGAAGAGCTTTGACGTATGTCAATTCTAGAGGAGTTCGGATTTTTAAAGAGAATACGGCTAGAGGGGATCATCCGAGAGGAATGTTACTTGAAATTCAAAAGTAATCTGCTGGAGAAATTCGAATAAAGTTTGACTGATGGAGAAGTCCAAAATGAGTTCGATTGGTAGAGAAGTCCGATTGAAGGAGAAGTTTGGAAGGAGTTGGGCTCCTAGAAGAATCCGACTGAAAGAGAGGTCCAGAAAGAATTTGGCTCCTGTAGGCACCCGATTGAAGGAGAGATCCGGAAGGAGTTTGGCTCTTGGAGGAATCCATCTGAAGGAAAAGTTTGGAAGGAGTTCAACTCCTAAGAAAATTCGACTGAAGGAGAGATCCGAAAGAAGTTCGGCTCCTGTAGGCATCCGACTGAAGGAGAGATTCAGAAGAAGTTCAGCTCCTGAAGGAGTCCGACTGAGGGAGAGATCCAGAAGAAGTTCGATTCTTGGAGAAGTCTGATTGAGAAAGAAGTTCGGAAGGAGTTCGGCTCCTGTAGGCATCCTTCTGAAGGAGAGATCTAGAAGGAGTTCGGCTCTTGGAGGAGTTTGGAATGAGTTCAGCTCCTGAAGGAGTCCGACTGAGGGAGAAATCTGGAAGGAGTTTGGCTTCAAGAGGAGTTCGGCTCCTAAAGAAATCCGACTGAAGAAGAGATCCGAAAAGAGTTCAGCTGGGGTGCGGTCACTGAAGAGTTCGGACGGCTGAAGAAGTTCGGCTGGGGTTCGACCGCTGAGGAGTTTGACCGATTGAAGGAGAATTCTCGATCGAAGCTCTTCCGTGATCATCAGTTGCATTGGTCTAAGCATTAGGTTGGACTTCGGCAGGAGCGGGGTTTATCCCCAATATTAGCAATGGCTATAGCCCCATCACTAGTATTTTTTTGAAAAAAATAAAAAAATTATCATTAGCGACGGCTATATGCTATCGCTAATAAGCTTGCCGATCAAATTAAAAAAAAAAATACTAGTTATTTGTCATATTTTGAGCCATCATTAATAACACATGTCGCTAATACCATTTACTAGTAACGGCTTTTATCATCGCTAATAGAATCTCTTCGTTGCTAATAAGCTTACCGGTCAAAAAATTTTATTAGTTATTAGTGATGCATATAAGAGTCATTAAAAACCAAAAAAGCTATCGCTATTTTTTTTTTTTTGGTGATGGCTTCTTTTTTGGTCACCATTGGTGGTCGGTAAAATAATTATTATTGATGACAAATTTGCCATCACAAATTACCATCACTAAAGGTTCACTTTCTTGTAGTGCACCACTGATCTCATTTTCGAATACTATAACTTTAATTCAATAAGAAGGAAATATTATTAAGGAGTGAAGACAAGATTCATCAATTATTTAAGCACACTTATAAATATAAAAATTCAAAAAAATATTTTATTTGAGAATTATAGAATTTTAATTTTATGTGAACTCTATGACTAGAATTTCATGAGGACTTCATATTTTATTTCTATACAAACTCTATTAGGATTTTGAATCATCTACATAAATTTATTATTATATTAATTAAGAATATAGTTTGCACTATTGAGATTTGAAAATATAAAATATCAAGTTATCCTCTCCCTCTGCCTTCTCCTTCTTCTTTTGTCTTGCATCACCTATTAGAGCTTTGGGTAGGCTTCTAGCCTTCAAGAGTTACTTCCTTTATGGAAGATCCAATTCCCTATCACTAACAAGCCATAAGGAATCTATAACCTTTCCCTCCTCCGCTTTTTTTTTCTTGCTTTTCCTTTTCTTTTTAATAATTGTTTACTAATTTTTCTAACTCATTAACTCAATTGTTTACTAATTTTTCTAACTCATTAACTTAGTAACCTTTCTAATTTTGTTAACTTCTATTAACTTATTATCTTACTTCTTGCATTATGGTTTTTTTCTAGTTTTATTTACTTATTTGCTCTTATATTCTTTTTAATATTTTGCATCTTAGTAGAAGTTAGCATGACGTATATTTTTTCATCTCATTGACTATGGCTTAGAGGCTTATCACCTTTTCTTTTGAGGATTGCAAGGTTGGTAGGATTTTGAGAGCCCAAAGATTCATACCATTTTCTTAATCTTTTTTGATACAATCACATGCATGTTTTTATTTAGTTCTCATCTTTCATTTAGTTCTTTTTACTTCATAGAACTAAAAGGATTTAAATAGCAAAGATCTTTTCATCAAGGGTGGCCTAGCAATTGACTTTCTTCCTCAAATATGGTCGAGGGCTCTACCCATCTCCTTTATGAACAACTATGTGGCAAAAAGAAGTTGGTGATGTGAGATTGCCCCCTTCGTTGTTTTATTCCTCACCCTTTATCTCTCTTTTTCATTTTCGTTCCATCTTTTCTATGGAAATTGAAAAAGTCAATGATTGAAGAGTGATCACCCTCTTTCAAAGTTTTCTTCTACTATTGATCTCCTCTCTCTTGTTGGCTTTCAGTTTCTCTTCTAGTTTTACTTTGTTTAATTCTCTTTTAAATTCTTAAAGAGTCATGCAAAGATTTTAAAAGATAAAATAAAGACCTAGTGTCATATGAACCAGCCATTGTTGCGCTTTCAATGGCTAATATTTCTATGTTGTGTAAGGGTAGGAATTGGACTTGCCCTATCTAAACTAAATTTTAGGAGAAATAAACATGGATATTGGCTTCTCATAATATATTTTCGTAACCTTATTCTCCTATAACATATCTCTACCTAAACCATTGTAAGAGCAATAACAACCATTATTTGACACGTTCTTATAATTTCAATGTATATTTAATATTAAATAATAGTTACTAAGATTTACACATGCAAATACATGCTGCTTTTAAAAAATTATTTTAGTTTCAAAATTGTAAATGCATGAAAGTCGTCAAAGAAAAATACATTATTTAGCATGTTAAAAAGGAAACACTTGATGTGATCTTAAATCTATTTCATTATTACATGGTTCTATATGGATTATGAAATCTTTATAGTGGAACACAAACAAATCATCAAGTATAATAATATAAACATTTCAACAATGTCGTAACTTAGAAATTTGATATTGTTTTAGAGAAATAAAAATTAAGCATGAGCATTCAATTAAATTAAAAAAATAAAATGCTTGTAAGTATTTATTAGATGAAATATCAAATGCCCTTGCTATCTTAAAATTGAAATATAATGTGACGCCCATTATCTCAAAATATTTGATCATTGTATACCTTTTTCTTTGAGCTAGTCCATCAACCTAAGGGATTAGATCACTTGTCGCATATTCTTCTTTTTAATTCACATGTTGTATATGTCCCATAGATCATGAAAGATGTTTCTATTATTTTTTTAATACCCTATAAAATATGTAAAATCAACCATATTTATTCCCGAAAGAACTCTAATTCTTTTACTTTTTAGAAGAAAAGGTAAAGGAAAAAAATGATCTATAGACTCTAGTTGGCATTGGCCAAAGGAATAGTATGGATATGTGATCTTATAAGCTATGGGAAGTCATACATGGCTTCCTACCATTTGCCTAAATTATTTTATTTTTTTTAATTTTTCTTATTTTGGAATATTATTTTTCTACCCTTGATGTATTTGGTAAGCATTGATCAAGGTTGAGATAAACAAAATATAAAACCTACGCTGTATATGCCAAATTCTAATTAAATTTAATTTTGGATATTTAAAAATATTGAAGGATAAACTCAAGTGTAGAGAATAGAATAATTTGTGGATAATGCACTAAACTAGTTCTCATATATATCAAGACTCACCTTTTGTAGCAAATAACAATCTCGTGGGTGAAAAAATGGTTGATCTAAGCTTGGTGCACTACATAAGATGTGGATGAGTATTAAGTGGGCTGGGGCATTTCCAAAGTTAATGGGTTAATGCTAGCTAATGGTCACATTGTAAGCATGCATTGCAGCTTGGCATCATATATTATAAGAGATATATAAATTATTTATTTTAGTCATCTTCTAAAGTAAATAGGAAGTACATATGAAATCTTTATTAATTGAAACATATCTACACATATATACATGAAAATCATAAATTATTTGTCAACTATTAATTTTATAAGATATCAAGCTTTGATACCCATCCCACCCCACCTCACCCAACATTAAAAAGGGGTACTTTCTGTTTAAGCTTGGCTCACTTTGAAAAATGAGTTGATGATTATTTTCAAGCTAACATTACAGTATTGAGGAAGAGAAAATGTATGCCAATGAAGAACACTCTCTTAATTGGCTTTATAGGATTTTGTGACCGTTAGTAGTGAATGTATCCATCTACTTTCTTTCATCTCTTTTTTTTTCTTTGTAGAGTTGTTAACTAAAAATATTATTGTCCTCCCTATCCTTTTTGAGCTCCCTATCCACATTTTGCTCCTCTATTCTCCATATTGTCTCCTTATCGGATCTTAATCTAAGGTTCATCTTACATCAAATAGTAATTGATGAAAGTTATTACCGCTGATTAAAAGAATAAAATAAATTAATAATAGTAAATAGACTAATATAAAATCCAAATTCATTATGTTCTTGTGAGATATTATGTGAACTATGAAATGTAGGAGAAGGTCATATATATATATATATAGCAGGTGCTTCCAATCTCCAATCTAAAATAGAGTTTTAGCATTTCTTATATAATTTCTATATTAAAAATATTTTGCTCATAATCTACTCATGTCATCAAACTGAATTAGTTAATTGCCAACTACATTTTTTCTTGCTTACAAGCTTGATGAAAATTGCAAGGATCAAACCAAGATGCAATACTGGAGAAACAATCAAATATTCTCTCACTTGGCCTTAAGCTTTAAAAAGGTCAAATAAAGGGCTCTAAAAGAGCTACAAAATATGCTCTTGGATCAAGATGCAATAAAAAATGGCAATAATGTTCTTAAAATAATTCAGTGACTATAGTGATTATGATTGAAGAAAGGAGAGGAGAAGTTGTGAGAAATTGATATTGTTGGTGCAGAAATCCATCACCGTCGGAAGTCGCCGCAATCGAGGCCGCTGGGCGCCGCCGGGGACCTGCAAAACGAAGTCCCATCCGGAACCGGTGGGGTGGTGGCTCCGGCAGGACCCTCCGACGGTCAAGTTAGTTTCCGACCAACAGTAATGGAGTGCTCGGAATGAGTTCCGGAGCTTAGAGATGTGGAGGAGAGCTTAGGGAGTCGAGAGTTCAGGGAGCTTAGCCTTAGTGTGTCGGGAGGGTCCTTGATATAGCGGAGCTTGATGGTGACAACTGCAGCCGCGTGCTGGCGGGCCGCTCGAGGTTCGGCGGAGTCAGTCTCACTGGTGCCGCGTGCGGCGGATTGAGGGTGACAGCCATCGCCGCCTGACAGTGGGTCGCTACCGCCCGCGGCGGACTGACTGATGGTGCGGCGGACTGACTGATGGCGCGGCGGACTGACTGATGGCGATGGTTGCAGAGCTTGCCGAACGAAGGGTTGAAGGCCTTCGTTGTGTGCCCATTTCGGAGGAGTTCGGGCTCCTGAAGAGGAAGATAGGAGGGAGTTCGGCTCCCATAGGCGTCTGGCTAAAGGTATGCAGCTAAGGCTCGTCCGCAGAAGAGTTCGGCTGCTGAGAATCCGAAGCCCGGCCGTTTGGGGTTCGGCCGGCTGTTGGACTTCGGCTGAGGCTTGGACACTTGAGAGTTCGGTAGGAGCTCGGTCGGCCGAAGTTTGATGAGGGCGACCGCTGAGGAGTTCGGCCCAGTGACGACTGCTGAGGAGTTCGGGCTCCTAAGAGACGACTGCTTGGGGATTCCACTAAAGCCCGTCCGCTGAGGAGTTCGGCCGCTGAGAGGACTTCATTGAAGCTCGGCCGCTTGGAGTCGGTTCGAAGGAGTTCGGCCGTGGGGAGTCCGAAGGAGTTCGGCCGAAGGGGAAACCCGGGAGGAGTTCGGGTGGCCGAACGGGCGTCTGGGAGGAGTCCTGCCGCTTGGAGTCCAAGGAGCTCGGCCGTCAGGAAGTTCGGCTGGCGGTGGGAGTTCGGCCCAGAGCCTGGCGCTGGGGAATTCGGCAGCTAGGTAGTTCGGCCCGGACCTTGGCGAAGGGGAGTTCGGCCTCTAGGCAGTTCGGCCGTGGTAGGGGCTCGGCCTGGCGCCCGGCGCTAAAGCTCTTCAGCGGCTACTGGGTACATTGGGCCGAGCGTCGGGCCAGGCTTCGGCAGGAGCGGGATTTATCCCCAACAGTAGCCCCCCCACTCCCGAGTTCAAAGATTGAAGGGAGGGAGTACCAAAACAGGCGACTGCCGAAGTCTTCTTCCGGGCTCCGCATTTGTCGCAGCTGAAGCTCGGGGGAGGTCTCATCTCCAGCCAATATTGACGCTGAAGTTGAGGCTGAGGTCCGAAGGAGACCTCGTCTTCTGCAGTGAAGCTTGCCGTAGACTCTGGGGCTCGGCCTTGGACCTTGCTCACGTTAGGACGAGGTTCTCCTCTTGTTCCTAGCGGGCTGTGGGGCACATCCGGACCGTCGTCCGAGCTTCTCCCCCATCCCGTCCTTGGTGGACGGGGTCTTCGACTTTGCTCTCGTTAGGACGAGGTTCTCCTCCTGTTCCCAACGGGCTATGGGGGCACATGGGGACCGTCGTCCTCGCCTCTCCCCCCATCCCGTCCTTGGTGGACGGGGCCTTCGACTTTGCTCACGCTAGGACGAGGTTCTCCTCCTGTTCCTAGCCGGCTGTGGGGGCACATGAGGACCGTCGTCCTCGCTTCTCCCCCCATCCCGTCCTTTGTGGACGGGGCCTTCGACTTTGCTCACGCTAGGACGAGGTTCTCCTCCTGTTCCTAGCCGGCTGTGGGGGCACATGAGGACCGTCGTCCTCGCTTCTCCCCCCATCCCGTCCTTTGTGGACGGGGCCTTCGACTTTGCTCACGCTAGGACGAGGTTCTCCTCCTGTTCCTAGCCGGCTGTGGGGGCACATGAGGACCGTCGTCCTCGCTTCTCCCCCCATCCCGTCCTTTGTGGACGGGGCCTTCGACTTTGCTCACGCTAGGACGAGGTTCTCCTCCTGTTCCTAGCCGGCTGTGGGGACATTTCCGCTCGCTTTTTTCCCAGCGACCCTGAAACGATAGTGTCGAGCAACAAGGTTTTATTGAGGGAAACTACTGGTAGTACATTCTCAGGTTTTCTGAGTTCCAAGGTCGGGGAAGCGCTAGTCCTCCGAGCTCCTTTAGGCGATAGGTTCCAGGTCGGATGACCTCTACCACTTCGTACGGACCTTCCCAATTTGGGACGAGCTTCCCTTGACTCTGGGGCTGAGAGACGGCTGCTCGTCGGAGCACTAAGTCCCCAACTCTGAACGCCTTGCTTTTGACTCTGGAATTGTAATACCGAGCCACCTTCCGTTGGTAGGCGGCCATCCGGATGCGGGCTGCCTCCCTCTTTTCTTCCAGAAGGTCGAGGTTGGCTTCTGAGGTCCTGGGAGTTGAGTTGCTCGTTGAAGCCCACGATTCGAGCAGACGGGAGTTTGAGCTCGATCGGGATGACTGCCTCGGTGCCGAAGGCCAAGGCGAAGGGTGTCTCGCCGGTCGGTACCCTCTGCGTTGTTCGGTATGCCCAGAGGACGTGGTAGAGTTCGTCTGCCCAGGCCCCTTTTGCCCTGTCGAGCCTCGTTTTGAGGCCTTGCAGCAGGGTCCGATTGGTCACTTCGGCTTCCCCATTGGCTTGCGGATGAGCCACCGATGTGAAGTGGTGGGAGACGTTTAGTCCTTCGCAGAACTCGGCAAACCGGGCTCCAGCGAACTGTCGCCCATTATCGGTTATGAGGGCTCGGGGCAGACCGAACCGGCAGATCAGCGTCTTCCAGACGAAGTCCTGCACCTTGGCCTCGGTGATCTTCGCTAGTGGTTCCGCCTCGACCCACTTGGTAAAGTAGTCAATCGCGACCAGGAGGAACTTCCGTTGTCCGGACGCCGTTGGGAAGGGGCCGAGGATGTCCATCCCCCATTGCGCGAAGGGCCAGGGTGCAGTGAGCGGAGTGAGTTCGGACGCCGGCTGCCTTTGCACGCTGGCGTTCTTCTGGCAGCGGTCACATTTCTTCACGTATTCCGTGGAATCACGAAATAGGGTTGGCCAGTAGTACCCTTGCCGAAGTAGTCTTTGCGATAGGGATCTGGCTCCTGCGTGACTCCCGCAGAGTCCTTCGTGGACATCCTGTAGCGCGATGTAGGCCTCAGAGGGTCGGAGGCACCTCAGCAACGGGAGGGAGTACGACCTTTTATATAACCTGCCTTCGTGCAAGACGTAGCGGGAGGCTTGACTCCTGAGCCTCCGAGCTTCTCTCCGGTCGTGAGGGAGGGCCCCTTCTTCGAGGTAGGCGATCAGCGGATCGATCCAGCTGGGCTCGAAGTCCGTCCGCAGGATGGCCTGAGGTTCCTCGGTGGTCGGGCACTTCAGAGTTTCCAGAAACACTTCTTTTGGTAGTTCGGCCGGGGCAGAAGTGGCCAACTTGGAGAGAAGGTCGGCTCTTGTATTCCCGGTCCTTGGGATGTGCCGAATGTCGAAGCTGTCGAAGGCTGGTATCAAGTTCTTCACCTTCCCGAGGTACATCACCATGCTTTCCTCCCGCGCCTCGTAGCTGCCGCCGACCTGACCGACCACCAACTGGGAGTCGCTA